>JAYESA010000006.1:13622731-14222731 GCA_036927795.1 Iris macrosiphon
TCAAACCGTATTATGATAGTAGAGATGATGAAGCCTGGCCGGGCCCATTCCTGCTACAAGGAAATCTGGGCCGAGCTGAACAATACCAAATGGGTCGGCACTGAACATTCACATTGCTCTTCTTTCCTATAATACCAACCAAATACACAGAGGAGCACAAAATTGAACTTTAGATTGAGTGCAAAGGCTCCCTATGCGCGTGACCATATATAAATACGCCATATTAAAGAAGAAAAAATTCCATGAAAAGACACTCGTACGGAGAGATCTACTTTATTTGTAACAACTAAATGATACGAATATATATTAAAAAAGTAAATAAATATTGACTTTGATTTACTAATTATTTGACTACATCAATATTAGACCCTAAGGATATTTTTGGAATTAATCCTAAAGTAACTCAATTACTCTAACTTATTATATGCTTCAAAACTCTTACTCAAGTAGAACATGTTGAAAAATATGTACAACTTGAGATACAAAGTCTTTGAAACACAAAACGCGCGCGGCGCGCGCCACACACACACACACACACACACACACACACACACATATATATATATATATATATATATATATATATATATATATATATATATGTATGTATATATATATATATATTTGAAAAAAAATAATTGTATTAAGATCAAAACTCAGTTACATCCCTGCCAGCTTAACGGATGGTCCATTTTGCCAGCATAGCTCTTACATCAAACTCAATATTGTTACTAATACCAGTAGGAGGTGTAACCAACCCTTCGAAGATCTGCCTGTTGCGTTCCCTCCAGACATGCCAGACAGCTGCCGCAATCCGAATGCGCGCTTCCCTGAACCACTCTGATCCCCTTCTCCGGTCACCCCAAATAAGAATGAATAGACCATCCAAGTCCCTGGGCGCCCCCATACGGAGGTCCAGCCTCCTCCCCTGCTCAAGCAGAATATGTTCTGTATAGGTACACCCAAAAAATAAGTAGCTAAGTGACTCGCTACCACTCTGACAGAGCATGCGGGCCTGGTTATCCAGATGAACCCTAAACCGCACTAATCCATCCAAGGTCAGGAGACGACCCAATTGAACCCGGTACATGCATAGTTGCATCTTTCTTGCTGCTCCCTTCACCCATATAAAATTTGCATTCGCCATGGTTGACTGATGTCCGCGGATGGAAGCATACACCCACCTATGCTCCAAGCCTCTAGTAGGAGAAGAATCCCATACCCAAACATTCGCTTCCAGACTTGCATCCACCTGCTGCTCCAAAATTAAATGTTCAACCTGTGAGGCCCAGCGGTGGGTATTCGGGATCCACTCCCCATGGTGTTATATGCTGCCTACCCGCTGCGTCTCCATAATTTGTGAGCTCACCCTGGAGCCACAAAATTCCAACAAGCTTTTATGGCCAATCCACGGATCATACCACAAAATTGGTATTTCCCACATCTTTCAACCTTCTCGAAATTTCCTTCTTCACCTCTAACAGATACAACATAATTGTTTTGGATGTCACTGACTCGTTACTATTGATCCGATGCACCCAAAAATTCTTACCCTTCAAGTACCTACTCGACATCCATGTTGCCCACAAAGAGTGTTGCAAGATGAATTTCCATGTTAATTTCATACCTGCTATTGTCCGTAAGATCCGCAATGACTGTAAACCAACTCCCCCTTCCTGTCTCGGCCGACACAAGTCTTCCCACTTGATAGCATGGATGCCCCCATGCCAGATAAAATTTGCGCAAATCCTCTCAATCTTTCTAACCGTCGTGATGGGCACCATGAGTGCCTGTAGCCAATAGATAACAATGGCTGTGATAACTGATCTGACAAGCTCAATATGTCCACCAAATGATAAGCTCTACGCCTGCCAGCCCTCCACCCGCCTTTGTGCATATTCTACCAACTCTGACAGTCACTGTCTCTCGCATAATTGACAGATAGAGGTATCCCAAGGTATTTTACTGGTCGTTCCCCTTTTGTCACTCCCAAACTACTCACTCGATTCTCCTTGTCAGGACAATGGACATCAAAATAATCTGTACTTTTGTCCGTATTTAAATATAAACCCGTGAAGTCCGCAAAGTGGTCCAAAACTTCTGGCAAAGCCGTAAGGCCCGTGTACGAGGGGGATAAAAATACTAATAGATCATCAGCATATATCAAATACAAAACCTGAGGAACAATCTGCCTATAAAGTGGAGCAATCTGACGCTTATGCACCACAAGATCCATGAGACAAGTGAAATATTCCATCACTAAGGTAAAAAGGTACAGGGATAGAGGATCACCCTGACGAATCCCACGTCTGCTACGGATAAACCCATGCGGCTGCCCCTTGACCGGGGCCGAAAACGTAGGGGTCGTGATGAACTCCCTGACCATAGCCACCCATCTCTGGTCGAAGCCCATGGAGCGCATGATATGACAAACAAACTCCATGTTCACTGTGTCATACGCCTTCCATAGATCCAGTTTGACATACGCCTTCATCACTCCAGCTTAGTTGAACCCCCTGATCAATTCATGTGCCAGTAAATTATTGTCAGCGATCTCCCTCATTTTGATAAACGCAGCTTGATTGTACGACACCAACTCTTGCATAATACACTCCATCCGGTGGCACATAATATGAGTAACCAATTTATATATATAGTTGCAGCATACAATGGGGCAAAAATCTGCAAGTGCTGTAGCCCCCTCCTTTTTCGGTATAAGAGTTAGAAACGTGTGATTCATCTCCCTGAGAAGCCGTCCATGAGCGAAGAAGTCCTGGACCACCTCATCGACCTGCTCCTTAACCAAACTCTAATGTTGCTTAAAAATTTTACTATTGAAACCATCTGGTCCAGAAGCTTTTTTTAGGGTCTGTAGCGAAAACAATTGCTTCAAACTCCTCCACTCTCACCGGTGCCAGAAGCTTCCCATTGCCAGCAATTGTGACCAACTTCTTACATACAATATGAAGAAAAGAGTTTCTATAATTATTTTGATTATATAACTCAGTATAGTACCTGACAACCTCCGCATGTAGCTCCCCTTCTGAGGTTGATTCCTTGCTATCCTGACCAATCAGTTTGCTAATGTGATTACGATGTTGCCGCATCCGTACCACATCATAGAAGAATTAGTACCGTGATACCCCTCCTTAAGCCAATTGCATTTTTTCCTCTGAGCTAGCTCTATCTCCTCCTGAAGGCGCAGTTGACCTACATCCAGAATGAGTCGCTTCTCTCTATCGGCCAACTGCTGGTTGAGAAGATCTCCCTGGTGCTCCGTTTGCACCTCCCGTAACTTGGATTCCTCCTCCGCCAGATGACGTCGAGGTTGCACTTTGTTCCACAGCTTCAACCCCACCTTTACTTCTTTGAGTCTGCGGACAAAGCGGAACTGTAAATTTTTGCTTACCTCATATTGAAGGTCGTACCTGTCCAAAAGCGGCCATTTATTGTTAAAACGAAATGGCCGTGCTTTGGATCTGTCCGCATGTGTAAAATACACACAAATGGGAGAGTGATCACTAGTACCTACCGCCAAGCCCTCTGTACACAAGTCTGGGAACCTGTGAAACCACTCATGATTCCCCAATGCGCTATCAAGTTGACAAATCACCCGCTTTTGAGTAGATTTGTTATTCCACATCTAAATGTGACCTGCACGTTCCAGTGTCCGCAACCCTGCTCGCAATACACAATTCTGGAGGTCTTGTAGTATTACATCAGGTACGACGCTGTCACGCCCCAGTACCGAAATACAGAGACGGACATGGCCAGCTCCATCGTACAAGGTATAGAACGTCGTACGACGATCACGGTTGTAACTAGACAATGGGGTGCATACTACAAGCATGTCACTTAGGGTCACAAGCATGTCACTTAGGGTCACACAACACATATATTATCTCAATCAGTCAAGTAAGAACAGTAAACATAGAACATATATGACAAAGAAGTAAGGCATCCCAAATGCCCTCCCACAATATTCAAGAAACCAGTTATGCAAAACAAGAAAGCTGGCAGAGTAGCAAAAGTATAATGTCCAAAATAAGTAAAATATGCAATAACGAGTAGGGAAGAAGAAACCCACTCGTTTTTCTCAGTGGCCACCATCTGCTGCGCGCCATGGTTCAAGCAGAAGTACGCTTGATCCTCGGTTGCTGGCTCTAAACCTGGCCATGCAAAACTAGTGGGGTTAGACCCCAAATAGCAAGTACCACAAAGGAAGCATGAATGAAAAAATAAAATCAGGTTATGAAATAGATAAATATATATATATAGTTCTGTCTTGTAGTTTCGGTTCATAGCCTACCGTGATACAACAATCTAACCCTACAGCCAAACAAAGATAAGGGTTAGACCATCGCACCATGATAGCCCACGTCCCTAAACTATTTAACAGAAGGTACAATCACAATCAAGTTCAGTTACAAAATTGGTCAATCACTTGTTCGGCTTACTAGGTGGAGTCGGCGTTATCGCAGAGGTATTATGCATATAATAGGAATCCTCAGATCGAATCATGTTCTAGGAGGGGCTAGCCGAGCCATGAATCACTGCATAGCATATATGATTATGCATCGGTCCCTCGTAAGGCTACCATGCTAAGATTGCATAGAACACATAATATAATATAATAGTCGGATATTGCCATCCACTAATAAGAATTTAAACAATATCCATGGGGCCAGCCTTTACTCTCCATATAATGATTGAGGGTGGCTAGTTAAGCACGATCTCGGGATTCCGTCCCTCACAATTCTCTACATATTTTTGTTGCCTAGTTAACCCTACGATTAGCTGGAATCACAAGGCATGGTTACATGTTACTCCCCTTATATGTCATGCCGTAGTACGGGAACGCTAGATATGAATCCACTTTGTCACTTAGCAGTTCAATTTGGATTCACCCGAGCGTGATACAACAGTCAACAAATCCTAGCCACGCTTGGTTATTGATCAACTATTATGTCCATGCTGGAGAAATTTATTATATCATATGTCGCTTAGCACATAGGTACACCTCGGTGTAAACATGTAACATAATCACGTAGGAACACTTAGCACGTAAGAACACATAGCACGTAGTAATTATATCAGCACATATACCAATAGTCGAGTCAAGTTGCCAATCATTGATAAATCACATGAGTTCTAGCACATAGCAATACGTAGGTCGAGTCAGACACATAGGTAGTCATAGTCACTTGGCCGCATGGTCTATCTCTATTCATAGTCGGGTCAAGTATATAGTCAGGTTCAACACATGGTCACTCAGTTCTCATGTATTTCAATCATCAATCTCACATTTAGAATCATAAAAATTCAATAAAACATCAAAAAAAAAACAAATCATGCACATAGGGCCGCATAGGGTCAGGAACGCATAGAGTCAGTATCACATATGACAATATGAGTCAAGGTCGCATAGGTCTGCTTGCCGCATATAGGTCAAGGCCGCATGAGATATTCTGGGACTTAGCGAATTTCTTATTCGTTCAGCGAGTGAAACACAAGGAGTTCAAAGATTAGCTCTAGAATAATTGTGTACTAATCAGTCAAGCTTCCAACAAGATGGACGCATGCTGGTCGGATATACGACAAGTACTGTCCATGCTACAAGGAACTCTCGGCCACATATGGCTCTGGCCATATGAGAACTTCATCTTCTCCAGACAGCAAGTTCAACCATGGTGAGAACTCCAAAAACCAAAAAATTGTTTTCTTCATAAAATTTTTGTTTTAACTCAGAATCAAGTGAACCAAAACCCAAAATACTCAAAATAAAGTGTTCCATCCATCCCAAAAATTATTATTTTTTCAAAAATACCATGTTTTATTAGATTAAAACCACCAAAAATTAAGGAACCCATGAAAACTCTAAACTTAGAATGTATATCTACTCAAATCTACCCATTAAAACCAAAAAATCCAAGTACTAAAAGTGTTTAGAATCATCATGAGCACATAATAGACTAATAAAATCAAGAAAAGTGTAAGAATAAAAAATCAAAAGATTTTTCCATGTAGTGCAAGGTGTACTTGCCTAAATGAAGGAAGAGGATAATGAGAGAATGAGGGAAGAGAGAGAAAGATGTTGACTTATTTATGCTAGGATTGAGGTTTAGACCATAGGTTCACTCATGACCAAACCAACCCAACAATTAAACCATGAGTCTAATTGAACCAAATAATGGGTCTAGTCTCCACGACATATAACCTAATTACTATACAAGCAACAAATGATATAGGCAAGAAAAATAATATGTTCTGAATACGTATATCGAGAACGGGGAGTGAAATCTCTATCCACCTTATAAAAATTCTATTCTCGGAATTCAAACCCAGGACTAGCTAGAGAAATCAGAACAAGCACTACACTAACTACAAGCATATCTATACATGCAATCAAATGCAAGCATATAATGAAGAAAAGCAATGTCACATAGCATGGGTAAACGAATTACGAGATTCGAGATACGAAGGCATAAGAACGAATATATCTTCCGTGTCGAACATGTGCGGATACTGAGATCGGATATCGTCCTTGCGCTTCCACATCGACTCTACCAAAGGGTGATGGCCCCAAGCAACCTGGACAAGATGGATAGTCCGATTCTTGAGCACCTTCTACCTTTCGTCCAAAATGGATACAGGTTGCTCCTCGTAAGACAAGTCAGTACCAACGAATAGCTCAAAATGGTCAAGGATATGACTCAGATCCGGGACATACCTACGCAATTGAGACACATAAAATACATCGTGCACCTCATGTAGAGAAGGCGAAAGGGCAAGACGATAAGCAATATTGCCCACTCGCTCGAGGATATCGAACATACCGAATTATCGTGGAATAAGCTTCCCGCGAACCCCGAATCTAATGACTCCACGGGTCAGCAAAATCTGCAAGAACATGTGGTCGCCGACACAAAACTCTAAAGGCCTATGATGCTGATCTACCCAATGACGATGCCTATCTTGCGCAACCCGAAGTCACTCTCTGATCTGCTTGATAATGTCTACTATCTGCGTGATCATCTCTGGGCCTAACATCTTTTGCTCACCTATACCATTCTATGACAATGGTGACCTGTACTTCCTCCCATATAACGCTTTGAATGGTGCCATCTGATACTTGCATGATAACTATTATTGTATGATAACTTAACGTGATAAAGGTGATCTTCCCAAAACACTAAAAAATCTAAAGTACAAGCTCGTAGTATGTCTTCCAAGATCTGGATAGTTCTCTCTGATTGTCCGTTTGTTTGTGGATGGTAAGCGGTACTGAATCTCAACTTGGTGCCCCAACTCTGGTGCAAACTCTTTCAAAAATATAAAATAAATCGAGTGTCTCGATCGGATACAACACTCGCTGGGACACCATACTGGCTTACTATATGTCACATGTACATCTCTGTTAACTGCTCTGTGGATTGTCCTAGTCGAAAAGGAAGAAAGTGAGCTACTTTTATGAGACGATCTACTATTACCCAAACTATATCATGACCAGTTGGGGATCTAGGTAAATCGGTCACAAGTCCATCGTGATATGTTCCTACTTGTACTCCGGAATAGTAAGCGGATGTAATAATTCTGCCTGTCTTTGCTGGTCGGCCTTCACTTGCTGACATACCAAACACCAGAAAATAAATTGTGCTATCTTCCTCTTCATCCCGTTCCACCAGAAATATTGCTTGATGTCTTGATACATCTTGGTACCTCCTAGATGAATTAAATACTGAAAACTGTGCACCTCGGTCATTATTTTTTGTCGGATATCTCCACTTGGTACACATAGACGATTTCTAAATCTAAGAGTTCCATCTTCATGAATCGTCAACTCTTTTCTGAGACCAAACTCATATTCCTCCTAAAGCTTCTGAACTTTTGGATCCTCTGCCTGAGCTGCCTTAATCCTCTCTATAATGGTAGCCTGTAAACTAGCCAATACTCCTACGTCTTGTGGAAGTACTATCTCTACACCCATCTCTCGAAGATCTTCTAAAATATGTCGCTGCGATGTCAACATAAACGTACTATCTCTCCTGCTAAGATCACCTGCTATCATATTTGCCTTACTTGGATGGTACTGAAGTTCACATCATAGTCCTTTATCAATTTTAGCCACCTCCTCTGCCTCATGTTCGGGTCTTTCTGGGTGAATACATACTTTAAGCTCTTATGATCCATAAATTTCTCTACCCGATCACCATACAAGTAGTGCCTCCATAGCTTAAGTACAAATACTACTGTCGCCAACTCCAAATCGTGAGTCGAATAATTTTTCTCGTGATCTCGAAGCTGCCGTGATGCATAAGCTATCACCCTTCCATGTTGCATTAATACACACCCAAGTCCTTTGCCTGATGCATCACAATACACCGTAAACCCTCCAGAACCTACTGGAAGCGTGAGAATCGGAGATAAAATCAATCTCTTCTTTATTTCTTTAAATGATGTCTGACACTCTGCTGACCAGTCAAACTTAGCTTTCTCGCACGTTAATATAGTCAGTGGTACTAAAATTCTTGCAAAGTCTGCCACGAACCTTCTGTAGTATCCTGCCAATTCCAAGAAACTACGCACTTCTGCTACTGTCTTAGGAACTTGCCAACTCTCTACGGCCTCAACCTTCTTCAGATCTACTATTACTCCTGCTCCATAGATGATGTAACCCAAGAATGACATGTAATCCAACCAAAACTTGCGCTTACTGAGCTTTGCGTATAATTGGTGTTCCCTTAAAATCTGCAAGACCTTCCGAAGATGCTCTTCGTGCTCCTCTTCGCTACTGGAATAGACTAGAATTTCTTTAATGAAAACCAAACGAACTGATCTAGATATGGCATGAAAATATGGTTCATCAAATCTATAAATATTGTTGGACCATTAGTCAGTCTGAATGGCATAACTAAGAATTCGTAATGCCCATATCGTGACCTAAATGCTGTCTTGGGTATGTCTTTCTCCCGAACTCTTACTTGATGATACCTTGATCGAAGATCAATCTTAGAGAAAACCTTGTCTTTACTCAGCTAATCAAATAAATCATCGATCCTTGGTAATGGATACTTATTCTTTACTGTTACTGTGTTCAACTGCCTGTAGTTGATACATAACCGTGATGGCCCATCCTTTTTTTTACTAGAACTACTAGCGCTCCCCAAGGTGATCCACTGGCTCGAATAAACTACTTTGACTTTAGTTCTTCTACATGTTGGTACAGTATGTATAACTCTGATAGTGATATTTGGTATACTTTACAAGATATTGGTCCTGCTCCAGGAATCAACTCTATACAAAACTTCACATCTCTTATTGGGGTAACCCTGGAAGTTCCTCTGGGAAGACGTCTAAGAACTCCTTGACTATCTCGGGAAGTTATTCTTCTGCTATCACTGCCACTGCGATCCTCTCTTCATGCTGATCTCCTACAAACCTCTCAAAGACAAAGTTTTTCGTGCCTGGGATATTAAATAGTACCCTACCCTTATGGAAATCTATCGTAGCATGACTGCCTCTCAGCCAGTCCATGCCTAAGATAACATCAAAGTTACCCATAGGGAAATTGATCAACCGTACTGGTAGTGAATATCCGTACACTATGACTGGACACACTATACATACTCTATTAACTCCTATGAGCCTATTACCAGTGAGTATATTCAACCTCTCTGGCAATGCCTCAAACTCCAATCTAATACGTATCGCAAATCATGCAGATACAAAAGAAAGAGATGCACCAGAATCAAACAATACTACAGCAGGAAAAGATGCGACAGAGCTGTTACCTGCCACCATGTCGGCTAATGCCAAAGCCTCCTCCAGAGATAAAGTAAAACCTTGTCCTTGGTCCTACTGGACTCCTCGATGTTGCCTCCCTTGGACACATTGTTGTTGTAGGCTTTGTTGGCCCTATTGTTGATTATGCTGCTGTTGGTATATCTGAGTTGGCGTTGGTAGCAGACGCTGAGCTAATGGCCTTACTGCTATTGCTGGCCCTCTTTGCTGGACTGCCCCTAGCGCTGACAGTATTGGTAACTGTTGGACTGGCCCTCCTGGCCTCTGCATCATCGAACAATTGGCAATCTGGTGATCTGGACTGCCACACCTCATATACAACCCATTGGCTACCCTACATACATCTCTAGTATGGCCTCCCTTGCCGCAGTAAGTGCAACCCACCGATGCTCCCTGACGATGTTGTTGTTGTTGCTGTCTCGGCTGCTGTCGAGACTGTACTGTCACCATCGAAACTGCCGCCCCTCCTTGGCGTTGAATCATGGATGCGATCGCTAGGTGATGGTGTTGACGTTCGAGGTACTCCTCTACCTCCTTCTCCATTCTTAGCATAAGATCTCTTCTGGCCTCTTGTCCTTGCCGATAACCTCTATATGGTAAGCTCGTGCCTACGAGCTGCTATCAGTACTTTTTTATAAGTCTGGTAGTCGTGCCCCTCTACCAGTTATAGAATTTCCAAATAAAGTCCTTGCTAGTACCTCATTACTCTATCTGACTCCGTAGCCACCATAGTCGGAGCGAATCTATTCAGCCTACAAAACTCGGCTGTATATCCATCCACATTCCTACCGGCCTGCTTGAGACCGATAAATCTCTTTTGGAGCTCATACTGCTATAAACCCAAAATATTTAGCCCTGAATCAAGCCATGAAACTGTCCCAATAGGTAGGATGCCTCAATCCAACCTATACAGAAGCCCACCAATCACGAGTAAGGTCTTGAAGCTACAATTGGACCTGGTTAACTTGTTCATCAGTCGAAACCTTTACCGCTACCAGAATGACTTTGATGTCTTGGAGCCATGCATCTGTCGTGATGATATCCTCTGTGCCGTCAAAGTATCTCAGATTAAGTCAGAAAAATCTAACCGACGCCCCTGAATCAATCCTTCCTTCTCTTTCCAGGGCCGTTTGCAAACCCTGACTGAACAAGACATTCTTCTTATGTTGTTGAAACTACTGATGCTGTTGCACTGCCATCTGATGTTGCTGCATAGCCATCATTCTTTGGAGGATCACCAGTAATGTTGGGGTATCAAGTATCGTTGGTACTATTGGTACTACTGGCGGTACGGGAATTTTAGGGGCTGGTTGCTCAATATATCCAACTTCCAGTTCCATTGTGCCAGCTTGCTCAACTACTGGCTCTATTCGAATTTGACTCTGAACATATTCTACCTCCCGTTGTTATCCAGGGGAACCCTGTCATGCCAAGCCTGCTGCTCCAGCAACTGAAGAAGCCCTAAAGAAATAAACAAGAAACATCAAAAACAGGACGGGAAGGATCAAGGAAATAATTAATTCGATAGTCAAGCAAGGCTTCGAGGAGAACGAATTCAAGATTTCGAAGGCACATGTTTGATTGAGACTCCTATGATCATAACACCCCACAAGTCTGAAAATTTAGACCTGTATGGGCCACCACTTAAACCTTGTCACGTCCCAGTACCGAAATACGGAGACGGACATGGCCAGCTGCCCCATACAAGGTATAGAACATCGTACGACAGTCATGATTGTAACTAGACAAGGGGTGCATACTACAAGCAAGTCACTTAGGGTCACACAACACATCTATTGTCTCAATTAGTCAAGTAAGAACAGTAAACATAGAACATATATGACAAGAAAGTAATGCGTTCCAAATGCCCTGCTACAATATTCAGGAACCTTAAATTTGAAAATGCAAAATGGTATCAGCCAAGTTCTTATGTCGCATTCATATTGCTCCTTGTGGTTTGCAATTCATTTTAGTAATTAATAATTATCATGCAAGCTAGGATTAGGTGCAGGAATGTAACATAGCCCTTGCGTCTTATTTTTCGCTGGAGTAGAATCATCACCCCACAATAGTCATATATCTAATTATTTTCAACTTATTACTAATATTAGTTGTGCTTTGGTTTAATTCATAAAGCAGCATTGTATGCACAATTGCACACACTAATTGACAGCAAAAACATTAAGCCACTATTGCTTAATTGTCATAAATCCATATTGGAATAAAGCAATTCTAGCATTCCTATGGTACACCTCAATTTGACAGGTACTTTAGCTCTTAATAAGACAATGGTAGCAATAACAGAAATAGCATAGTTATCTGGGATTGGCTTTTGGGTACATGAATTTAATCCTTTTTCCAATAATGACTAATACGCCAACTTATCATCCATATTAGAAGCATCATAAACTTCTTTACTACTGCAAACCAGTTTATCTTTCTCAGTAATGTATGTGCATATGGAAATAAGAGATTAATATGTTGAGATTGGAGTCTAGAGCTACTCATATCAAGTTCCTACTCATATCGATGCCACTTGACTATATTCTCGATGGTGCCTTGTTCTATTCCATCTTAAGACTCAAAACATACATTGGCAAAATGAACAAAAAAAGAAAATATAACAATATACAATAACTTGTGATAAACTTTTCATTAATATATTCAATCTTACCGATGTAGAAGATGAGGCAGAGGAGTTCGAGGAACTCGAAAACTCTGGCAAGGTTCCCACGTGCTCACAGTTAAATCTTAATATCTATTTGCAGATTGGAACACCTCTTAACTTCTACAAACTATTCAGAGAAACATAAATTCAATCTTAAAAGGATTCTTACTAGATGATATTATCAGTTGAATATTGAGTCAACAAGGTGAGCACATATAAGTAGAAAAATAGTTTACCAGTTAATTCTTATAAAGTCTAATACTTTTAGGCTGTTAATTCAATCACTTACGAATTTTCTTTGATATCAAAATCACCAAAATAAAATCCTAAGTGTCAGAGATAAGTAATTAAAAAGATCATCTTAGCATCCTACACAACCAAGATATTGAGGGATAATATAATATGTAGAGAAATTACTTTATCTGCTCTAGGAAGTTAACATCTTTTTCTTTTTACATTGAGAAACTATTTTTTTTAGATACATATTGAGAAACTGTTATTAATAATAAAGAGTCTTTTTCTTGTTTTCCTTTGGATGCATCTGTTATTTCGATATGCAAAAAAGAATGTGCCACCATTTCTAAATGGAATGGATCAAAACATGACCAATGGAGCGATCTTGTATACTATTTGCAAATTAGAAAATATCATCTAGATAAATTACCTGCAATGGCAACTATGTTAATCACACTATGAAATATATTTTGTCGTGTTGAACAGAAAAAACTTGAAAGTTGAACATGACAACTAATAAAAACAAAAGGCGGGATGGTTAGCAAAGCAGAATGAATCACAGTTAGAAAGAATACCTGACTTGCTCTATAAAGCATCAGTCTTTAGAATCCAACTAGGGTTATTTGGTCAGTATAAGAAAATAAGAGAAGAGGAAGAAAGTACTTCATGTTCTACTATATGCAAGGGAACAAAGCAGCCTTAAGGTCAGGAGCAGCTAATCAGGAAATAGAGCATATTCCTATTCAGCCATACATAATTACAAACACCTATAAGGTATATTGGGCCAGGAGCAGCTAATCAGGAAATAAAGCATATACCTCGTCTTTGTTGTACCCGTTGGTTCTATTCAGCACAAACAACATGTCCCCTGTGACGACCGAGAAGGAGTATCTGACGTCGAGAATTACCTCTAGGGCCTTGTACTGCCTCGTCTAGTTGTCGATCGTGAACTTCTTGTTCCTAAAGTCCATGATCTTGCACCCGATGTCGATCCCATCCAGGCTCCTCTCCTTGCGCTCGACGACGGTCAATTTCTCCCTGGGTATAAACTAAAGAAAAAGATAGATCGATAATTATTTATCAAATACTTCATCAATTTATTGTACATTTTTCCTTCTCACATCTGGCGGGTAGACGCGACAGCGCCAAGCTTCTCATTAGTATGTACCATAAAAATTGTCAACCTCATAATAATAAGAAAGAGAAATTATGGTTTTATAATTATGAATAGAGGAGCACCTGGAGGGTTTTGGGAGTGTCGAGCACCTAGATGGTTTTGGGAGTGTCGATGTGTCCCGCGAAGAAGTGTTCCTTCATAAGATTTCCTCCCCCAGACTCCATTGATCAGAGCTCCCAAAATCCCAAATCATAGCCTCTCCTCTGCTCAGTCGGCATCGATGGAGCGATCGAGGTCCGCGATGCGGGAGACGATGATTACGAGGTGCTCGATGGTGGATCGGAAGGGGTATAAGTAGCAGCAAAGGTGGACTGGTGTCACGCCCCAATCTTTCGCAAGCTCAATGGTCCCCGTTGAACGTGAATCACCACGTTGTAGCGCTCTCGCAGGACAATCGTTCTCATCGGGATGTGATGCCGTACGAGCCTGGAGTTGTGCTCGTACAAGGCGATATTGTTAAACACCAAAGTTATCATCGAAACGATCAAGTTACAGCAAAAGTCAAGTATTGTGTACCAAGCACACATCAGAGTATACGCAGGGAAGCTCTCGATAGGGTCCAAATAAAATACCACAAAGGCGATGTAATACTTTTGCTCTTTTCTCTAGCCCACAAAGGTACTTACCGTTCATACATTATGTCCCGTATATCCGAGCAGTGCCACTACACCTGCATACCTGAAATAATGCCCATAAACGTGGGTCAGTACACAGCCGTACTGGTGAGCGGGGTAACCCACTCGTCTAAGCCGACACTAAGTAAAATAGTGAATGCAAACAGTTATATGGTGATCTTTCTAGTTGAATCCTAGATTTATTTCATGTCATAGGTATGACATGTTAAGGAAAGCTAAAATCAAGTTAAGCAATACAAGCATTCAACTCAAGCAAATCGACAAGCAATATATAACCAACTCGAAGGAAACTAGAATACAAACCGTCCTACTCAAGCCCAAGCAACACGATTACTTATCGAACCATCATCCAAGCCTCAAAATCCATCCTCAATCCAAACCTTACAATCCAATTTCGATATGTACACTCTTGCTGAGGCAAGGTGGCCGCGCCTACACGAAAGCACAAACCAACCAAAGTAAAGCAAACCAACTCTTATCTATATGAAGTCACTGGCCAAGCCATAAAAGAGTTTGATCGGACTAATCAATAGGCAGTTCTACTCGATCCAGGCCTGGTAGCTAACCCGCCTGGTCTTATCAAACTACCGGCACCATGCCCAAGATGCGTTACCATTGTCTCCTCCATGGTCGAACGGTCCCAGTGCCCCGGAGCCTATCCCGTTCGAGGAAACGAAATCCTGTGCAATACAGGTTGTCCGTGACATGTAGACACCAAGTAGGTATGACGAGAGGATCGAACATTCTCGTCCTACCAAGCGATCCTAGACTCATTCAACCAACTATCCAACCAAAATTCATAACCATTCTTCCAACATATAGCCCAAGGCATCAATCTCAAGTTACCCCCATAGGCACTATGTTGCTTCTCAACACAATGTTCCAATTAGTGCAACACCCCTCGCTCAGAACCATCCCGTGGCACAATGCCCCAACAGTGGCACAATATCCTCACCGATGCAGTTGTTCGGTTTCGAACCACAACTGCATGCTTTGCATGACAAAGCGCCCAAATGATACTCGTGCACGGATGCACGCTCGCTCATCCGAATTCCCGATGTTCCAACCAAGATATATGATTCCAATTGCTTCTCCAACTGTCCCAAATATAATCCAACTCTTGCTCCAACTATCCATACGCGCAAATTAATTCAAGCCATAATCCTATCCAAGCAAATAACGTACACTCTATGCACGCCTCAGTGTAGTGATTTCCAAGTTCCAATCCAAGTGTTCAAGCCTTTACGTGTGTTCCATATTATTAGGCTTAAAGGAGCAGAGGAGAAGGGACAGAGCCCACTCACCAAGTTTGATTTTATTAAGCATCCTGTCTTGCTGACATGGCCGATCCCTTGAACCCGTGGTCCGATGTAAAGCACGATCTACTCAACTGGTATGACCGTGTGAGCATGCCGTGCTCTCCAAATTATTCGACCGATCAGACTAAGGAAGATGGCATTATCGCTCCAATCCAGCTATCTCAGTACTACTCTGAACGAACACCTGATTTCCATCGAACTCCGCTAGCAATCTGCGCATGAAACCAACTCAAATCAATACTCTTTCCCAAATCCAACAAATTAAAATATAACCAGCTACTGCCTCATTTAATCTGACTCAACGTAACGCACCGTACGGTTATGGGACGTTACAACTGGCGCCGAAATGAGACGCCTATGGTAGAGAGGAGAGGAGAATGAGATTTCTAGGGCTCGAGACGGGTCGGGATGAAAATAAGATTTGGAAAATATGATGCTTCTCACCAACACTTTTTATGTCAGGTAAAAGACATGTGCTTCAAATTA
Source organism: Iris macrosiphon (assembly GCA_036927795.1). Taxonomy (NCBI): domain Eukaryota; kingdom Viridiplantae; phylum Streptophyta; class Magnoliopsida; order Asparagales; family Iridaceae; genus Iris; species Iris macrosiphon. The sequence goes on from JAYESA010000006.1 coordinate 13,639,052, forward strand.
CGGTTTTTAAATGTTACAAAACAAATATGTTGTGTTATCTAATATTAGAATTTTTTTTTCCTATTTTTACTAAAGTTGTTTTTAGTTTGTAACGGTTTGTCATCGTTGGTAACTTGTAATGGTAAAAAATTGTTAGCAACTGAAAAAAATTGTGTTACGAAATCCTTGTTTTGGTGTAGTGCAAAGCATTTACAATTATGGCAAGCCAGAGGTACCCACTCATATTAAACTTTTTGATAGAACACCTCTCCTGAGGATACTTCATATTCTAGTACAGTAGGGAGCTCCCTTCCCGCCTCAATTTCTATGAATATCATCGCAAACCCCACCATTGCTCGATGCGTGGTTGCATCATCAAATTTTATAGTCCTCCCAATCAAACTCGCAAGCCGCATCATCAGAGGAACACTCCAGTAAATAATATGGAGTGCGGGGAAGCAAACCCAGATAGGCACTAAGTGAAGAATCTCTCGTTCGCATATAGAATCTGGTGTCCACTCCTTTATGATGATGAGCCGTCAATCGAACGTCTGCGGACCCCCCTGAAGGATACGATCCATGTCCTCCCGAATCCCAAACCGGAGGTAATAAAAGTCGTTCTCACGAGCAAAGAACTCCATAGAGCCCTTAGGTGTCCATACACGGCTAGCATAGGCACAAATTTGCCCATAAAAAGGACGATTGCCCAATATGTAAAGCATGATAGTATTCTTCCAATACTCCTTTGTCTCCTCCAACTCCTCATCCAGGAAGAACGCCCTCATCTTACCATCCACCACTTTTGGCGCAACAAATCTAATCGCACCGTCAAACTGCTCAGACCCTGCCCGACATAGGTTGGCCCATGATTTGCTTCGTGGTTTCTCCGACAAGGGCGCTTTCCCTTTATCGACTGGTAAAGACGGCCTAACCCCAGATGTCCTAGTCCCACCTCCTTGCTGGTCCCTCCCTGTATTTGGATTCCCTCCGGTTGGTCGCAAGCCAGACTTCATCGACCCCTCAATGACTAGGAATCCTCCCCCTCGTGGGGCGGCCATTGATCCTTGTCGATGCATGTGTAAGCGAACCGCATCTCCCTATGCCGGCTTCACCCCTCGCCCATTAATCACAGAACGACGATTCTGACACCCATACTGGACAGTCGTCCACCCACCAGCATCCTGCAACCCCGCCGAAACCAGACTACCCGCGTCCCCACCGGCCCGGACGCCTGGATCCCAGTTCCTCCCAAACCATAGGCCGCGCTGCTCTCTCCGCACATTAGGCTATGACCGCTATATATATATATATATATATATATATATATATATATATATATATATATATATATAAAAGTCACATTCATGTGTTTTACACGTATAAAAAATATAATAATAATTATAAATTTAGATAGAATCTTAAATTATATTAAAATATTTTAAATATAATTTGAATATATTTTAATTATAATTTATTTAAAATATTTTTTTTTAAATTTTGGATATGTGTTTAATTAGATAATACCATGTAGTTTGTTTAAATATGACTTAAATTTTTATAATATTATTTAAAAAATAGATATAATTTTAAATTATATTAAAATATTTTAAATATAATTTTAATATATTTTAATTATAATTTGTTATAAATATGTTTTTTGAATTTTGTATATATGTTTAATTATATAATACCATGTAGTTTGTTTAAATATAATTTAAATTTTAAATATATTTTATTCTTTTTTATATGTTCCGATTTTTTAATTTTTTTTTCAACTACGAGAACAAAACACACGTGGTAGTTTTTTTTTCTTAATTTTAATATTACTAATTGATCATGTACTCATTTTTGAGCTGTATTATATATAGTAGTAACGTCCACGTGCATTGCACATACGTAAAAAAATTAAATATGAATTTATTAAAAATTATCATCTCTAGAATTTGAACTCAAGCAACCAAGAAAAATGTCTCTCACCCTTACCACTTAAGTTAGAGTTTTAGTTATATATAAATTATATTATATTATTAAATACTTGGTTAAGTTTTTTTAAAATATTAATAAAGTATTTAGATAGTTGTTTAGTTATCTTCTTCTTATTTTTTTAATTTATTTAAATGGATGACATACATGGCTATGACGGCACAATTTTTATCTTCACGTGCGATGCACGTAAAAAAGAATTTCTTTCCTGATATAATTAAATAATTAAATAGAAATTAAAATTATATTAAAATAGTTTAAATATAATTTATATTATAAATTGTTATAAATATGTTTTCAGAATTTTGGATATATATTTAGATAATATATATAATTTATTTGGTTTAAATATGTTAAAATAGTTTAAATTATATAGAAATTTAAATTAAATTGAATTTTAGAAATTTTTATATGAGGGTGAAGGATATACACACGTGATATTTAAATAAATTTAATAAAAAAATAATTATGTTGAGGATTTAGAAACGGCTTGGACGACTCACTTTTGAGTCGCTTCCAAACCAAATTACACACATAAATACACCACTAGTAAAGTGTAAAAAAAATAATTCTCGCAAGAGTCACACTTTACACAAAAAAGACTAATTAGAATTGTTTTGATAGATTAAACCCTCGCAGTTTGGATACTTTGATAAAACACCCCCTTCACTACCGTTGCAATTTGAACATTAGTCTAATTTTAATTTAAAAAATACTTGAAATACCCCAACACGTGACCATTAAAGATTGTAGTGGTCTTACCATACTTCTATATATAGGTTCAATATACCCCCTATTTTTACCATTTTATTTCATGTTTTACTCTGTTTTACATCTATATATATATTTTCAGTTTCTTTTTTCTTTAATTTTCTGTGTAAATAACCCAAGTAAGCCTTGTTGACAATAAATTGGCGGTTTGTTGACATCGTCGTCCAATTTAGGTACACATTGCACCAAATTAAAAATTAGAGCATTTTTTTTTTAAAACTAAGTCTTTTTTACAAAAGATTTGAATGTTGCAAGAGTTTTTGCACTTTACCATATATACCACCAGCATCTCTACATCATATGTTGTTGTAGCTGTTGTTACCGCACCAACCTTATTGCAATATATCCACCCTCTCAACTTGAGTATCGTGAAGAATTGATAGACGAAACACCATGCTCAACTTGCAGGAAAAAATATTAAATATTAAATCTACAATGATATCCTAATATGTGCTATCATAGAAGCTACCATTGTGAAATATTTTCCATGTCAAATACCATCTACAACATATTGTCATGTTGTTGCTTCTCTAAGGAGGCCCAAAAGTGTCACCTTTAGCTAGTGGTCCACACTATAGTTGACACCTCGTCATTGTTGTCTACGATTATATCTTTCCCCTCAGATGAGGCCTAGAACCGTCTCCTTTAGCTTCTGATCCTCTCTATATAGTTGAGTACTTTACCTCTATTATTATATGGTATTCCTACATTCTCTAGCTGATATTGCCACACATATGACTCTGTCTGAGTATGCCTTTAAATCAACATCTTGAGCAATTTTTTCTTTTCCTTATTATTTTCTTTTTAAACTTTTTATCATAAATTATCAAGAACTAGGCACAAATATCCATCTCTTCTTTATTTTCTATCAAGAAAGATAAAACTATTTTCTCTACTCATAGATCTTAAAAAAAAAATCTATTTCCCATTCTTTTTTTTTCTTTTTTCTAAAATAAAAAAATCTAGATCTACTCCATAACTTTTTCTCCCCCCCTTGACGGATTTCATAAAAAAAATTATACTTCTTCTTTCTATTCTTCATCCTCTACCTATAGCTAACGTGTCAAAGTAGATCAATCACGACCACACTACTGAGAGAGGGCACACTCATTGATGGTGCCAAATCGAATGCTCCTTCAACAAAATCATTGAACCCATTATAATAGTATGATATAGTAGGCATAGAGGATTGAGAGATGAGCATATGGTGGAAACCCTAAAAGTACATGAAGACAATAATTTATAGAATAACCATCATGTACCTATTAGAAATTTAATCTTATTAATAAAGGGGGAAATTTACAATAAAAGACTAAAATAACCTTAGAAAATAATACCTAACGTTGACCAAATAAATATTTGGTCGAGGAAACTAAGAATCAGCTTCACCAAAGTCCCCCCCCCCTCCTCTATTATTTTTTTATGCCAAGAGTTCTCTCTTTTCTTTGCCATCTTATAGCAGAATTCTTGTCACATCCATTCCCAGATTTGGTATTCTTGAATTTTTGATTTTTAATTTTTTTTCTAAACATGTATTCCTGATGTATTTTATATGTGGATTCATGTTATATGTTGTATTTACTTCTTGGATTTCTGCTTATAATGAGAGGCTACCAGAGACCAGTAGTAAATATATTGTCAATTGCCATGAACCCGTACTAGGACCCGTACGTAGAATGGATACCTGATCCGGTTCACTTGTTGGACCCATAAACCCTTGTATTATTTTGGATGGTTGAGATTGCATGAGGATTAGTCATGACTAGATTGCACTTTTTCTCCACTTGGTATATGTATGACTCTTTCTCTCTCCTCTCGCATTCTTCCTTATTTTTTTACTTTCTTTCTTTCTTCTTCCTCCCCCTTGCCCAACCGAACCCTATCCCTAGTTGATCTAGGAAGAGATTTTTAGATCACCAGAGGTAGAGGCTAGGAAGCCACCAAGGCAAGTACATCTTGCTCAAAGTGGTGAAGCCATAGATTTTTGGATTTTTTATATGTTTAGTAATTAAGAATATATTTGATCATAAATATTCCTCTTGGTATTCTCTTTGGTTTTAGTTCTTGGAGTTTTTGATTTTGATGGAAGTTTTTGAGTAGATATGAGTTTCAAAGTTAGGATTTTTTACGGGTGGTCCATGAGTTTTCCTTTGTTTTGATATATTAAAACTTAGTATTTTTAAAAACTATTTGTTCCATGTAGTAGAGAATTAAATTTTGCACGATTTTGACTTTTGTTTCACTTGATTTAGAGTTAAAATAAAGATTTTATGAATAAAATAAGTTTTTGAATTTTTGGAGCTTTTTTCATGGAGTTCGTGCTGTTCTGGGACGACGAAGTCTCATGCGACAAGGCTTTATGCGACCTCTTCCAACATGCGCCTATCGTGTTAGGTGCATGACTGCTCTGCGCATGGCGTTCATTAACCAAACGTATAGATCACTGAACGCATGAAAATTCACTAAAGCCATGACTTCATGCGGCCATAGGTTCATGCGACCAGGACTTCATGCGGCTTGGAATGACTTTGCATTTTATTTCTTGTACGTCCTTTCATGCACATCTTTTCATGATTTTTGTCTTTTCCGCTGACATGCATTTATGCCACGCCATTTCTCTGACATGCATTTATTGCCCATCACTTCTCTGACATCGTGTGTTTCCGATGTGGCATGCTTCCCTAGTAGTGGACTTTGCTTTGATTGCATGCGGCTCGGCAGTTCATGCGGCAAGGAAGCCATGTGGCTATTGGTCTCATGCGCCTTCCTGCTTCATGCGCCTGTCTGATTCCATGCAACATAGATGGTTTATGTTTGTTTCATGTGGCAGCTCCATGAGCGCCATTTCTCATGTGCACATGACATCCCTAGTGGCCCTATGCGCACATTTTTGATATTTGCTTAGTTTTAGTGTTTTCATTGGATTTGATGCTTTGTGACACTGTGTGTTGATTGTGATTCTATGTATGAATGGACTTAGAAAACTAGACCATGTGTTTGATATGACTATGTGCTAGAATTGACTATGCACATGGCATGATTATATGTCGGATTAGGCCATGTGTTGACCCGATGAGTTGTAAGTATAATTGGACTCAGTACTTGTTAAGTGGACTCGGACTATTAGATTATCTACCATTTTGTTCATTGGATAGAGTGGCGGGTGTAGTTCTGCACGGGAGACGATATGCAATTCCGGTCCTTGTTTATGCGTTCCTATGTGCTGTTAAATATGCATTGAGGTATGACATATCTTGCTATATGCTGTGTATTACATATTTTGGTTGTGCATCGAGGTGCCTCCTATTCCTACGTGACATATGATATTATATAATTTCTCTATCACGGACATGAGTAGTCAGTAATCATAGCGTGGTTATGATTGTTTGCTTGATTTGTTGTATTACACTTGGGAGGATCAAGATTTAGCTCTCGGACAATAATATGGATTCGTACATAGCGTACACGTACTACGGTACGACATCTAGGAGAATGATCGTGTAACCATGATACGACATTCTATACAACCACAGGGTTAATTAGGCAACTTAAATTGATAGAAGCATTGGGAGGGAATGAAATCTTGAGATCATGCGTGGTAGCTACAGGTAGTACTTATGTCCTAGGGTGTCATGTTGGCCCCCAACGGATACTGTATATCATCTACAATAGTAGAGTGTAGTATCTGAAAATACTATATTATATAGTAATAGTAATTAATTTTATTATATAATATTACCTGATTACTAGTGCGGTGGTCCTGCGGGGGACCGGTGCATTATTATCTCTTGCCTGTATAAATTGGCTTGGCCAGCCCGCTTCACCATCAACCTGATCCAAGGATTCTAATAATGTATTATTCTCTCGTATAACCCAAATACCATATTTCAAGCTGTAAGACTGATTGGCCGATCTAATTGAACATGTGCTAGTAGTCTAGGGACATAAAATATTATGGTGCGACGGTTCAACCCTTGTCCTTGTTTGGTTGTAGGGTTGCGCCAATGTATCACAGTAGGTCATAGACCAAAACTATATATATATATATATATATATATATATATATATATATATATTTATATATATATATATTGTGGCATGTGTATTCCTGTTTTAGTTGTGTTTCATGCTATATGTTAGTAGACTAAGGACATTGTAAACCCCCTCACCCAAAATTAGGCCTACTTGGCTTAGATAGTGAGACTAGGGCTAGTTTCAATCCAATTAGAAGTAGAACATTTTATTTTAGACAATTTTATAATATTTATATCAATTAGTGCACCTTACCGTTGCTTCGATAATTGAAGCACCTCACTAGCAATTGTCTTCCTATAAATTTTACATCCTTGTCCTAGACATGCCCGCCTTCCATCCAGACCTTTGTGTAACTTATAATTATGCTCTCTTTTGCTATATTTTAGTCGTACAATATTCGTCGTAGACGTTTATATTTAATCCTAAATAAATTCAACTTTGTATCCTTGTGCGTTTCAATCGGAATTGGAGACACAATCTTGATCCATTTTTTGTAACCCAATTTATGATAATATTCTATTCTGAGTCCTCTATGTCCATGACACTTGTGTCCCACCTAATTTTAGCCCCATATACTTCTAATTAATTCAAGAATACCTTGTGCATGTATTTTAATTAATTTAATCCAATTTCCATCTTTGTATAATTTTCCAATGGTTGGGCGCTTTTATGCAAAAATGCATTAAGGTGACCACCCCATTGGACATGACACATGAAGAAACCCATTTTTCATTCATATTAATTTTTTTTATAATTTTTGGAATGTGCAACGCACAACATCGCCCCCTCATTTAACCTTAGCCTTGCATTTTAAATAATACAAATTATAGCCCTCCAATACCTACATGACAAGCCAAGGTCCACTCCAAGGAGGAGTTGACCAAGCCCAAATTTTTTAGGTCAAACACCCAACCCAAGTTCTACATGTATATAAATAACTTTTCCTTCCCTTTTCTTTATTTTTCAAAACCATCCCCAACCACCTAGCCGACCCAACCTCCCAAATCATCCCTAACCTCCTTCCCTGCGCAGACCCGACCGGAGCCTCGACGGAGACCGGAACCGCCGGCCATCCAGTGCCCTGACCTACTAATAGCAATCATCCTCTTCCTCCTCTTCTTTCTGTCAACTCTATCGTCCCCGGCCAACTCGCCGGAGATGACTCCCCACGCCTGAACCATGACCCGGACTGTGCAGCACCCCAGAGTCGCTAATCGCCTGGAGCTCGACCCCTCCGCAGACCGCTGAACACTGCAACACCACCGGCACGACTCCCTCTCCTCTTTCATGTCCTCCCTGCTCGACTCCTCCTCCGTCGACCTCCCGCCAGATCCCCTTGACTCGTCTACACCACCACCACCATTATCAACCCGACCACCCGCCTGAGAACTCCACGACCGCCACCACCGTCCCTCACGATGACCCACAGCCATCTCCTCCGCCTGAGCACTTTCTCCCATCTCCAGTCGACACCACGAACACAGCATGACCACCACCTTCTCCCTGCTCCATGTCCTCCTTCTCCTTCCCCGCAGAGAACCACCACTCCCCGCCAGACTCCAGCAGTCTCCGACCATCCTCTCACCATCACCCCCTTCAATTATTATCATCCATTATCATCATCACCACAATTACCATTATCATCATCATCACCATTAATATCATCATCATCTAATCCCCACCATTAACACCATCCACATCATCACCATTATCCCAATCACCATCTACATCATCACCATTATCATCATTTCCATCATCATTACCATTATTATCACCATTGTAATCATCATCATCTTTATTATAATCATCATCACCATTAAAATCCCTATCATCAACATAACCATCATCATCACCCTAATCACCATCATCCCTACCATATCATCATCAACATAACCTAATCACCTACATCATCATCATCATCATCATAACCTCAATCATCATCACCCTCGTCATCATAGTCGTCAACCTCATTATCGAAATCGTCGCCCCCGTGCGCGCACCCGAGGTTCGAACCTGTTCCCCTCCTTTCATATTGTGTATGTGTGCTTGTAAGAACAGTGTAGGGTTTTAGCATATTGGTTTAGTTTAGATTTGGTTGGTTTCAGACCGTATCGGGGAACCCAATGACTTGTATGCATACACGTGCACGTATTATAATTAAATTGATATATATATATATATATATACATATATATATGGATGTATTATATAATTAATTATATGCTAATAATAATTATGACTATATATGTGTTTACTTGCTGTACGACCCTAGGACACCGTGGGTTTCGCCCGCATAATTACCTTGACTTTGTGACCTAAATTTTAGGGAATTTGTCTGCCTTGTGTACACCGACGTACTGGAAAGACCGTGTTAGTTTAACTGTCTGATTTTGCGTAGCAATCACAGACTTGACACCCATGCAGTTGGATGCGTATTTGGCCCTGTTAGTTGACTAGTGTCACCCCTTGTGTACCCTCTGAGTCCAGTGTAAATATGGTTGTGCATGTGCTAGTGTAATGACTGATGTTGTATTGTATTATATTATATGTATATAGGACTATTGGATTGTTCTGTGCAACTTCTGGAGCAGGTTATTGGTACTATGCAGCTTCCTTGTCAGGCAAGTATACCTTGCCATTGTACTGTTATTCATATTCCATATGTTGCATGCATCTTTATTTCTATCATTTAGTTCATATATTTTAATTGCTAAATAAACTGCGCGTCCAAGGAAACTTGGGTGCAACGACGGTGTCGTCGTGATATGTTTTTATTATGTATATGCATTGACCTTGTTTATGAGACTATTCCATTATCATGAAGCATCATTAGGTTTCATTGGCCATGACACAGCTGTTATACGAGTGTGTGTATCATATAGATTACAGACATGCGTGCAGGGTTTGGCCTCCTATACTTATAAGCCGTGCGTTAGGGATAACTGTTGTTAGAAATTTTGCATGCTAGTAGACCTGTCAGTTATTAGAGGTATTATCGTGTCATGGATGTGACATGCTTAGATCATGGGGTGGGGAGAACAACAAGTAAGGCGTGTGGGCTCCGTTGCACTTTCTTTGTGTAACCCGTACGCTCCGCCGGAGATGCGCGGTCGTGATGACCACTATATTATATATTACCAGCGGCCTCTGCCGTTCAAAAGACGACATGCTTTTTAGGCCCCTGAATCTCCAAGAGAATCATGGCAATACCATTTTAGCCAGATAGCCCATGCGTTGGAAAAGTTATTCTTAAACTGCATTCACTTAGACGGTTAGGCGACCCATTGGATGTTTATTTAAGTACTTTATTGGCATGCTTCTATGTATCTTATTATGTCCCTCTGAGGACCTGGTCCCTTTCCAGGTATAGATGTTCATGAGTATTAGCAGGAGCGCAGATCCGGACTAGTTACTTATATTTTGAGGAGGTCTTCCCTTCGAGTCTCAGTGATTGTTAGTTGTTGTACTTATATTTGCTTTTATATATTCTAGTTCGGCAGTAAATTTGTTTCCATCCGACTGTCATCTTTAGATACTCATATTGAGATTTAGTTACATAGTTATTGGTTATTTATTTCTGTAGATGAGATTTAGTTATACCCTGTGACTTGTGATAGTTTATACCACTTATGAATTGTTATTCATATTACAACGTACGCATGTGTTATGGTTTCCATATATTGGAGTTGTCATATACATGCGGCTGGCATGCTTAATGTTCTAGTCATACGTATCTTTGGGACTGGGATGTGACATATTTTTAGTGGTGGCCCATGCAGGTCGAGAGCATATTATCTCGGTTACGTTACTGTACCGAGCAAGCCTGCACCTAGGATTAGAGTATAGGATCTCATCCATATTTGACTATGATTCATCTTCCTTCCAATCTGTTCTATTTAAATGATTGCATCCTTCTTGATTCATGTGCTTCCCTAATAGTTTTTTGAGTATAGCCTTCTGTTAGAATATAAGAATCCTTGTTATTAGGATGATAATTAGAGTAATATTCCTACTAAGAATACAACTATAATATTGACACATCACTAAGTTTAGAATACCTAATGAATCCTAGCATCCCTTACCTGTAGATTAATTGACCACTATCCCTTGATATATTCATGACTTGAGAGTGGTATAGACACTACTAGAGTTAGTTAGAAATTTAACCATATTTGTCATGCCCCAGTCCTAAAATACCGAGGGACTAGTCACGTGGCAATGGCCAGCAGTACGCACCGATGGACAACCCAATTTAATGGATCCATCAGGGCATACTTAAGCTTTAAAAACAAAGTCTACGATAATCATGGCACAACTAATCTCATCCACACAAGATATAAAATATGATCCACAGAATATAAGAAATGTAAATCATCAGCTAGTCTCAACAAAGTACTTGGGGGAACAACCCGATAAATATCTAGTACAATGGTTCAACAGACCATAATATAAAAGATTGAAATAATAAATACTGAGCATGAAACATGGATGCTCAGGAAAAGTCTTCGGCTAACACCTCGTCCTCAGATGGCGGTACAGCTCCTGGATCAGCTTCTGCTGCGGTCCCGTATACCTCGGGATAGATCTCGTCTACAAATCCTGGGGACATAATCCATATCCAGGTCCTCAGGGGACATAGCAAGGTACAAGAAAATATACAAGCCAAAATATAAGCAGTGCAACAGATAATGAGAATAATAGGGTAAGTATGTAAACATCTGTATGAAATGCAAGAGAGAACATCAATAGTACCCAGGTTGAAACAACTACAAGCTCTGTGTAGGGGAGCCAGTAGCAGTGATATCATGAGGTGGTCTAGCTCAGCGGGAGACTGAGTAGCCGGCATAACATAATCAACCTGTAGCCTGTGGGTCTCTCCAGCAATAGATGGAACAATAAGGGAGTACTAAATAACCGGCTAAGTGATATGCAAGATGAGAGCAGCACTAGAACTCAGGCTGAAGCCACTACAAGCTCTGTGTCGGGGAGCCGGTAGCAGCAGTAATAATGAGTAATGGGCCAAGCTCGGGCTTCAGAGTCTTGTGCCTCATAATAGTAGGGGTGTATATATATGATCAGCCTGTAGCCTGTGTGTCTCTCCCCACCCAATGTGACCACGCATATCATGACCATAACGTCTCATGTCCATGTCAGCGGGATCATAACTAATGTAATAAGTCATAGTTGTCTAGGAATATAATACCTCTGTCAAGTCCTGTATCCTATACAGAATCACCACGAATATCTCGGAAAGATTCTGTCTCATGAACAGTGTCTAGTGTCCTGGGTCATAGTGTTCTTGGTAAGACAAGTACGAGAAGATAAAGTGTCACGAATATCCATCTCTAGATGATAATACACAACACCGCGTACAATATTGGCACCCGACTGATAATCGGATGCTAAGTACGTCACACGGTCCTAGGTTAAGCATGCACAGTAATTTAAATAAAGCAAGGAAAGTATGTAACAATACTGCAAAGTTTGGCAAGGTACACTTGCCTGATGTTTGAATACCAACAATCGTCCCAGTATCAGTGGATCCTGTGGGTACTCCTCCAAAAGCTGTAATAAACATCACCAACAGTCTCAGAAGATGTCAAATAGCTAGAAACGCCTGTCCTTACGTCCAATTTGGACCCAGGGGCAAAAAGGTCATTTCTGGGCCAAAGCGGGGTCCACATGTGGGCCACTTTGTACCGAAAAGTGTGTCAGGGTCAAGGGTCTCTAAATTCATCAAACTTAGTGTCTACAAATCAGGAACGATGATACGAACACAACAGAACTTTCAGAATTGGATTCCGATGAGCCGATCACAAAATCGCCTGTCAAGTGGAGCCTATGGGGCCCACGATATACGATTTTGTCAACGTTCTCAGAATCAGACCAAACTTGGGTCACAGGACCAGCGTATCGCTACGAGTCCGATGGCACAAGTTTCGTCTCGATCCGACGTGTATACACAAAGTTACAGCATATTCCAGAAAGGACGGATATGGGATGTCGTCAGCGGATACGCGTTGATTTCGGTGTGCACGCACATCCGAATCGACTTCTGCAAAATCCCATACGACCGTATCAATGTCGCGCACGTTTTGATAAAGACCGCGTATGACCAAGTTGTCCCATTTGGCAGGGCGCACTCAGTTCCATGGTGAAACCGGGCGTCATTTTTTCCATTTTTGGATCGCGGTGTGCGATCACCACAGAACGCGATGCACCGAGCGGGTTGCACGGGCACCGAGAAGGTTATACAGTCTACGTGTAGCAACTGACGAAAATGGAAACGGAATTGCGAGGTGAGAGAAAACGGTACCTGAACAGGGCTCCGTGAACGCTGAATTCCACGTGTCCGAGGGTACTGTTTGTGTCCCGCTCATGTCTTGTGCTCGCGTCTCGTGTCCGCTGAGACGCTGTGTCGAGTCCAGGGTTCACTGCTGGTCGACGAGGCTTGAGGCGTCTAGGTCTCAGGCGGAAGAAGTCGACGTCGGCGGCCTGGCGGTGGTTCGAGGGGTTGAGGGGGAGTCGGTTGCTGGACTCGGCAGCGGGGCTGTGGGAAGGAGTCGGGGACGAGGGTTCGCACGGCGGCCTGGTGGCAGCGGTGTGGTGGAGGGCTGTGCGAAGGTGACCTCGGCCGGAGCGGTCGGTCACGGGGAGTCGGGGTCATCGTCGGCTGGGTCGACCCGGGGGAAGCGGCTGAGGTGTTGGGGTTGGCGGGGTTGATCGACGGCGAGGGGGTCGATTCGACGGCGACGTCTCGAGGAGGGGTTGATCATAGGGGATGCGGCGGAGAAGAGGGAAAGAGGGGCAGTGCGGACATCGAGGCGGCCTTTTATAGGCTGCTACAGGAACTCTGCGGCGGCTAGGGCTTCCATCTGGTTTTCGGGTCCGGGTCGGGTTTGACTCGGATCCGACCCGATCCGACCCAACAAGCTGGTTTGGGTTTGGTTCACGCAGCGGTCCGGTTCAGGGTTGGTTTAACTTGAGTTCGGTTTACTCTTCCAATAGTTTTTAAGGCTTAAAACGCTACTCCGGAGTCCAATAAATTCATAGAAAAATACCCCAAGTCCGGTTTTTCATTTTACTTCATAAAATATTATTTCCATAATATTTTAACATTAATTAGCAACACTTAAAATTCCTTTGATCATAATTACCTTTGTTCTTCGTCCAGAAAAATACCGAAAAACTGGTAAAAAATATATTAAAATTATTCTAAAAAATGGGATGTTTACAATATTATTTGACCCCAGCATGGAGGAACCAATAGAAATCTAAGATTGAATATTAGGACTAAACCTAACTTTCATAGTAAGATAGTATTAGAAAACTACAACCTTAGCTTCTTGTCTTGATATTAGCAGACAGTGCCTTAGGAAGTCAAGAGGAATGAATATAACATTTTCCTTGATCATACCTCGAACATAGAGACTAGCATACCACTTCTACTTAGAAAACCATGATGTTATCTAGAGTCTTTCTATTTAATTTCATGACTGGTTCCTCTGAAACCTTAGCGCTCGCTATTTGTGCGACGACTAATTTTATTTTTCTTTTCTTCATCTTTCAATTCGTACCACCTAACCCTTATGATTATAGGCCAAGTGATTTTATTTTATGTTAGGATATATAGTTTGCTAGGATTATAGTGGTAATCATGAATTTTGAATTTTTGTGCTTGGTAATTAGAACTAGATAGTTTTGAGTTATTCTTGTAGATTGTAACCTAATGATTATCCTTTAGTTTTGAATCACGTAATTTGTACCCCCACCTCAATACAAGTTATGTCTTTTCACTCGAGAGACAATAACCTTTTTATTCCTAATATTGACACCTTTGTTCTATAAACACTATGATTAAGACTTAAGATGACCATTACCTATAAAACAAAATAGGATACCCTAATAAGTACCAAGATCTTTTCCTCGTATACCCCAATAAGAGTTTCTACTTTATTTACAAGGACAATATTATTTTATAGAAACCCCTAAAAGCAGTTACAATATTAGTTAATTATTCTAAGTTGGATAGTATGTCTCACAACCTAGTATCACATAGTCCTCTTGACTCATTAATGAAGTGTAACTGAATGACATTAACTGTATGCTAGCATAAGAAGATAGTATTTATTCAGACTGTAGAACTTAGAGGCCCATACCCCTATTTGGTCGACTAACGACTTAGACGAGGAGTTAGTATGACAATTGTAGAGTCTTATCTTCTTTGTAAATTCTCTCATCATAATCTAGCGTACTTATATTTTCTGTACTACCTTGACTTATGCTGCTATTATAGCCTAGTTTTACAAGCTTATTCTTTATCGAGCTTGTTCATGACATATGTATTATTGGGGGCCCACACTAATACATTGTCTAAATCAGAATTAGTGTATTAAGATCTAGCTAACCTTAGTGTGCTTGGTTCGCTCTTCGCATGACTACTTTACGTGGATTGAGATACATAGTTGACTAGTAGACGAATATACTTGCCCTAGACATGTCTGAGCATATTGTATCAGTTATATAACGGTACTGATAGGAGCATGTGAATAAGAATCTACCAAATAGGATTTTAATCCACACCTGCCTTGACAATTCCCTTTGAATTCTTTAATCGCTTTGAATTCCATACTTGTACTATATCACCTCCGCATTAAATTTCTTATTATTGTTCTCCGTCTTTCCCTATTTCGGAAAGACGAACGCTCGTGCTTGGTATGAGTTTGATACACACAGAGTACTAGATATACCCCATAGGCCAATCATATTACTAGGTGACTATCTTTTATAATTGATTAAGGGTATATCATATATGATATATTTGGTGTTAAAATTTTGAGAATTGGATAATATGAGTAAATAATTTGAGAAATATCTTTCTTGAATGTATAACCTTGTGTGCTAGATAGGCAAATTCTAAGTTGGGTAGAAGTTGCATTGTCAACTTTAGAGGAATTTATTTTAGATTGTGATCAAGTAAGATTAGATTGAGAGGTTCAAGTCATTTTAATTTTGAGAAATTTTAAAAAGGATTAAGAGGATGAGGATTTAATGAAATTTAAAAACCTTGATATGGCGAACCAAATATTTATACTTGAGCATATGATTTAAATTCTAAATATTGAAGGTTGAATCATCAATTTTGACTTTGAGGATAAATATAGAATCTCAGACTTGAACAATTGGTAAATTAGATTTGAAATTTTACAATTTGATGATTTGAGTTAAAAGTTAAAAAAATTGATTGTTAGATCACCTATTTAAAATGTTGAGGATGGAATTAAATTAAAAATTTGAAGAGTATAAAATTCCTAAGTTGAAAATAGAAATAATATTTGATTAGAATTGTTTTCTAGAGGAGATTATGATAGTCGGAGATAGTAGTGTAAAATTTGGTATGGTTTATTTAAATCTTGAAAATGTGTATGGATTTGAATTAGATTTGGATGTTGATTATTTAAAAATCGAGAATAGATTACGATTGATTAAATTTTGATTAAACAGAGGTTACCTTAATTTTGAAGTGATTGTGATGGATTTGAATAGATTTTAAATTTTTGGAAGAGATTGAGATTGACTTGCCTTATATACGAATGTGAAGGATCTAAAAAATTATGCCTTATTTTAATTTCGAGGACAAAATTATTTTAAGTTGGGTAGATTGTAAATCTCCTCACCCAAAATTAGGCCTACTTGGCTTAGATAGTGAGACTAGGGCTAGTTTCAATCCAATTAGAAGTAGAACATTTTGTTTTAGATGATTTTATAATATTTATATCACTTAGTGTACCTTACCGTTACTTCGATAATTGGAGCACCACACTAGCCATTGTCTTCCTACAAATTTTATATCCTTGTCCTAGGCATGCCCG
Organism: Iris macrosiphon; assembly: GCA_036927795.1. Lineage (NCBI taxonomy): Eukaryota > Viridiplantae > Streptophyta > Magnoliopsida > Asparagales > Iridaceae > Iris > Iris macrosiphon. The sequence goes on from JAYESA010000006.1 coordinate 13,655,692, forward strand.
CCTTCCATCCTGACCTTTTTGTAACTTATAATTATGCTCTCTTGTGCTACATTTTAGTCGCATAATATTCGTCGCAGACGTTTATATTTAATCCTAAATAAATTTAACTTTGTATCCTTGTGCGTTCCAATCGGAATAGGAGACACAATCTTGACCCGTTTTGTGCAACCCAATCTATGATAATATTCTATTCTGAGTCCTCTATGTCTATGACACTTGTGTCCTACCTAATTTTAGCCCCATGTACTTCTAATTAATTCAAGAACACCTTGTGCATGTATTTTAATTAATTTAATCCAATTTCTATCTTTGTGCAATTTTCCAATTGTTGGGCGCATTTATACAAAAATGCATTAAGGTGTCCACCCCATTGGACATGACACATGAAGAAACCTATTTTTCGTTCATATGAATTTTTCCTATGATTTTTGGAATGTGCAATGCACAACATAGCTCCATCATTTAACCCTAGCCTTGCATTTTAAACAATACAAATTATAGCCCTCCAATACCTACATGACAAGCCAAGGCCCACTCTAAGGAGGAGTTGACAAAGCCTAAATTTTCTAGGTCAAACACCCAACCCAAGTTCTACATGTATATAGACAACTTTTCCTTCCCTTTTCTTTATTTTTCTAAACCATCCCCAACCACCTAGCCGACCCAACCACCCAAATCATCCCTAACCTCCTTCCCTGCGCAGACCCGACCGGAGCCTCGCCGAAGACCGGAACCGCCGGCCATCCAGCACCCTAACCCACCAACAACAATCAACCTCTTCCTTCTCTTCTTTCTGTCCACTCTGTCATCCCCGGCCAACTCGCCGGAGATGACTCTCCACGCCTGAACCACGACCCCGACTGTGCAGTACCCCGGAGCCGCTGATCGCCTGGAGCTCGACCCCTCTGCCGACCGCTGAATGCTGCAACACTACCGGCACGACTCCCTCTCCTCTTCCCTGTCCTCCCTGCTCGACTCCTCCTCCGTCGACCTCCCGCCGGATCCCCTTGACTCGTCTACACCACCACCACCATTATCAACCCGACCACCCGCCTAAAAACTCCACGACCGCCACCACCGTCCCTCACGACGACCCGCGGCCATCTCCTCCGCCTCAGCACTTCCTCCCATCTCCAGTTGTAAAACCCCTATTCCTAAAAATCGTATTTATCCTTTTTAATTATTAATTATTAATTTAATTGTAGTAATTAGTGGCTAATTAGGAGAAATAGATTTTAATTAATTTTTATTTTAGGTGTTTGTGAACTTAGGGAATTTATGGGGCCATTAGAAATTTTTTCGAATTTATTTTATGTAGGAGACCCTTTGGACAGTTGCTAGCTTAATGGTATACATTAATGTAATTCTAGATTTTTCTATGGGTATATATATATATATATATAAAAGAAAAATAAAGAAAAAGAAATGGAAAAGGAAAAAAAAGATTAGAAAAGAAAAGAAAAGAAAAAAACAAATAACTATTCCTAATGGATCCTTAAAGAACTACCTATTTTCTATGGATCCTTAAACTTCCAAACCCACCTAGCTTAAGGCTTACCCAACCCGCTGGATTAGCACAGTGCCCACACCCTTCTTTATTAGCAACCCACACCCCCTTAGCAAATGAGAGCCATAACAACATCACAGTAACCCGGCCTATGTAGCACACAGCATCCCGCGAGTTGTATAACCCCCTCCCTCTCTTCATATATATATATATATATATATATATATATATATATATATATATCAATCAATTCATCCCAAAACCCTAACCCTAAGTCATCATCTTCCCATATAGACCTGAACGTCGCTGCCACCGCATCCAGAACCGCCACCCAGGCCATCCCGAACCGACCCCGACGACCGCGACCCCGAGCACCCCGTGCGCTGCAGAAAGTTACAGCAAAGTACCGATATTCCCGTGCAGTTTTCCGTCATCTCGCTGAACCAAACGCCACCCCGTCTTCACCGGTACGCTCATCCCTTAACCCTCTCCAGTACCTGTATGATAGTAGACATCGAACAACGCGTAACCACAGAAAAAAATAGCGTCAAAGTTGGTGGAAAAAGTCCAATTTTTGGGTATCGCAGAAAACTGCGGTGACCACCTATGTTCCCGGATTCGTATCTCCCACCATAGAGATCCGAATCCGAATTTTCTTTTTGGTATACGGGGACCACTTGATCTAGTTTAATTTTTGTTAATTAATATTAGATTATTAACTATTGTAGGTAGAATTATATTTGTTGGAAAACCCTAAAAATACACTTTTTTAGATTTTTAAAAGTTGTGAAACGGAGGGCGCCCCGCCAAACGGGACCGCCCCACCGTATACCAAGTCTACCAAACGGTGCACGCAGTGTACCCGGATATGTGAGAGTTCACGAAAACTGATTCGGACGCGTGTGCGCGTCGAAATCAGCCCGTATCCGCGGACAAACCCCTTGTCGCAACTTTTGCGAAAGCTGTGTGCATTTTGTGCATGCTCGTCAGAATGCGACGAAACTTGCACCACTGGACTCGTGGTAACGCGCTGGTCCTGTGACCCAATTTTCACGCAATCCTGAGACAGTTGACGAAGTCGCCAATTGGCGGGCCCCACGGTTGACTTTTAGGCGAGTTTGTGTTCGGCTCACCAGAATCCAAAATTGGATGTACCGTTGAGTTCGTATTGATATTTAGAATTGGTTTGACCTATATTTTGTCCCATTTAGAGACCTTTACCCCTGACACACTTTTCGGTGCAAAATGGGCCACATGTGGATCCCGTTTTGACCAAAAATTATCATTTTGCCCCTGTGTCCAAATTGGACGAAAGGGAAGTGCTTTCTAGCAATTTTGCTTATTCTGGGAACGTTGGTGATATCTATTTCAGCATCCGGAGACATTTGTTCTGAGGTCGCAACTTCTACTCCTGTGCGCGTGATATCTGGACGTTACACTTTGCAGCTTTCTTGCCAGGCAAGATACCTTGCCAAATTGCTTACAGTATTTTGCATGCTTAGTATATTCTGTATATTTATTGCATTTTTGTTTATTCGTTCCATGTGTAGTTTCTTTCAGTCATTACTATATATTAGCTATGTTGACACACACTTGACACTTAGTATCATAGAGGACAATCAGTAGGCGTATGGGCTTTAACCACTCTGGTAAACCGTAGTATCTAGCTCGCACTACGGGAGTGTATCCGATGGTCGCTACCCCCGAGGTATGTCGGTTGATGGAGTCACGAGGGTCGCTACCCCCGAGGTATGTCGGCTGATGATGTTCTAGACGGGTGTGTGAGTTGTGAGTCTTAGATCGAGTAGCCTACCCTTGCCCATACGTCGAAAGGTTGTCCTCATTTGCATTCATATAGATTGTCTTGTACGGCATACTTATTTATTTTCAAATATTATGCATGTTTACTATATTCAAATTGGCTTGCTTCTATCTTGTTACGTCCCTCTGAGGACCTGGTCCCTTTCCAGGTGTATCTGTTCTTGAGTATTCGTAGAAGTGTAGGTTCAGATGGTATATAGGTTTCATGGATGTCTTTTCTTTGAGCCGTGATCGTTAGCTGGTATTCTTATATTGTGTTTATTGTGTTGTACTTTTCCATTCGAGTTGGTAGTGGATTTGTTTCCATCCAACTATCATCCTTAGATACTTCTTATTGAGATCTAGTTATATAGATGTTGTTTATTTATTTATATTGATTTTCTGTGGATAAAATTTAGATTGTACCCAGTGACTTGTGATACATTTTATACCACTTGTGGATTTGATATTCATATTACAGCGTACGTATGGGTTATGGTTTCCATATATTGGAGTTGCCATATCTATGCGGATGGCATGCTTGCGTGTCCTAGTCCTATGTATTTTGGGACTGGGGCGTGACACCAGTCGAAACCACGAACACAGCACGACCACCACCTTCTCCCTGCTCCCTGTCCTCCTCCTCCTTCCCCGTAGAGAACCACCACTCCCCGCCGGACTCCAGCAGTCTCCGGCCATCCTCTTACTATCACCCCCTTCAACTATCATGATCCATTATCATCATCACCACCATTACCATTATCATCATCATCACCATTAATATCATCATCATCTAATCCCCACCATTAACACCATCCACATCATCACCATCATCCCAATCACTATCCACATCATCACCATCATCCCAATCACCATCCACATCATCACCATTATCATCATTTCCATCATCATTACCATCATCATCACCATTGAAATCATCATCATCTCTATTATAATCATTATCACCATTATAATCCCCATCATCAACATAACCATCATCATCACCCTAATCACCATCATCCCTACCATATCATTATCAACATAACCTAATCACCTACATCATCATCATCATAACCTCAATTATTATTACCCTCGTCGTCATCGTCGTCAACCTCATCGTCGTCATCGTCGCCCCTGTGCGCGCACCCGAGGTTCGAACATATCCCCCTACTTTCATATTGTGTATGCGTACTTGTGTGAATAGTGTAGGGTTTTAGCATATTGGTTCAGTTTAGATTTGGTTGGTTTTAGACCGTATCGGGGAACCCAATGACTTATATGCGTACACGTACCCGTATTATAATTGAATTAATATATATATATACATATATATATATATACATATATATATATACATATATATATATATAGATGTATTATATAATTAATTATATGCTAATAATAATTATGACTATATATGTGTTTACTTGCTGTACGACCCTAGGATACCGTGGGTTTCGCCCGCATAATTACCTTGACTTTGTGACCTGAATATTAGGAAATTTGTCTGCCTTGTGTATACCGATGTACTGGCAAGACCGTGTTAGTTTGACTGTCTGATTTTGCGCAGCAATCGCAGACTTGACACCCGTGCAGTTGGATGCGCATTTGGCCCTATTAGTTGACTAGTGTCACCCCTTGTGTACCCTCTGAGTCCAGTGTAAATATGGTTGTGCATGTGCTAGTGTAATGAATGATGTTGTATTGTATTATATTATATGTATATAGGACTATTGGATTGTTCTGCGCGACTTCTGGAGCAGGTTATTGGTACTTTGCAGCTTCCTTGCCAGGCAAGTATACCTTGCCATTGTACTGTTATTCATATTCCATATGTTGCATGCATCTTTATTTCTGTCATTTAGTTCATATATTTTAACTGCTAAATAAACTACGCGTCCAAGGAAACTTGGGTGCAACGACGGCATCGTCGTGATATGTTTTTATTATGTATATGCATTAACCTTGTTTATGAGACTGCCCTATTATCATGAAGCATCATTAGGTTTTATTGGCCGTGACACAGCTGTTACACGAGTGTGAGTCTCATATAGATTATGGACTTGAGTGCAGGGTTTGGCCTCCTGTACGTATGGGTCGTGCGTTAGGGATAACTGCTGTTAGAAACTTTGCATGCTAGTAGACCTGGCAGTTGTTAGAGGTATTATCGTATCATGGATGTGACATGCTTAGAGCATGGGGTGGAGAGAATAACAAGTAAGGCGTGTGGGCTCCGTTGCACTTTTCTTGTGTATCCCGTATGCTTCGCCGGAGATGCGCGGTCGTGATGACCACTATATATTATATATTATCAGGCGGCCTATGCCGTTCAAAAGACGACATACTTTTTAGGCCCCTGAATATCCAAGAGAATCTTGCCAATCCTATTTTAGCCAGATAGCCCACGCGTTGGGAAAGTTGTTCTTAAACTGCACTCACTTAGACGGTTAGGTGACCCATTGGATGCTTATTTCAGTACTTTATTGACATGCTTCTATGTATCTTGTATGTCCCTCTGAGGACCTGGTCCCTTTTCAGGTGTAGATGTTCATGAGTATTAGCAGGAGCGCAGATCCGGATTAGTTAATTATATTTCGAGGAGGTCTTCCCTTCGAGTCTCAGTGATTGTTAGTTGTTGTACTTATATTTGCTTTTATATATTCTAGTTCGGCAGTGAATTTATTTTCATCCGACTGTCATCTTTAGATACTTCATATTGAGATTTTATTTACATAGTTATTGGTTATTTATTTATATTGATTTCTGTGGACGAGATTTAGTTATACCCTGTGACTTGTGATAGTTTATACCACTTGTGAATTGTTATTCATATTACAGCGTACGCATGTGTTATGGTTTCCACATATTTGAGTTGCCATATACATGCGGTTGTCATGCTTACGTGTCCTAGTCCTACGTATCTTTGGGACTGGAGCGTGACAGACATGGACTAACGTGGTATGATGGTTCAACCCTTGTCCTTGTTTGGTTGTTGGGTTGGGCTATTGTGCTACGGTAAGCTATGGATTGAAGTTACGATACAAATATCTTTCTATCTACGCATAAATGGTAGGTCGTACACTATCCCGACGTAGTACGATACCTCTTGTCCTTGTTTGGTTGTAGATATATCATACTACTTCAATGATAGGTTATACGCTTACAATTATGGCACAGATCCTATTTTATCTACTTTTTGGTTTTGCTTCATTCACTTGTGCTCATTTGTGATACTTGCTAGCGGGGACTGACCCCAATGGTTTTGTCTGGCCAGGTTCAGTAGCAGAGCCCGAGGATCCCGTCCTGTATCTGACCAATGATACGTACCAGGAGGATGACCGCCGAGGGACTTGAGTGGGTTTCTTCTCCACCTCTATGTATTATTTTGTTACTTTTTTAGCATTTAGCTGACGACACTCATTAGCCGGTTTATCTGGATATTTAGTTCCTTTACATAATTGTATATTATTCAGACCGTGATTGACTTACAGTTATGTACTTTTTACAATGTACTAGTTTATCATTTTGTGTAACTAGTTTCATGATCATTCTGATATAGCGTCAGGGACGCCTTACTGCTTTACATTACATGCTCATTCTTACTGCATGTTGGTTGATTGATTGATACATAGATGCTCTGTGAGGCCATATGTGACTTGATTGTAGTATGAACCCTCTTGTCTCTAGACAACCTTAGCACATTGCGGTATACTTCGGTATTCTGTAAGGTGTGGTTGGCTGAGTCACGCTTTCGCTTTCCAGTATTCTGGTTGTGAGACATGACAATTCTCCTCCACTACATACATCCCTTCCCTACGATTCATGGAATCGTTCCCCACATCCACATACGAAGATGTTCTTGATCGACTGGGAACACTTCTTTCAATGTCTCCATTAGAAGACTATGCCAATCCATCAGCCATGGTGGCCCGACCAGAGGATGCATGGAAGAAAAATTTGTTCTTCAAGCGATAATCTCTAAGATATGGAAACGTAAAGGACTGTTGAAGATTTCAGAGTACAATGAAGGAAGCTTTTCAGCAAAATTCGAGAAAACATAGGATCTCGAATTTGTGATAGACTGGGCCATGGAAAATCAATGAGTATCTTCTCATCCTTATCTGATTCAATGGCCACTCTCCTTAGCTTTGATCACTACATCGCAGTACTGCAGTTGGCCGTTCAGGAGGGTTGGTTGTTCTCTGGCAAGCAGAATTGCAAATATCTGTCATCTACACCTCACATAAACTGTATTCACTTATATATCCATCAGTAAACCAATAGTGCAGCTTGGCACTTTGTTTTGTATCTACGGTCCTTCTAATGCTGCTGATAGGGAACAATTTTGGAGAAGTATGGAGTCCATGACTGCAACATTAACGGAGCCTTGGGCCTGCATTGGTGATCTTAATGCCATCCTATCAGCTGCCGAGAAAATAGGTGGGAATGGCTTCAACTTTCACCACAATAAATATTTCATACACCGGTATAACGAAGCTGCAGCTTTGGACCTTGGGTATTCAGGCCCAGCATTCGCTTGGTCGAGCCGTAGAACAGCCAAGTACAACATCGCAGAGAGGCTTGATCGAGCCATAGCTGACACACAGTGGAAAACTCTCTTCCCCAAAGCTGCCTAAACAGTGATCACAATCCTATATTATTAAAACTACACCTGTGCACCCATCTAACCTTAACCATACCTTCATTACACTCATACCCAACACCCATAACCCCACTAATCCATCTGATTTTTGGCCAATCTCCTTATGCAACGTTCTATACAAAATCATTGCTAAAATCTTAGCAAATAGAATCAAACCTTTCCTCAATAAATTCATCCATCACTCCATTCCAAAATGCATTTGTTCTAGGTAGACAAATTTGGGATAATTTAATCATTGCTCAGGAACTTATGCCTTTGCTCTTAAATTCGACATGTCCAAAGGATATGATAGGCTGAGTTGGAAAGTCATCAGTCAAATTCTCCAAGGCTTAGGCTTGGATGGTAAAACTCATAATCTCCTACTGCAGTGCATTACCACAGTCGCGTTTTCCATCCTCATAAATGGAGTTCCTTCACAATCTTTCTCTCCTAGTCGTGGCATCAGACAGGGATGTCCGCTATTCCTCTACCTATTTACCTTGTGTGGGGAAATTTTATCAACTCATATTACCATTATGGAGAGGAATGGATTGTATTCTGGAATCAGGTTGAACCGTAATTCTGTGTCCAACACCCATCACTTATTTGCGGATGATATAATTCTCTTTGGCGTCTGCACTGTCCATAACATCTTGGCTATTCAGTCTATCCTCTCTATCTATGAAGCATGGTCTGGGCAGCAAATCAACTATAACAAATCCTCTCTCTTCTTTTCCCGAAGATTAGACATATATATGCGTCAAATTTTCCTTGACATTCTTAAAGTGAATATCATGAGGTCCGAGGATAGGTATCTTGGACACCATCTGCTCCTACCTAAAAACCGTGTAGCCATGTACTCCAAACTCATCGAAACCAGTTCAAATAAACTCATGGGATGGAAAGGAAAATGTATGTCTCATGCTGGTAGAACGATTCTTATAAAATCAACACTCTCTTATTCTCTCTCTACATATCTCCAGCCTAAGACGGTTACCAAGAAGTTATCCCAACACCAACCGTTGTTCTGGTGGGAAAATCCATTTTAAACCTTGGTCTATCTTCACTACCCCTAAAGCTAAACTTGGCCTTGGCATTAGAGATCCTATGATCACCAATTTGGCTCTTTTAATGAAGTTGGGCATGGAGATTTTTGACACACCCAGACTCAGAATGGGCTAAACTCTTAAAAAGAAAATACCTCAAGCACGAGGACTTTTGGAGTACTAGAATACCAACTTCAGCCTCATGTGTTTGGTCGAGCATGCTACACATCAGAAATCTTCTAAGTACTGGAGTGTGTTGGTCGGTTGGTAGTGGCACCAGGATCAACATATGGAGGGAGGGACCCTTGGGTACCATCCATTCCCAGGTACAGAGTATCGGGATACCAGAATTCACATCTGGAAGTCCAATATGTCTCTGAGCTTATAGATCATGGATCATTCTCCTGGAACACTGCTCTTATCAACCGTCTGTTTCCCACTCAAGAAGCAAGGTCCATTATACAAATGCCTCTGCATCAGTCTACTCAGGAGAATAAGCTCGTATGGGTCCACAAGTAACGACGAGTTATCTACAAAATCTGCTTACAGAGTCGCCCATGAAGCCAACCAAACAAGACTGAGACAATGATGAGCATTCTGTTTTCAAGGAATGGAAGCTTCTATGGAGATTACAACACATTTGCCCAAGAGTTTTATTCTTCATTTGGAGGGTGTTATCTGATGTTATTCCTACGGGAGAGAACATCCACAGAAGAGTACAAGCCATCAATCCGATTTACCAACTATGCAAGGTACACTCTGAATCCATCGATCACCTTTTACTTCATTAGCCTATTTCAGGTTCAACTTGGCGAAATGTACAAGGAGTAGAGAATCATCTGCAACCAAACACTACTGTCAAAGTGTTTATTCAATGTATCCCTAAAGATGGCGATCGAGACCTAGCTTCTTCAACTTTTTATATACTATGGTCGATGTGGAAGGCACGAAACGCTCTGTTATTCCAGAACAAACCAATCCGCACCAACAAAATCCTTGAAGCAGCCAAAATCCTGCCGGAGAAGTATGAGGGGAGCAATGGGATTCAAAGCCAGAGTACTAGCTTTTGATCTCTCTAGAAATCATGGAAATAAGAACATAATATTTGAAGGGGACTGTAAAGTCCTTATTGATGTTATCAATAACCAGAATCTAGATACTCTTTGGCAGGTTCGACATGTTATTGCTGAAGTTCGACGTGCAGCTACGGACATCAGGAACTGAATATCCTTTGCCTACATTCCAAGAAAAGCTAACACAGTATCTCATGTATTAGTTTCAGATACACTGATGTCTGATGTCTCTGATTTGATTAATATGTATTATGAACCACCTGTATGTATTCTGTATCATATCCTTCAGGATATGATCAACATTTCTAATTAATGAATAAAATCTCATTCCCCTAAAATAAAAAAATTTGGTCGATTTGACTTTGTTCTCAAGTACAAAAAATTTCAATCTATGAACTCAATCCCAACTGGGTAACCATTATAAAGTCAGTTGACCAGTTGGCCTCTAGTTCTTCTACATTTCTCCTCAAATTGAAATATTGACTGGTTCTAAACATGTACAATTTACAATTAAAAGAAACTACAAATTAAAATTTTACTCAAATTAGGTCTAAAATGACTCAGATTTAAGTCCTCAAAAACTTCAAATTACTTCTATCATATGTCGGATGATGACTTCAATGGTATGACGATGAGATGATTGTTTGTTATGATGGTAAGATAGTTTTTACTGTGGCATTGAGATGTATACGACGCTGACGGATGACCGAGGTGGTCGACGACCGATGACTACTATATATAATGACTACTGATGGCTACTCGTGATCGTTTATCGCAACATGACTCTACTTGTCGAGGTTGTCGACCATCGATTACTATATTTCCCTCAACCTGAGTATGATGAATCATCATGTTCAACTTGCAATAAATTAGAGTTCAATGATCCAACGAAAGAAAAAATCAACTATATATCTTATGTTGAATTCATCTTAGATCAACACAAACTAAGGAACCCATATATGATTTCCTTTATTTGAATCCATCTCGGAACCAATCTTAGTTAGATACAATAAACTTTTTTTAATTGTGAGATTAGATAGAGATATTGGTCACACTGCAACTAAGGATTCACCCTGTGGCGGAACCACCTATGTCACGCCTCGATTCTGCAGAATAGTTATACGTCCCCCGGACATGATGCCATGAGAGCGTAAGACGCGTCTGCACAAGGCCTAGCATAATGATATATAAATATATATAGAAACACAACAGCAGGGAGCGGAAGCTAAGGAACACATGTTGAAACGAAGAAAAGTTCTTTTTACTGATAATATACATCTTTGTTACAAACTCTTGACTCAAAAGTAAGGGGTGCCGCACGAGCTTACAAGATGGATGTAAAATGAGATAGTCGTTCCATACATTACATCACATACTCAAAACTTCAAATATAATAGACCTTCAGGCAAAGCTATCACCTTGCCTCAGAGCTGCATAAAGAGTGTGCACGAGTTCCGGGAGATTCGTACAAGCGCTCCAAAATCACGAACACTAGCACGCCAAAGTTGGTGGACTGGTTGGGGGAAAGCTTCCTCTTCTCGCCGCATCGCCTTAGCTCGAGGAACCTGCTGCAACGAGGATCAGTACTTTAAAAAGTAGCGGTGAGGACGAGCTTACCCAACACACGAAATTTGACACAGTATTCAAGTGACGAAGCAAACAAGTTATTATTGTGGTCTTTCTATCTTGCCTTAGTTCAAGTTACAACATGCAATAGATATAGAGTAACTGAAATAAATATGTCACCGTTTGGCGACTTTACCTGCGATGTCTGAATCACCTACACAACGTCTGAATCACCTTCACAACTCACTTGAATCGTCTGAAATAGATATACTACTCATTGCACAATTATAGATTAATAAGTTTTAGCTACAACTAAAACATAAAATAGATAAATACATAGCGTCCAAGCACGCAACAATATGATCGTTTCAGTGATTTTGTGTGACAAGCATCAAGTATTTCCAAGTTTACTACTTATTATCTTGACTCAGTTATTATCTTTATGGCATTGTTGATCGGAATGCACAAACGAGTCAGATTATTAGGATTGAAGACATGGAAGAAGGGAGCTAATCGAAGGTAAGGCTACTCATTAGTTAGTTAATCGGGGAAGAGAAAGGAAAGATCTTCAAGACTCTACTAGCATCACCTACTCGATCACCTGCACGCATCAACAGATGATCAATATCTCATGCCTCAGTCTTTCAGAGTTTGATACGAAATACGAAGTTTCAAAGAAAGAAGATAATAAAATCCTTAGAAATCGTTCAAGAAAACGTAAGTCACAAAACCATCAAGAAAGTAACCAAGCGGCATCGAAAACGGGCAAAGAAACCAGCACAACGGAAGAGCCCCTCACGACTCTGTCGTCGAGTCCTTCCTCGAGGCATGATCCTCTAAATGTGGGACTTGATTCCGAAAAAATAAATCCATAACGAGGAAATGATCTTGATTCAACCTGATCAAACGATACCAAGTATTTCTTAGCCGCGCACCCCGAAAAGGGGGAACGGGGCACTACATCTTAACCAACTAATAAAAAAATTTGTCCTCGAAACTTAGGAATGGAACCTACCCCTAAAAAAATAATGAGAAATTTTTTTCCTTCATGTATGATTCGAGTTCCCAGGTCGACTCCTCGACCGTGTGGTTTCTCCAGAGTACGTGCACGAGTGGAACTAAATGATTTTAGAGCTGCTTATCCTTTCGATCGATGATCTGTACAAGTTTTTCTATATAGGACATGTCCGCTTGCAAACCCAACTGACCAAAATCTACTACGTGACTCAGATCATGCACGTACTTTCGCAGTTGGGATACGTGAAAGATATCATGCACGTCTAATAAGCTCGGTGGTAGGATAATTTGATATGCAACTGGGGCGATTCGCTTGAGAATTTTGAATGGACCAATAAATTGTGGATATAGCTTGCTCTTTACTCCAAATCTCGTAACTCCTCACATTAGCGTGACCTTAAGAAATACGTGATCACCAGCTATGAATTCAAGGGGTCGTCTATAGATGTCTACATAATACTTCTGTCTACTTTACACCATCTTTAATCATGCTCGGATCAGCCGAAACTTCTGAACGGTCTTCTCTACTAGCTCCAGGCCAAGGATTGTCGCTCGCCAACTTTATCCCAACAGATAGGCAATCTACACTCCCGTCCATACAAAGCCTCGTACAGATCCATCTGAATGATGGACTGGTAACTATTATTGTATAAAAATTCTGCCAATGGTAGATGGACGTCCCAACTTGACATTGAGTCTACTGAACAGAGGTGTAACATATCTTCAAGGATCTAGTTCACCCGCTCCGTTTGGCTGTCGTTCTGAGGATGGTACGCTTAACTGAACTTCAACTTAGTCCCCATAGCTGACTGAAGGCTTTCCCATAAATATAATAAGAATCACCCGTCTCGATCTGAAATGATATAAACTGACACACCCTGTAGTCGAACTATCTCATCAAGGTATATCTGAGCCAGGAGATCGATGCTCCAAGTAGCTTTGATAGCAATGAAGTGCACTGAATTGGTAATCGGTCGACGATGACCCAGACGGCGTTATTTTTTTATTGTGTCTTTGGCAAGCCAACAATAAAGTCTATTGTGATATGTTCCAATTTCCACTCAGGGATAACAAGGTTCTACATCTCTTCGCCCGGCCTCTGGTGCTCGGCCTTTACCCACTGACAAGACAAGCATTGTGACACGAAAAGTGACACATCTTTCTTTATGTCATGCCACCAGAAGATCGTGCGAAGGTCCTGATACATCTTCGTACTTCTAGGATATGATACATAGAGCACATATTGAGCTTCCATGAGATCTCCTTTCCGAGTTCTGCATCGTTGGGCACGCATAGTCTTTCTCTTATCCGCAATATTAAAATTTTATCCACTGCAAAGTCATTCGTCTTTTCTACTAAAATCTGCTCACATATCTTCAACAAGAATAGGTCGTTCGTCTGAGCGAACTTGGCCTTTTTTATCAGGCTCGGTTCAAGGAGTAACTGAGCTAGTGATCCCCTAATCAGTCTGCCTCGATATTGAATTCACAGCTCAATGCCCATACTCTCTAATTCTTTTTGTAGCTTGTGGTTGACAGATAGAGATCCCACAAATACTTGACTTAGCGCATCTACTACAACATTCTCTTTGCCTGGAGTATAGTTGATCGAAAAGTCATAGTCTTTGATCAGTTCTAGCCAACACCTTTGTCGTAGGTTTAGGTCCGACTGGGTGAAAAGATACTTGAGGCTTTGGTGATCAATAAAATTTGGCAAGCCACACCATAAAGGTAGTGTCGCCACAACTTCAGTGTGAACACAATCATCGCGGGTTATAGATCATGTGTCTTGATGAAAAAGATATCACCTTGTTTTGTTGCATAAGCACAACTTCCAAGTCCTAGCCTGAGGCGTCGCTAAAAATTTAGAATCCCATATTCTCGATCAATAGTACAAGTATCGGAGCAGAGATGAGGCATTGCTTTAATTCCTAAAACAAAGTTTCACAGTCTGCAGGCCACTCAAATGCGACTCCTTTCTGAGTGAGGCGAGTTAAGTGCGAAGCAATTTTAGAAAATTCTTTTATGAACTGTCTGTGGTAGCCCGCTAACCCAAGAAAGCTTCAATTTTTACTGACTGATGCAGGTTGCTTCCACTCGATGATTGCTTCAACTTTCTTTGGATCGACTGAGATGCCTCCCGCAGAAACAATATGCTCAAGAAAAGATAGACTACTTAACAAAAACTCGCACTTACTCAATTTTGTGTATAGCTTGTTATCCCGAAGAGTCTGAAGCACGGTCCGCATGTTCCTCCGTATTTTTCGAATACACTAAGATATCATCAATGAAGACTACTACAAACTTGTCAAGGTACGACCGGAACACTTGATTCATCAAATCCATGAAGACGACAGGGGAATTGGTCATTCCAAACGGCATAACTAAAAATTCATAGTAGCTATAACAAGTGTGAAAGGCTGACTTCGGCACGTCGTCGGACTTGATCTTCAGTTGGAGGTAGTTCGAACGAATATCGATTTTAGATAATACCGATGCACCTTACAATTGATCGAAGAGGTCATCGATTATGGGAAGGGGATATTTTTTTCGAATAGTAGATTTATTCAACTCCCGGTAGTCTATGCAGAGCCACATTGAACCATAATTTTTTTCTTCACAAATAACACTGGTGCGCCCCATGGAGATACACCCGGACGGATGTACCCACGATCGAGCAATTAATATAGTTGGACCTTCAGCTCCTTTAGTTCGGCATGGGCCATTGGATACAGAGATTTGGATATTAGCCAAGTATCTGGAAATGTATCTATAGTGAACTCTATCTTTCGGTCGGGCGGCATGCCGGACAACTTTTCTGAAAACATATCAGGAAATTCTGCCACAACGAAAGTAGACTCTACGTTTGCACAATCTCGCTGAGTGTCTCAAACGGACGCCAATTACCCTTCACAGCCGAAATGTTTCATCCGCTGAGCAGATATTACAGAAATTACCATGTAGGCATTCGACGCTCGACGCTGGACTGAACACATAGCAAAATTCGATCTCGCAAGGTAGACGAAACACGACTTTTTTTCTACACAATCAATTATGGCCGAGCAAGAACCGAGCCAATCCATCCCCAGAATGATATCGTAGTCCCTGGTTTCTAGGACAAGCGCCGAGCCAATCTAGCGCAACAACAAGAATATTATTAAAAAATAATATACTTGTCACTATGGTGTCTGAGGCGAATGCCTCATCTTGCGTTAATGCATAAACCCGACCCACAATATTCGGACGACACTCTTGTTGTTGCGCTGGCTGATTTGCATGGGGTGCCTGAGCTGGATTCTGCTGTTGAAGATGGTGCAGAGGGAATCGGTTAAGATGTTGAGGAAAATCACAAATGACGTGGCCACTCTGACCACAGTAAAAGTATCTATCATTGCGACCAGGACAATTGTTCACTTGATGCCTTCTTGGTTGCACTTGATATAGTGTACCCCCATACCACCCCCTGGATTGCACCCTTGGTAACCGCCATTGTGGTGACACTTCAGAGCATTTTTTCCTCCCGTTTTGTTAGGGTACTTGTGATAAGAATGTTGCATAGCGCCAACAGCAACTTAAGGATAGTGTGATTTAGGGCGAGGGCATGGTTAAGTACCTCCCGCATCGTCTGATATTAAGGAACGATAACATATGCGTGAATGGAAGGTCGCTGGCCGCCTTCAAATCATCTGGTACAGATCACCTCATTGGGTAGGTAAGAGCTGGAATTTAGCGAGCCGGTTAAACTTTACGGCATAATGTTTCACTGACATGCTTTCTTGCTGCAATCGCACGAACTCATTTTTCTTTTAACGATGAACGGGTGGGGGAATAAACTCCTCCTCGAATGCGCTACCGAAGGTATCCCATGAGATTATTTCGTCTTCAGCGTCTACTGTGAGCGATCTTCAGTGTACATCCCACCAATCATGTGCATTCAGTCGAAGTTGGAGTTGGGCACAGGTGACACGCTTCTCCTCGGGATCATCTAATAATTTGAAATTGTCCTCTAATTCAGCCAACCAATCTAAAGATACGACCAGATCTTTAGTTCCACGAAACGACATGTTGCAGACCTTCTTAAAACTTGAAAAGTCAAAGTTAGTATCCTTCCCCTTAGAGGGCAGGGTGGTAGCATCCCTTTTCTCAGATGTATGGGGAACTTCGGCTTCAACTACTGGCCACACAGGTGGTGCGATTGACATTGTTGAATGATTTGACGCCAAGTTCTGTACTATCTGATGCATGGTATCCATTTGTTTCTGCTGGACCTAGAAGCGGGCTTCGATTTATTATTCTAGTTTGACTTGACACTCTTCCGATTTCTTCTCGGTTCGTTCGAATCAAGCCTCGTCCCTCTGTTGTTGCGCCTCAAATATGCGCATTATTCGCTCAATTGGATCGACGGGGGGCAGAGATCGTTGGCTCTCGGAACTTGCCAAAGTGCTAGAAATTAGATGCTTGCACTTGCGTTGTCCCCTGTGCTTCAGCCATTCCTTTAAAAGAACAAAGAACTAATATCTGTCTTATAGAATATTATGGAATCACTATATGGAATGCATCTCATTTTGGCCAGAAGATTTCAAGAGTTCAACTGGGAGGGACATGGTCGTTTCAAAAATACTTTTTTTTGACACGAGGCTAAAGGATCTGAAGTCGTGCTCTGATACTAGTATGTCACGACCCTATTCCTAAGAATCGCTATACGTCCCCCGGGCGTGATACCATATGAGCGTAAGGCGCGCCTGCAGAAGACCTAGCATAATATTATATATATATATATATATATATATATATATATATATATATAAACTCAATAGTAGGGTACGAAAGCTATGGAACACATATTGAAACGAAAAAAAGTTCTCTTTATTGATAATATACATCTTTGTAACAAACTCTTGACTCAAAAGTAAGGAGTGCCGCACGGGCTTACAAGATGGACACAAAATGAGATAGCTGTTCCATACATTATATCTCATACTAAAAACTTCAAAGATGATAGACCTTCAGGGGAAGCTATTGTCTTGTCTCAAAGCTGCATAAAGAGTGTGCACGAGCTCCAGAAGATTTGTACAAGTGCTCCAAAATCACGATTACAAGTACGCCAAAGTTGGTGGACTGGTTGGGGGAAAGCTTTAGCTCCTCGCCGTGTCGCCTTGGCTCAGAAAACCTGCTACAATGAGGGCCAGTACTTTAAAAAGTACCAGTGAGGGCTAGCTAACCCAACACACCAAATTCGATACAGTATTAAAGTGATGAAGCAAACAAGTTATTATTGTGGTCTTTCTATCTTGCCTTAGTTCAAGTTACAACATACAATAAATATAAAGTAACTGAAATAAATATGTCACCGATCGGTGACTTTACCTGCGCTGTCTGAATACCTGCACAACTTACCCTGACCTTCTCTGCAACAAAGAAATAAGTTAGTTGCACAGTTTAAATATGCATAGTGGGTCACTAGCATCACAAGCCATATTGGACCGTAGCAGGGTTAGACGGTGATCCTTACAGCGCAGGAAGCGAGTCCCGCTGCAAGTTCCCGAATCACCCATGTTATCCCTGTTTCTCCTGGGTCGAATCGGTCCTGGTGCCTCGAAGACCGTTCGCGGAGACTAAAACCTTGTGCACAAGTTGTCCGTGACCCAAAAATGTCATAACACTAAGTTATCATACTATGCATTTTAAGATATCAAAATGAACAAAGCTATTTTAGCATAGTGCGATAGCATAGCATAATCTGCTCAAGTGATCACATTGCACTACTATATACTACTCATTGCACAGTTATAGATGAATAAGTTCTAGCTACAACTGAAGAATAAAATAGATACATGCATAGTGGCCAAGCATATAATAATATGATAATTTCAGTAATTTTGTGTGAAAAGCATCAAGTATTTCCAAGTTTACTACTTATTATCTTGACTCAGTTATTATCTTTATGGTATCGTTGATCAGAACGCACAAATGAGTTAGATTATTAGGAGTAAAGACTTGGAAGAAGGGAGTTAATCGAAGGTAAGGTCACTCACTAGTTAGTGAATCGGGGAAGAGAAAGGGGAGATCTTCAAGGCTTCGCTCGCGTGTCACCTACATGATAACCTGCACGCAACAATAGATGTTTAATATCTTCTGCCTCAGTCTTTCAGAGTTCGATATGAAATACGAAGTTTCAAAAAATAAAGACAACAAAATCCATCAAAACTATTCAAGAAAATGCAAGTCACAAAACCAACAAGAAAGCAACCAAGCGGCATCAAAAATAGGCAAAAAAACCAGCGCAATGGAAGGACCCTCATGACTCTGCCACCGAGTCCTTTCTTGAGGCACGATCCGCTGAATGTGGGACTTGATTCCGAAGAAACCAATCCATAACAAGAAAATGATCTTGATTTAATCTGTCCCGATCAAATGATACCAAGTATTTCTTAGTCGCGCTCCCCAAAAAAGGGGAACGAGGCACTACAACCTATAGGCAGGGGTGGGCTCAAGCCCACCCCAAATGTTTTCTTATTTTTTTCATTTTTTCTCTAAGATTTAGTCCAAATCTAGCCCACCCTAGCCTAATTTAATCCACTCCAACTTGAATTTTTGGTTCCACCCTTGGATGCTTCTCTTTTTGTAATTAAAAGGTGCACCAATCAGTCGATGTCTCTGCAATTAACCTCTGAAGTAGTAAAAAAAACTTGTTACTCCACCTTTTATATGTGTATTCTTTTGTCTTAAAATGATCTTACTAGAAAAAAAACTTTTCTTTCCACTATTTATACAAATAAGTAAAGAAAAGGCAGTGTCATAAACAATCATAACCATAATTACCACTTTACCATGTTAACTAAATACTATTAATATCAGGTTACAGAGATCGTACAATGTATTTGAAAACCAAAGATTAGATTTGATTACTACACTTATCGGTCTTATGTAATCAGATAACATGCAAATTGACTCTATGAAAAGAAAGATTGCAAAAAACTCTAGCAAAATGCAGTTGCTACAAAGAAAAAAAAATACAATAAGAAGAAAGAACTCTGAAAAGTAGATCTCGTTGGGTGATAAAAATTATCGTTGCTTAAAGTAAGATTCGACCATTTTCGTCGATCTGCTCCCAAGAACCAACAAGTTCTAAGCATAACTTTTGGAACACTCTGTCACTCTTGTCATGGATCTCGAACTGGATAAACTCTACAAACATCACTTCATGGATCTTGAATGGTTGCTGCTAACTCTCCTCTCGTAGAAGTATATTTTCTCTCACTTCGAGTATTCACTACTAAGATAGAGTAATTTAGCAACGAAATATTGGCGACGGTCAATATCAGTTGCCAAGTAGCATCGATTCATCATCGGTTAGACGACCAATAAGGACCACCATTTGCGAATTAAACAACTATTCGTTGTTAGGTCATTGCCAATTAGTCGTTAGATCGTCACCAGTTTGTGCGATCAATCACGGGAACAACGCGGGTAAATATGGCGATAGTCTGGGGATGGATATTGAGTCGCAGATACGTCACCTAGATAGTTTAGTTGTGGCGACGGATTTTGATGCCGTATATCCGTCGCCAAGTACTGTGCCCTAGGTTATATTAATTAGGCGATCGATCAAATTTTTTATTTCGATCGACCGCACCTTTCTCTCATCTCCTCCAGCCCAGTACTCCCCTCCGGCTCGTGCTTCCCTCTCCTCCGCTCTCTCTTTCGTCGTGCTTCCCTCTCCTCTTCTCTACTATAAGTCTTCCTTCCCTCTCCTCCTTCTGTTCTCCTCTTCGGTTTGCACTATTACTGCCAACACTCTAGAGTGTACTATTTGGGGATAATTTATGTGATAATTTCTTGTTACCACTCTAGGTGTTTGTGTTATGGCTTATGTGTATTTGGGGGCTGGCTGTTGGAAGCTCTGGTTAGGCCTTGTGCAGTAAGTATTTGGGGGGAGTCAGGTTCAGACTAGGGGTACAGTGTAATTGTGTACTACAAGTACAAACCTGTGCATATGTGTGAATGGGTGAGAAGGGGAACAATGCTCAGTTGGGTGGTAGGTTAGGTACTAATTGGGGGCAGCGGCTTGTTGATTGCAGTGGTGTATTAGATCATAGTGTATCAGATCTTAATGATTGATTATTGTGATGTATCAGTGGTAGAAGGGGGTGCACATGCATTTAGATGTGGGGATTGGACTGTGAGGTTGAGCAGGTGCTCTGTGAGTGTATCAGTAGTGAGATACATGTGAAGAAGAAGGACAGGGAGGATAGTAGTCAGGTTTTGTGTACAGGCTTTGAACACGGGTTCCAATTAAGTGCAAATATACTGATGTAAGGGGAGAGGGGGAGATCTATGATACCCTTTAAGTATAGGATACTCCCATGGTACACATTCTATTTATCCCCAAACATAACTAAACTATATGAACATATCTAATATATACACTAGAGTCTAGATAACATAATTAATAGCTCCTACAAAGTGATATGGAGAATTTGGATTACTTCTCTAGGAGGCAAGGACTTGGCCCAATAACAACGAGGCATAGCCCATGCAGCCATTTGCCTTGCGAGGTAGAGACCATGCAGCCGTAGATAATATTGACTGTCCTTCGGCTCCCATCCCTCGGCAATGATGACACCACAATCCATCACTATATTTTATACTGTGAGCTGATATCTTAGCATTATATTGTGTGGGTTCATCTTAATTCTGTTATATCCTTCAAATACTATATTTGATAAGAATATATACTACACTGATGTACATAACTTAGATGATTCTCACTAATATATGCTAGAATAAATTTTGGGTAGTGTTTTGTGCCATTGATATCTGAATTCATGTCGATACTATGCGGAAAGGCATCATATTGAATAAATATTGATGTTGTAACTTCCATGGAGGTGATGGAGAATGCAAAAACTCCTCAACAGGTGACAAAGATCTTCATACTAAATAGTAAAAAAAGTTTTTCATAGGTGATGGGTCAAATCGGATTTCCGTCGATACGTTTGTTATCGACAGGATTCCGACATGACCTACTAGCTATGGAAAACTTTTTTCATCTAATATGTTCGATGTGAAGCTCTGTTTCACCAGTTTCTCTATATTCCGCTATGGTAGAATACGTAAAGTATGAATTATAATACTTTTAGAATGCCCATCTAATGTCGTATATATATCTAATTGCTTCTGTGTATTTTATCTTACGATACAGAATTTTCCACACCCACCAAGCAATGGATCGTTACTTGGTTGATCACACGTGGATGTACAAGAGGCAACACGAGAGCATGATTGGTCTGAGTGACAAATTTAAGGCAGGCATTGAAGTATTTATTAAGTATTCCATGAGCAAACCTGATTACATGGATGGTTCAAAAATCAAGTGTCAATGTGCTCATTATCATAATAGACGTTACGAAGAATTGGTGATTGTGAGTAAGCATCTGACCCTTAAGGATTTTGTATGTGATTATGAGCTGTAGGCTTCGCAAGGTGAACTTTATAAGGAAATACAGTCTGCTTTTGTTGTGGATTTTGCTACGGATGTTGCCATCGAAGATGATGTAGACTATGTTGAATATAGAGACTAAAATATGGCACAAGATATGGTGTATGATGCGGCAGGGCCTAATTTTAATCCGTAGGATCCGAATTTTGATGCAAAGGAGTTCTATGATATTTTTATGGATGCAGATACTCCTATATATCCTGGTTTTGAGACCCATTCAGTATTGTCGGTAGTGATGCACTTGTTGAACATAAAGTCTAATTTTAACTTACCACAAGCTTTCTATAATCAGATTGCACAATTAGTCAAAGAGGTGTTACCGAAAATTTGAAAGAGCTTCCTAAAAACTTCTACAAATCAAAGATGATAGTCTAACAACTCGGAATGGGGTACGAAAAGATAGATTGTTGTCGCAACGGATGTATGTTGTACTATAAGGAGGATAAGGACAAAGAAAGATGCAGTTTCTGCCAAGTGGATCGTTACAAGTGTCACTACCACATTCTAAAATAGAGGTATTTTTATCTTTTTATTTATTAGAAGTATTGTATATATTTTATTTTTAAATAATTGCATGATATATATATATATATATATATATATATATATATATATATATATATATATATATATATATATATATATGTATTATATTGTGTTCATTAATGCATGTGTTAGTGGACTAGACCTAGAAACCCACTAGATAAACCCCTGACCATAATATAGGGTTATGAATTAAATTAGTATTTATTTGGGATTAATTATTGGGGATTATATTTCACTACTGTGGGTTTTAATTCAATTGTTGTACCTTACCGTTGCTTCGATATTTGGAGCGCTACACTAGCTTTTGCCTTCCAATAAATTTTACACCCTTGTCCTAGAAGTGCCAGTCTTCAATTCTGACCTTTGTATAACTCAGAAATACCCTTTTTTGTGCTTCATTTTAGTCGCACAATATTCGTCGCAGACGTTTATTTTTTAAATCTAAACAAATTCAACTTTGCATCCTTGCCCGTTCCAATCAAAATTGGAGACACAACCTTGACCCATTTTGTGCAACCCAAATTATGATAATATTCTATTCTGAGTCTTCTACAACCGTGATACTTGTATCCCACCTAATTTTAACCCTATGCACTTCCAATTAATTTAAGAACACCTTTACATAATTTTTCATTAAATTGGTGTAAGGACCCAACCTAACCCAAAACTAGATCCAACACCATCCCAAAACCCCCACTCATACCCTCAAGGTTCATACTAAATACCACACACCCTTTTAACCCACTACATCACACCAAACATGGTATTTTTCTCATTCAATACCAAATACTACTGTTTGTGCAATTTTTTAATTGTCAGGGGCTTTTGTGCAAAAGTACAATGAGGTGTCCACCTTCCATTGGATCCAAGCTATGTAGAAATCCCCTCCCTCCTTGTTGACCGGTCACATGTTTTCCCTATTTTTAGAGTTTACTATACACCAACTTTCCCCTTAAACCATCTCCACCCTCCATTCAGACTTACACCATCTCCACCCTTCATTTCCTTCATGTATAAACCCTCCCCCATCCCTAGGGAGCACATGGCCGCCCTAATCCCAAGGCCATCCTCCTCTCTCTCCCCTACATAAACCATTCTCTCCCTCTTCATTCTCTCCCTCTTCTTCCTTCTCCCCGACCTTTCCACCACCGGAGCGTCACCCGACTCCGGTCAGATCTCCACCGAGCAGCCACTTCCCTCCAATACCCGCACCACCACCTATTCCCCATCTCCTTCTTCGACAACCACCGCAGTCACAGTTACCTCTCTCATCACGACCACCCCACGACCACCCACGACCGACCATACCGCCACAGCCTCACCACCATATTCTTCTTTCCCGACTCCTCACGACTACCCACAGCCGATCTCCACCATCATCTTCCCCGCCGGAGACACGACCGAGCAACCACCAAACACCTCGACCACCACCAACAACTCACCACCATAGCCGACTTCATCATCTTCCTTGACTTCTCTTCCCCGACAACCATTACCACCACCCCCCGACTACCTTTCTCCTCCTACATGACCACCGCAACCACCTCTACACCGCCACCATCTACACCCCTCCACAGCCGGCCATCTCCACTATGTCACCATCTCTCCATGACCACACTCCGAGCAATAACCACCACCAACATCTCGGATCACCATCACCATCTTCACCACCATCATCATCACCTTCGACCACCCCGACAGCAGCCTCAACCACCCTCACCGTCGACCAACTACGCCCCGGCCACCACCACCAGTCACCACCATCAGCATCTCTACCACCACGACCCACTGTTACTACTTCCGCCGTTGTCCACCCGCCGGAGCATCACCGCCGGAGACCGACCTCCACCGGCCGCATACGAGCATCACCCCTCCTCGGTTATGCGTACACCCATGTTTGAACTTGCCCCTTTTTTTTATGTTGTGTGTTGCATGACACTGTGCGTTAGTAAACCCTAATAATTAGTATGTATGTGTGTGCATGTGTGAATAGTATTTAGGTTTATATATATATACTTCATGGGAATTTGTTTATTAGTATTATATATGTTGTATAACCATAGGTGTTAGTTGACTATCTGCCTTGTGTACCCTAACATACCAGCTAGGACATGTGTTAGCGTTGCACAAAATTTGGAGATTAGACATGTGATAGTGTCAGTTATTTCGTCTTGCTATGCACGATATTCGAGGATATGACACTTGTGCATTTTAGACGCGCACACTCGACCTGCTAGTTGACCAGTACCACCCCTACTTGCGTTAGTTTCTAAGTGCAGTATAGTTGTGTTTATATGTGTACTAGCATAAAGACTGACGTTATTATATATATTATATAAATATAGGACCATTGGATCGTTCTACGAGACTTCGGGAGCAGGATATTGGTATTGCCAGCTCAGGACCACAGACGAGTACATTCTCTGATAATTTTTATTATTTGAATTTTTTTATAATTCAAGTACTTAGAAATATTATATCTGATTCTTGATACTATGGTACACGGACTAGTATATAGCTTGGATCTTCAGTCATGAGATGTTACAATGGTTATCGTATTGACATCGTACACGACATTGATATTAGACATTGTACATGGTATTCTTATTCGACATTGATCGTGTATCGTAACGTGTCATGGTTGGATCCACTGTACTAGTTGGGGCGGAGAAATTTGCTAGTGAAAGATGTGATCATATTCCTATTGTAAATTGTAAAACATTGTTAGTATTAATCATATGCCTCACATGTGATTAGCCAGGACATATAGCTATTGTACAAGTTCCCAAGCCGATCATATATCGAAACTAGTATTTCAAACAATTAGAATAGTTACAGTTCTTCAATTCAGATCATATACTACATTACCATGTATATGATATTATAGTTCCTTCTCTTCATTTCATATATGCACTGACTATACCATATTGCCTACATTGCCTGTTCTCTTTACTATTTGCCATTACATCAGTTTATTATTTTCTCTCAGTATATATCATCATCTATTTTATTATTTTATAGTCCTTGACAATTAATTGGAACTGTTATCGAGTTATACTTCTGTCACGACCCGCACCCAGATAATTCGGGCACCGGTTCGCGAGTACGTCCAACCTACGCCGCAGTGTCGGTGGTAGTACGCTGTGTAGATCATATTCACAGGTAATTTAAAATCTAGCTCATTCACAAGAATAAATAGGCAAGGATAATAACAGGGAATAGGAATGTTAAGATTTCATAAGACAAAGTTTTGTGACATCCAAATCCATAGTTTATTACAGAACCAGAAGATAAATCGGGGACAAACCCGAGTACTATGCTGAAAGAAAATACTAACTAACTGGCTAACTACTCCTCAAAAGTAGTCTCCTGAGTAGGAACCGGCTCCTCAATAGTATCATCTGCTACGTCATATGGGCCATAAAAGGTGGGGGCATAGTCCTCATCATCGCCTAAATGTCAACAGATCCAGTCAGGAAAGGAGCAAAGTACCAATACACAACAAAGCTTACACTAAATAATTATGACAAGTAGTAAAAACTGACTAAGTATCACGATAAAATTGTACATAATAAGTAGTAAAATTAACTAAGGGTTAATTGCTATAAATCAGGGATATGAGTAAAACAGGAAGATAATGAGACAAGAAAATGGAACTGCAACAAGACAAAGAAACTATGTGTGTGAAATTATGTATTTAGAATACATAGTTGGCATGTAGGGGTTATAAGGCTAATCAGGCACGTCATAGACGGCTAGCAGTCAGGAATAATCGAGTATCAGGCTGATGGTACAGTCGCGTACTCAACAGCTAGCAGTCAGGACATGAGGGAAAGGGTAAACTACATGCCTCCTAGTATTCTCCCTTCCGACACAAAAATCGAGACATAAAATCCAAATCCTAACACAAAGTGTAATCATCCAATGGTGCTAGTAGAGCAAGGAACTAATTATCATAATATAAAGAATAAACTTGAAGTGCAGGTACTTGCCTGATGTTTGGATTCCAACTACGGTTCTGTCCTCGGGAAATTTCTAGATATACCCCTGGATGCTGAAATAACCATTACCATTATTCTCAGAAGATATCAAATAGCTAGAAACGCCATTTCTTGAGTCTAATTTGGAAACAAGGGCAAAATAGCAATTTTGGGTCAATAACGGGGTCCACATGTGGGCCCGCTTTGCACCGAAAAATGTGTCAGGGTCAAAGTTCTCCAAATTCGTCAAACTTAGTGTCAACAGGTCAGGAACGATGATACGAACCCAACGGAACATCCAGAATTGGATTTTGATGAGCCGATCACAAAATCGCCCGTCGAGCGGGGCCTATGGGACCCACGACACGCGATTTCGTCCACGTTCTCGGAATCAAACCAAACTTGGGTCACAGGACCAGCGTATTGCTACGAGTCCGATGGCGTAAGTTTCATTTCGATCCGACGTGTATACACAAAGTTAGGACGTGATTCAGAAAAGTTGGATACGAGGCGTTGTCCGCGGATACGCATTGATTTCGGTGTGCACGCACATCTGAATCGACTTCCGCGAAATCCCACACTTCCGTATCAACGACGCGCACGTATCTGTGAAGACCGCATGCGACCAAGTCGTCCCGTTTGGCGGGGCGTACCCAGTTCCGGGGTGAATCGGGGTATTGTTTTTTCTTGTTTTTGGATCGTGGTTCGCGATCACCACAGGACGCGATGCACCGAGCGATTTGCCCGGGCACCGAGAGGGTCATGCAGGCTACGCATTGCAATTAACGGAATTGAAAATGGGGTTACGAACAGAAAGTTACGAGTACTTGAACAGGGCTCCCAAAACTGACATTTTCGTGTCCGAGGCGACACGACACAAGGGATACGTGTTCTGGACACTGTGTCCAGGCTAGGACACGGTCGACGGTTGAATGGTGATGCCGGGGCTTCACCGAAGCTTCGTCGGAGGTGGGCAGCACCCTGGCGGAGGCGGAGCGGAGCTCTGGCGGCTTTAGGCCGGCGTTGGGTGGTGGGACGGCGGAGGAAAGAGGGCAGCGGGGAGGCTGTGGCTGGGTGCTGGATCGGAGAAAGAGGAGGAAAGGGGGAGGAGAGGTCTGGCGTCGCTCGGCGAGGGCTCGGAGGAGGGCGGCGGGTCTCGGGCGGAGCGGGACGGTGGCGCTAGCGAGGGTTCCGGTGTGAGGGAGGAGGAGGTGAAGAGGAAAGGGGTTTTAAATAGGGGAGATTCGTGGGGGTGGGCTGGCCGGGAGAGTCGGAGAGAGGGGGACATGCCGCGCGGGGCGCGGAGGCTGACGCGGGCTCCGGCGACGTGGCCGGAGCCGTCGCCTGGATAAGCGGGGGACGCGGTCGTGGGGGAGAAGGGTGCTGACGGGTGCGGGTGGGTCGGGTTCAGTCGGGTGGACCCGACTCGACCCGTTAGCCCAATGGGCTGGGCCGCAGGCCGATGGGCTAGGAATTTAGGGCTGGGTTTGGGTTTTATTACAATAAATAAATAAATCAATAAATAATTAATTAAATAATAATAGTTTTCAGTTTTAAAATAGGTCCGGGGCCCAATAAATTTCAGAAAAATTACCCTAAGTCCAGTTTTTAATTTTACACCATAAAATATTATTTTCATAATATTTTAATATATTTTAAAAATATTTAATTTTATTTAATGCCAAAATCACAGTGTTTTTAATTAGCAAAAATTCTCGAAAAATCCCAGAAAATTCCGAAATATCCAGTTTGAAAAATCTTGAAAGAATCAGGGGTTTACAATCTACCCAACTTATAAAATTTTGTCCTCAAAATTTAAAAATAACAATAGCACGAAAAGAAGTGTCGAGAGTTAAAATATACCTCAAGGTTCAAAAAGATAGGGGTAGCGCTCCCTAAACTCGTCTTCTCGCTCCCAGGTGGATTCGCCGGGAGAATGATGCCTCCAAGCTATACGAATAAGGGGAATAACTTGATTCCTTAGAACTTTCTCCGTTTGGTCCAGTATTCCCACAGGTTGTTCTTGGTAAGTCAAGCTTGGGCCCACTTCGAGCTCTGAATGATCCAAAATATGACTTGGATCTGACACGTATTTTCTCAGTTGCGATACGTGGAATACGTTATGGACCCCATCTAGATAGGGTGGCAATACCAGACGGTATGCCACTTCTCCGATTCTCTCCTGTATGCCAAACGGTCCAATAAATCTTGGGCTGAGTTTTCCGCTCCTTCCGAACCTAATGGTGCCACGTGTCGGAGAAATCTTCAAGAATACTAATTCTCCAACCTTTAATAAAGTCATAATCAAGTCTTAGTTCCATAATCATAGTGTTAAATTAACTTGAATTTCATAAATTGATTACCTCAAATTCTAATGGTCTTCGATGGCTATTTGCCCAATGTCGTTGCCTGTCTTGAGCCACACGAAGTCTTTCCCTTATTTGTTTTACCTTCTCGGTTGAATCGACCACCATCTCTGGTCCCAGTAAAGCTCTCTCTCCAATATCGTCCCATGATAGTGGGGTATGACATCTTTGTCCATATAAAGCCTCAAATGGAGTCATTTCAATACTTGCTTGGTAACTGTTATTATAAAAGAACTCCACAAGATGTAGATAATCTTCCCACGATCCTCCAAAATCCAGAACACATGTACGGAGCATATCTTCAAGTGTCTGAATTGTACGTTCAGATTGTCCATCAGTTTGGGGATGATAAGCTGTGCTGAATTTGAGTTGATTCCCTAAGCTAGCTTGTAAGCTCCTCCAGAAGTGAGAGATAAATCTTGAATCTCGGTCGGAGACAATACTTACTGGAACTCCATGCAATTTAACAATCTGTCGAATATATAAATCTGCCAACTTTTTCGTAGGTAGCCCTACTTTGAAGGGTAGAAAATGTTCAGACTTGGTCAGCCTATCCACTATCACCCAAATTGCATCCTTCCCACTAGGTGTCTTTGGAAGTCCAGAAATAAAATCCATAGTAATATGTTCCCACTTCCATTCCGGAATGGGTAGTGGTTGAAGCAATCCCCCAGGTCTTTGTCTTTCAGCCTTGACTTGTTGGCACACTAAGCAACGAGATACGAACTTGGCTACTTCTCTTTTCATGCCATACCACCAAACATGCATCCTTAGGTCCTTGTACATTTTGTTGGCTCCTGGATGTATAGAGTATTGTGATCTGTGTGCCTCTTGCATAATTTTTTCTCTTATATCTCCTTGAGGTACACATAATCTATCTCCATGTCTTAGTGATCCATCTTCATGAATTTTAAATTCCTCCAATAATCCAGCTTGTACTTGGCCTCGAATGCTTCGTAGGCCTTCGTCCTGAAACTGAGTCTCCTTAATCTTATCCATTAAGGTAGATTGGATCTTCAAATTCATCATTTGACCTTCTATTCCTGGAATAATTACCTCAATACCCAAACTTTCCAAGTCCTTGAGCAAGTGTCGGTCCATCGTCAAGTACATTGCCATAGGATATCTGCTTAGGGCGTCAGCAACTACGTTGGCCTTCCCCGGATGATATTGAAGGGTGATGTCAAAATCTTTCATTAACTCCAGCCACCTTCTTTGCCTCATGTTCAGCTCTTTTTGAGTAATGATATATTTTAAACTTTTGTGATCTGCAAAGATTTCCACCCTTTCTCCATAAAGATAATGCTTCCATAGCTTAAGAGCAAAGATAACAGCTGCTAATTCTAAGTCATGAGTTGGATAGTTCTTTTCATGAGGTCGAAGCTGTCTAGAAGCATATGCTATTACTTTTTTGTTCTGCTCCAATACACAACCTAGACCTTTTCCAGAAGCATCACTGTATATAGCAAATCCTCCGGTTCCAGATGGTAAGGTCAGAATAGGGGCAGTAGTCAGCCTTTTCTTTAATTCTTCAAAAGCATGTTGACATTCATCAGTCCATATAAATTATTCATTCTTCCTTGTTAATTTCGTCATTGGTTCAGCAATTCTAGCAAAGTCCTTCACAAACTTTCGATAATAGCCAGCTAGTCCCAGAAAACTTCTAATTTCTGCTACAGAGTCTGGAGTGGGCCATGATTCTACTCTGCTACCTTTTTAGGATCTACTGCTATGCCATCTCCAGTTACAACATGTCCCAAAAATTCTACTTTGTCTAGGAAGAATGCATATTTAGATAGTTTTCCATAAAGTTTTTCCTTCCTTAATGTCTTCAATACTAGCCTCAAGTGTTCTTCATGTTCTTTTGGAGTCTTGGAATAAATTAAAATATCATCAATGAAAACCACTACAAATTTGTCTAGATATTGTTGGAAGACTCTGTTCATTAAATTCATAAATACTGCTGGTGCATTAGTTAACCCGAACGGCATCACTAAGAATTCGTAGTGTCCGTTCCGGGTATTGAAAGCAGTTTTAAGGATGTCTTCCTTCCTCACCCTTACTTGATGGTAACCAGACCTCAAGTCAATCTTCGAAAATATCCGAGCTCCACTTAATTGATCAAATAAATCATCTATCCTTGGTAGGGGATACTTATTCTTGATTGTTAAAGCATTCAAAGCCCTATAATCAATACACATTCGAGATGTTCCATCCTTCTTTGGCACAAATAATACTAGAGCTCCCCAGGGTGAAACACTAGACCTAATGAAGCATTTGTCTTCTAACTCTTTTATCTGCTCATTTAATTCTACTATCTCTTTCTTGTTGATTCTATATGGATTTTGAGATACTGGCGCTGCTCCTGGCACTAAGTCAATAGAGAATTCAACTTCTCGGTCTGGGGGTAATCCTGGGAGATCCTCAGGGAAGACATCAAGATATTCAGAAATGATAGGTAGTGGCAATTCTTCTGGTACTAGGGCTCCACAAATTTGGTTACTACCCAATTCTCTAGAACCTCTAGTGAATTCAAATTTTGGCTTGTCAGGGGGCCTAAAGATGACGCTGCCCCTATGACAATCTATAGTGGCATGATTCTGACTCAACCAATCCATACCCAGGATAATGTCAAAACCGAAAATTGGCATTACGAGTAGCCTAGCATATAATTCCCTCCCACATAGTGTAATAAGACAATTGTTACATGCATCACTAACCGGGATAATTCCTCTACCGGTAATGATCTTATAACAATTCCTAAGAGGTTCTGTGACTAAGCTATGCTTCATAAGAAAATCTACGGACATGAATGAATGTGACGCTCTAGAATCAAATAAAGTAATGGCTGGTACTGAATTTATAAGTATGAAACCTGTTATCACATCTGCTGTGGCTTTATCTTTCTCTAGAGTCATTGTAAAAGCATGGCCTTGTTGAGGTGCACCCCTCTGTTGCTGATGCTGGTGCTGAGCAAAGCGTTGTTGTTGAGTTGGGAGTGGGGGTCCTCTCTGCTGCGCTGCTGGGGGCCTGGCCTGAACTGGAACTTTTTGTGCAGTTGTGCGTCCTTGAGCAGCAGGACAGTCCTTCATTTGATGTGCTGCTGATCCACAATATAGACAGGCACCTAGCCTCTTTCTACAAACTTGCCAAATGTGACCTTGTTTTTGACAAAAACCACAAGTGAGAGCTTGTTGGTTCTGTCCTTGAGTTTGGTGTTGGGGTGCTGTGGCTCGAGGGAGAGGACGCTGGGTTTGTTGCGGGGCCCTCTGCTGTAGTTGTGGTTGGAATGGGCATTTGTGGGATCCCATACTTCCAGCATCTCTTTCCCGCTTTAGTCTAGGTCCCATGTCTCTTTCAACACCTTGTGCCACGCCCAAGATTTCTTCGTATATACGAGCTCGGCTAGTGGTGACAGCAAGGCGAATATCAGGAGACAACCTCTTCTTAAATCTACGGGCTCTATCTTCAGGGGTACGAACCATATACTCTGCAAAGTGGCTCAGTCTGCTAAATTCAGCAGTGTACTCATCAACAGAAAGATTACCTTATTCTAGCCTCTCGAATTGACTTTCGAGAGCTTCTCGAGCCACTTTGGGATAGAACTTCTTCTTGAACAGCCTCTTGAAATCCTCCCAAGTGAGCTAAGGAGCAGATAACTGAGGTTCATCTCTAAATCAAGTCCGAGCTATGTCGAATAGTTGCAGGCTTGCAGATTCCACCTTAAGATCATCAGGGACCCGAGCAGTTTTCAGGAGTTGCTCCATATTCTCTATCCATTTATTGGCATAGAGAATACTTTCAGTCCCATAGAATTCCAGGGGTCCAAGGTTCTTGAAGTCCTTGGCATTTCCTGGCCTCTTTTGTGGTGCTTCCTGGGATCGAAGAGCATCTGAAAGGCTAGTTCGTAGCAGGGCAGTCTGTTCCTTCTGGGATTGTATAAGTCCCTGGAATACTCCGAGTAGCTGCGCTCCATCCATAGTAACTGTCGGAGTAGTTGGAGGCGGAGGCGGTGGGAGCGCAAGGGTTTCAGGCACAGTCTGTTCGACAGGTTCGGATGTACCTCCTACGGTATTCCTTGTCTGAACCATTCTGAAAGGTTAAGGGATATGATTAGAATAGATTACTTGGAAATCAAGGACGATAGGAAAATTTACTAGGAATGATGTCAAGGTTTGAAATAAAAGATCCTATTCTGTGAATGAGCCTTTTCCTAAAATCCTCAATCTTATTTCATACTCTGTCATAGGATATTATACTATTTAAGGATTCTAGACCTGTATGGGCTACCACAAAAATGTGTCACGACCCACACCCAGATAATTCGGACACCGGTTCGCGAGTACGTCCAGCCTACGCCGTAGTGTCGGCGGTAGTACGCTGTCTAGATCATATTCACAGGTAATTTAAAATCTAGCTCATTCACAAGAATAAATAGGCAAGGATAATAACAGGGAAAAGGAATGTTAAGATTTCATAAGACAAAGTTTTGTGACATCCAAATCCATAGTTTATTACAGAACTAGAAGATAAATCGGGGACAAACCCGAGTACTATGCTGAAAGAAAATACTAACTAACTGGCTAACTAATCCTCAAAAATAGTCTCCTGAGTAGGAACCGACTCCTCAATAGTATCATCTGCTACGTCATATGGGCCATAAAAGGTCGGGGCATAGTCCTCATCATCGCCTAAATGTCAACGGATCCAGTCAGAAAAGGAGCAAAGTACCAATACACAACAAAGCTTACACTAAATAATTATGACAAGTAGTAAAAACTGACTAAGTATTACGATAAAATTGTACATAATAAGTAGTAAAATTAACTAAGGGTTAATTGCTATAAATCAGGGATATGAGTAAAACAGGGAGATAATAAGACAAGAAAATGGAACTGCAACAAGACAAAGAAACTATGTGTGTAAAATTGTGTATTTAGAATACATAGTTGGCATGTAGGGGTTATAAGGCTAATCAGGCACGTCATAGACGGCTAGCAGTCAGGAATAATCGAGTATCAGGCTGATGGTACAGTCGCATACTCAACAGCTAGCAGTCAGGACATGAGGGAAAGGGTAAACTACATACCTCCTAGTATTCTCCCTCCCGACACAAAAATTGAGACATGAAATCCAAATCCTAACACCAAGTGTAATCATCCAATGGTGCTAGTAGAGCAAGGGACTAATTATCATAATATAAAGAATAAACTTGAAGTGCAGGTACTTGCCTGATGTTTGGATTCCAACTACGGTTCTGTCCTCGAGAAATTTCCAGATATGCCTCCGGATGCTGAAATAACCATTACCATCATGCTCAGAAGATATCAAATAGCTAGAAACGCCTGTCCTTGAGTCCAATTTGAAAATAAGGGCAAAATGGCAATTTTGGGTCAATAACGAGGTCCACATATTGGCCCGCTTTGCACCGACAAACGTGTCAGGGTCAAAGGTCTCCAAATTTGCCAAACTCTCCAAATTTGCCAAACTTAGTGTCAACAGGTCAGGAACGATGATACGAACCCAACGAAACTTCCAGAATTGGATTCCGATGAGCCGATCACAAAATCGCCCATCGAGCGGGGCCTGTGGGACCCACGACACACGATTTTATCCACGTTCCCGGAATCGAACCAAACTTGGGTCACAGGACCAGCATATTGCTACGAGTCCGATGGCAGAAGTTTCGTTTTGATCCGACGTATGTACACAAAGTTTGGGTACAATTTAGAAAAGTCGGATACGAGGCGTTGTTCGCGGATATACGTTGATTTCGGTGTGCACGCACATCCGAATCGACTTCCGTGAAATCCCACACATCCGTATCAATGATGCGCACGTATCTGTGAAGACCGCACACGACCAAGTCGTCCCGTTTGGCGGGGCGTACCCAGTTCCGGGGTGAATCGGGACGTTATTTTTTCCTATTTTTGGATCGCGGTTCGCGATCACCACAGGACGCGATGCACCGAGCGGTTTGCCCGGGTACCGAAAGGGTTATGCAGGCTACGCGTTGCAATTGACGGAATTGAAAATGGGGTTACAAGCAGAAAGTTACGAGTACCTGAACAGGGCTCCCAAAACTGACATTTTCGTGTCCGAGGAGACACGACACAAGGGATACGTGTTCTGGACACTGTGTCTAGGCTAGGACACGGTCGACGGCTGAATGGTGACGTCGGGGCTTCACCGGAGCTTCGCCGGAGGTGGGCAGCACCCTGGCGGAGGCGGAGCGGAGCTCTGGCGGCTCTAGGCCGGCGTTGGGTGGTGGGACGGCGGAGGAAAGAGGGCAGCATGGAGGCTGCGGCTGGGTCCTGGATCGGGGAAAGAGGAGGAAAGGGGGAGGAGAGGTCCGGCGTCGCTCGGCGAGGGCTCGGAGGAGGGCGGCGGGTCTCGGGCGGAGCGGGACGGTGGCGCTGGCGAGGGTTCCGGTGTGGGGGAGGAGGAGGTGAAGAGGAGAGGGGGTTTAAATAGGGGAGATCCGCGGGGGTGGGCTGGCCGGGAGAGTCGGAGAGAGGGGGACGTGCCGCGCGGGGCGTGGAGGCTGACGCGGGCTCCGGCGCCGTGGCCGGACCCGTCGCTTGGATAAGCGGGGGACGCGGTCGTGGGGGAGAAGGGTGCTGGCGGGTGCGGGCGAGTCGGGTTCAGTCGGGTGGACCCGACCCGACCCGACCTGACCCGTTAGCCCAATGGGCTGGGCCGCGGGCCGATGGGCTAGGGATTTAGGGCTGGGTTTGGGTTTTATTACAATAAATAAATAAATCAATAAATAATTAATTAAATAATAATAGTTTTCAGTTGTTTTAAAATAGGTCCGGGGCCCAATAAATTCCAGAAAAATTACCCTAAGTCCAGTTTTTAATTTTATACCATAAAATATTATTTCCATAATATTTTAATATATTTTAAAAACATTTAATTTTATTTAATGCCAAAATCACATTGTTTTTAATTAGCAAAAATTCCCGAAAAATACCAAAAAATTCTGAAATATCCAGTTTGAAAAATCTTGAAAGAATCAGGGGTTTACAACTTCGCTCCAATCCTGACTAGATATATTTTTCTGACTGTGACTTAGAGGTCTGGTGTTCGACATATTATGGACCACAGGGAGAGTAGCGGCAGCCTTGGACCTTGTAGCTCAGGTGTAATTTCCGAAAAGTCTAGTCGGGATTGCTAGTTATTCAGTTAGTTTCTTTTAGTATTCAGTTAGTTTCTTTTAGCATATTATGGTACCAGATTTGTTTTTGGCATATTTTAAGACTTGGATGTTATTGTTTGAGTTAGATTATTTTGTTGTTTAGACTTGTGTTGTATTTCAATTATTTCCTTCGATATCTTATCGTGCTTTAATTCTGCGGTTGAGTATTTTCATATTATATTCGAATATCTGTGTCTCCTTATGGAGTTGGATATTCATGTGAGATTGATTAGATAGTATTGTGACCTAGACAGCGTTCTACAGCCGATGCTGCAGCATAGGCTGGAAGTACCCGCGTACTCGTTCCCCTATATCGGGTGCGGGTCATGACATACATACCACACCATACCCTATATCGTACTTCCATACCACTGACTCTGTTTCCTGGAGGTATGCCCGTTGATGGAGCACAGGTTTTTACTTTGATTCAGGGCATGGTAGAGGCCCAAAGAGTGATGGAAGAGGCCCAGCGTATTCAAGCTGAGGCTCAGAGGGTGCAGACAGAGGCGCACCAGGCACAGACTGAGCTGATGAGAGAGAGCATAGAGAATGCTCACCAGATGGCACTACAGGTAGTTGAGAGAGTTGCCCAGCAGTATCCTGGTCAGCAGCAACAGTAGAGACCAGGCACTATAGTTGACTTCAATAGGATGGCATATCATGCCCTAGTACCAAAATACCGAGGGACCAGATACGTGGCAATGGCTAGCAGCACGCACCGTACTTAAGCTGTAAAACAAAGTCTACGACAACATGGCAAAACTAATCTCATCCACACAAGATATAAAATATGATCCACAGAATATAAGAAATGTAAATCATCAACTAGTCTCAACAAAGTGCTTCGGGGAACAACCCGATAAATATCTGATACAATGGTTCAACAGACCAAAATATAAATGAAAGAATAAAGTAAATACTGAGCATGTAACATGGATGCTCAGGAAAAGTTTTCAGCTAACACCTCGTCCTCGGGTGTCGGTACCGCTCCTGTATCTGCTTTTGCTCCTGCTACTGCTGCTGACCCGTATACCTCGGGATAAATCTCGTCTACAAATCCTGGGGACATAATCCGGATCCAGGTCCTCAGGGGACATAACAAGGTACAAAAAATACAAGCCAAAATAAATAATGCAGTGCAGAAAATAAATGAAATAAATAGGGTAAGTATGTAACCATCTATGTGAAATGCAAGATGAGAGCATCACGAGTACTCAGACTGAGCCACTACAAGCTCTGTGTCGGGGAGCCGGTAGCGGTAATAACCGGTAATGTGTCTAGCACTGGTATGAGAGTCTACGACCTCACAATAGTAGTAGATATATATAAAACAACTTGTAGCCTGTGTGTCTCTCCCCACCCAATGTAACCACGCATATCATGACCATAACATCTCATGTCCATGTCCAGCGGGATCATAGCTAATGCACAAGTCATAAAGTATCTATGAATATAGTATCTCTGTCAAGTCCTGTATCCTATACAGAATCATCATGAATATCTCAGAAAGATCCTGTCTCATAAATAGTGTCAAGTGTCCTGGGTCATAGTGTACTTGATAAGACAAGTACAAGGATATAAAGTGTCACGAATGTCCATCTCTAGATGACAATACACAACGCCGCGTACGGTGTCGGCACCCGACTATTAATCGGACGCTAAGTAAGTCACACGGTCCTAGGTTAAGCATGCACAACAATCACAGAAATAAAACAAGAGAATAATATGAATCAATATACTACAAGTTTGGCAAGGTACACTTGCCTGGGGTTTGAATACCAACAGTTATCCCTGTATCAGTGGATCCTGCGGGTAATCCTCCAAAAGCTGTAATAAACATCACCAACAGTCTCAGAAGATATCAAATAGCGAGAAATGCCTGTCCTTAAGTCCAATTTGGACACAGGGGCAAAAATGACATTTTCGGGTCAAAGCGGGATCCACATGTGGGCCACTTTGCACCGAAAAGCATGTCTGGGTCAAAGGTCTCCAAATTCATCAAACTTAGTATCAACAAGTCAGGAACGATGATACGAACTCAACGGATCCTCCAGAATTGGATTCCAATGAGCCAATCACAAAATCGCCCGTCAAATAGAGCTTGTGGGGCCCACGATACGCGATTTTGTCAACGTTCTCAGAATCGATCCAAACTTGGGTCACAGGACCAGCGTATTGCTATGAGTCCGATGGCGCAAGTTTCGTCTCGATCCGACGTGTGTACACAAAGTTACAGCATATTCCAGAATGGACGGATACGGGACATTGTCGGCGGATACGCGTTGATTCCGGTGTGCACGCACATCCAAATCAACTTCTGCAAAATCTCGCATGTACGTATCAATGACGTGCACATTTTGGTAAAGACCGCATGCGACCAAGTCGTCCCGTTTGGCGGGGCGCACTCAGTTCCGGGATTAAACAGGGCATTATTTTCCTGTTTTTGGATCGCGGTTTGCGATCACCATAGGACGCGATGCACCGAGCGGGTTGTACGGGCATCGAGAGGGTTATACAGTCTACGTATCACAACAGACAGAATCAAAAACAGAATTACGAGGAGAGAGGAAACGTTACCTGAACAGGGCTCCGAGAAGTCTGAATTCTCGTATCCGTGTCCTACTCGTGTCCTGGTCGAGAGCTCCTGTGTCCGTGTATCTGCTGCTTTATGGTTCTGATCGAGACAGTGGGATGGCGTGCCGGAGACTGCGCTATCGTGGTTGGCTTCGTCGGACGGGTCGATACGAGCGTATGCGGTGGCGACGTTGGGGTTTGCTGTCGAGCACGGCGGAGCGCGGCTCTCGAGGGCTTCGAGTGTCGGTGGCTGTGGGCTTAGGAGGGAGGCGGAGAGGGGAAGACTGTGGACGGTGGTGTTCGGGGCGGTGGAGATGATCGGGATCGTGGGAAGGGGAGAAGGATGCAGCGACGTCGATCGGTGGTCGACGGCGGGGGTTGAGCGGGGAAGGTTGGCTGCGGGTCAGGGGAGCCGACGAGGGGTCTGTTCGAGGGCGGCCTGGCGGCAGGTGGTTAAGGCGGAGGAGTTTGGGGAGGACGACATCGTCGGCTAGGGTTTAGGCAAGGGGGATCTGAGGGAGATAACGGCGCGGACGAGCTAGGGTTTTCGAAGGCTGGACACAATTTATGAGGGGATTTATAGGTGGGGAACAGTATTTCCGGTGGGGGAAATTCGGTTAGGGTTTAGTTTGGGTTTTGGGTCAGGGTCGGGTTCGTTTCGGATCCGACCCGACCCAACCCGTTAGGTCTGGGTTGGCTTAGTTCAGATCAACGGTTTGGTTCAGTTGGTTTGGTTTATTTCAAATAAATCGGTTTAATTCAGGGTTTATTTCTACATAGGATTTTAGGGCTTTAAACGCGTTTTCGGAGTCCAATAAATTCACAGAAAATTATCCTATGTCCGATTTTCCATTTTATACCATAAAATATTATTTTTATAATATTTTAATACCAATTAAGAGCATATAAAAATCTTTTAATCATAATTACCTTAGTTCTAATTCTAAAAAGTTACAAAAAAATTGGGAAAATTATATTAAAATTATTCTAAAAAATTAGGGTGTTTACAATCTACCCCCTTAAGAGTATTGCGTCCTCGCAATCAAAGAATAAGCTATTAAAGGAATAACTATGGATATTACAAGAATACTTAGGTGATAACTGCATTCACAAATAAGTGAGGATAACGCTGACGCATACTATCCTCCCGTTTCCAGGTCGATTCGCCAGGAGAATGATGTTTCCAAGCTACACGGACCAGTCAAATTGTCTGTCCTCGCAATGTCTTCTCACTGATGTCGAGGATGCCAACTGGTTGTTCTTCATATCTCAAGCTAGGGCCCACTGCGATCTCTGAATGGTCGACTACGTGACTTAGGTCGGTCACGTACCTTCTCAGCTGTGAGACGTGGAATACGTCATGTACTTCCTCTAAGGATGGAGGTAATGCAAGACGATAAGCCACCTCACCAATGCGCTCTAGA
Source organism: Iris macrosiphon (assembly GCA_036927795.1). Classification (NCBI taxonomy): domain Eukaryota; kingdom Viridiplantae; phylum Streptophyta; class Magnoliopsida; order Asparagales; family Iridaceae; genus Iris; species Iris macrosiphon. The sequence goes on from JAYESA010000006.1 coordinate 13,695,935, forward strand.
ATATCAAACGGCCTAATATAACGTGGGCTCAACTTGCCTCTGCTCCCAAATCTGATAGTACCACGATTGGGCGAGATCCTCAAGAATACGTGCTCTCCTTCTTTGAACTCTAGGGGACGTCTGTGTGTATCAGCCCAATGTTTCTGTCTGTCTTGAGCTGCTCGAAGATGATTCTGAATTTGTTTTACCTTATCCACTATCTGCATTACCAATTCTGGACCCAGTATTTGACGTTCACCAACGTCACTCCAACATACTGGCGATATGCACTTTCTACCGTATAATACCTCAAATGGTGCCATCTGAATGCTGGCCTGATAATTATTGTTGTAGGAGAACTCCACCAAGTGTAAATAATCTTTCCAAGATCCTCCAAAGTCTAGCATACACGATCGCAACATATCCTCCAAGATCTGAATCATGCGCTCCGATTGACCATCTGTCTGTGGATGGTAAGCTGTACTGAATTTGAGTCTGGTGCCAAGACTCTCTTGCATGCTTCTCCAGAAATGAGATGTAAATCTCAAATCTTGATCCGATATAATACTAACCGGTACTCCATGTAATCTTACGATTTATCGCATATACATGTCGGCTAGTACCTCTATGGACTGTCCAACTCTAAATGGCAAAAAATGTGCCGATTTAGTGAGTCGATCCACGATAACCCATACTGCATCACTTCCGCTGGGGCTCCTTGGAAATCCTGTAACAAAATTCATCGTGATATATTCCCACTTCCATTCTGGTATAGGAAGCGGCTGTAACATACCTGCAGTCCTCTGATGCTCGGCCTTTACTTGCTGACAGACTAAACATTTAGCCACAACTCTTGAAATCTCCCTTTTCATTCTATGCCACCAATAATACTGTCTCAAGTCTCGATACATCTTGGTTCCTCCTGGGTGAACAGAGTACATAAAACTATGTGCTTCAGTCATTAACTCCTATCTCAATTCTCCATTTGGAACATACAGGCGATTCCCAAACCTCAATGTCCCGTCTTTATGTATGCGAAATCCTGTCTGCATGCCTGTTTCTGTCCTCTCTTTAAGTCTTCGAAATCTAGCATCGGTGGGCAATGCCTCTTTAATCCTCTCCACAAGTGATGACTTAACTTTGAGATTTGCTAGCACGCCACTCTGTCCTGGTAAAATAACCTCTATCTGAAGCTCCTGTAGATCTCTCAATAACTCGGGCTGCATTGTCAAGAAATAAGCCGTAGGCTTCCTACTGAGTGCGTCTGCTACGAAATTTGCCTTTCCCGGATGATACTGCAGATCTATGTCAAAATCTTCCATCAATTCAAGCCAACGTCTCTGCCTCATGTTAAGCTCCTTCTGAGTATATACATACTTCAGACTCTTATGATCTGTAAAGATGTCTACCTTCTCACCATATAGATAGTGCCTCCAAATCTTCAGTGCAAATATAACTGTTGCTAGCTCCAGATCGTGTGTTGGGTAGTTCTTCTCGTGAACCTTCAACTGTCTCGATGCATAAGCAATGACTTTGCCATGTTGCATCAAAACACATCCTAGTCCACTACCTGATGCATCACTGTGAACAACAAAACCTCCTGACCCTGAAGGAAGAGTCAAGACAGGTGCTATTGTTAATCTTCTCTTTAATTCTTCAAAAGCCTTCTAGCAGTCTTCTGTCCATATAAACTCCTGGTCTTTACATGTCAACTTCGTCATAGGCTCTGCAATTCTTGAGAAATTTTCTACAAGCCTTCGGTAATATCCCGCAAGTCCGAGAAAACTTCTCACCTCTGCAACTGATGTGGGTGTAGGCCAAGTCTCTATTGCAGCAACTTTCTCCGGATCAACTGAAAGTCCTTCTCCTGAGATGATATGTCCCAAGAAAGGCACTTTATCCATACAAAACTCACACTTACTGAGTTTGGCATATAACTTTTCCAGCCTCAAGGTCTCTAGCAGGATTATGAGATGCTCCTCGTGCTCTTCATGGCTCTTGGAATATATTAGAATATCATCAATGAACACAACCACAAATTTATCCAAGAACTGATGAAAGACTCTGTTCATTAAACTCATAAAAACTGCTGGTGCGTTGGTTAAACCAAACGGCATTACCAAGAACTCATAATGTCCATACTTGGTCCTAAAAGCTGTCTTCGGTATGTCTTTCTTCCTTACTTTGATCTGATGATAGCCGGATCTAAGGTCAATCTTCGAGAATACCCTAGCACCACTCAATTGATCGAATAAATCATCAATGCGTGGTAAGGGATACCTGTTCTTGATGGTTACAGCGTTTAGTGCCCTGTAGTCAATGTACAACCGTACTGTTCCATCCTTCTTCGGCACAAATAATATGGGTGCTCCCCAAGGTGAAACACTGGGCCGGATAAAACCCTTCTCCAAAAGATTATCAACTTGTTCCTTCAACTCCACTAACTCCTTAGGTGCTAGCCGATATACTGATAAAGTGATAGGCTCTGCTCCTGGAGTTAAGTCTATTGTGAATTCTATTTCCCGATCAGGCGGTAAACTTGGAAGATCATCAGGAAATACATCCACAAACTCTGATATGACTCTTGGGTAACCTGTCTCCCCTTTTACAGATAGTACCCTAAAAGTAGGCTGAACTCCTTGCTCTACTGCTCCCCGAAAAAACTCAAATTCTGGATGTCCAGGCGGTCTAAATATAACCCGTCCAAGTCGGCAATCAAGAGTCGCATGGTACTGACTTAACCAGTCCATACCAAGTACATCATAATCCGGCATGGAAAAGATAAAAAATTGAGCTCGCATCTCTCTTCCACAGACTACTACAGAATATGATCTACAGACGTCACTAACCGGAATAATTCTACCTCCCGTAAGAATTCTCTTTATCTTCGGAAGGGGTGCGGTAGCTACTCTATGCGTGGCTACAAAGCTAGCTGCTATAAATGAATGCGATGCTCCTGAATCAAATAAAGCTACAGCTGGTAATGAAGCTACTAAAATAGTACCTGCGATAACTTTGCCTGCAGTAGCTTCCTCCTCAACAGCCATTGTGAATGTCTGTCCTCGTCCCTGAGCTGGACCTCTCTGCTGCTGAGCCTGCTGAAATAGGGCTACCTGTGGTGCCAGTGGTGGTCTCTGCTGGTATCCTCCTGTAGCTGGTGGCCTGACTCCTCCAACTCCCATTTGCGGTGCTCCTACTGCTGGATAAGCTGGTCGTGGTGCAGGTAAAGCTAGTCTCGGTGCTCCGTCTCTGCGTTCAGAACAGTCCCTGGATAGATGCTGGTTGGATCTGCAGCTCAGACATAGTCCCAACTTACGCCTGCACTCTCTCTCAATGTGTCCTACCTTGCCGCAGTGGTGACAAGTAGGAAGGGATATGGCCCTGTGTGCTGTTCTATCTGGCATACTCCTCTGGGATCGTTTTGCAGAATCCCTATGTGTTGTCCTGGATGGTGCTGATTTGATTGGCCTCTTCAGATTTGACTCCCTTCTAATAACGCGCTCCATGCGTCGTGCTGCTGCAAGGATGTCGGTATATAATGTAGGTACGACCGATCCAATCAACCTCTAGAGCTCGAACATCAGTCCGTCAAAGAACTTCTTAGCTTTCTCTTCCTCTGTCGAGATCAAGGTTGGGGCGAAGCGACTTAGGCGAATAAATTTTGCGTTATATTCTTCTACTATCATATTTCCTTGGATAAGGTGGTTGAACTTGTCTCTGAGCTCTGACCGTACAACTGCGGGAATATACATCTCTCGGAAGAGTCTGGAGAACTTTTCCCAAGTTACTCGGTCCTGTCCGAGCCTCCTCTCTTCTGCTAACCACCAATGATATGCATTTTCAGTTAACTGCATCCTGACTACAGTCATCAATTTGTTCCTTGGAAGTTCAGCTGCTTCCAGTTGGTGTTGTATGTTCGTGAGCCATTCATGAACTTCTGTTGGCCCCTCTTTACCAGAAAAGGTACGAGGATTGAGCTGACAAAAATCGGTGATAGATCCCGTCGCTGATCGCCTTGCTGGTGGATTTGCCTGCTCCAATGCGGATACCAGGCTGGTTCAGAGATACTCTGCCTCGTGACGATGTACCTCTTGCTGAATCTGCTGCTGGGCTTGCATCATGGCATACATCATCTGAAATATCTGTTGCCCGTCCATGGCTTGTCCTGCGGAAAAAATGGCATCTGTGGAGTGAACTGTGGCGGAGGTGGGATATTATCTCGCCGGAACCTTGGATTAGGCTGACCGGTTTGATCGCTCTGCGATGTTTGTCCTCCGTTACCTGGTGTCACTCCGTCTACATAAGTAACCACAGCGTCGTGTGGCGTATCCAAGAGAATCTTATCTCCGTTCCTGGGATCCATTACTCTGCAACCAAAAGATAAACTGTAAGAACGCTCAGAGGAATCAACACAGGATGCAAATCAAGTAATTTATTCGAGTTCGATATCGAGTTCAAAAATGGTTCAAATAATGGATGAGATCCTATAACTTATCCTATCCTTAGGGCAGGCTGGTTCGGTCCCTAAGTTAAAACCGAACGATTTAGTCGTAGACCTGCATGGGCTACCACAAAAAACCATGTCATGCCCCAGTCCCAAAATACCGAGGGACCAGATACCTGGCAATGGCCAGCAGCACGCACCGATGGACAAACCCAATTTAATGGATCCATCAGGGCGTACTTAAGCTATAAAACAAAGTCTTCGACAACATGGCATAACTAATCTCATCCACACAATTTATAAAATATGATCCACAGAATATAAGGAATGTAAATCATCAACCAGTCTCAACAAAGTACTTCGGGGAACAACCCGATAAATATCTGATACAATGGTTCAACAGACCAAAATATAAATGACAGAATAAAGTAAATACTGAGCATGTAACATGGATGCTCAAGAAAAATCTTCAGCTAACACCTCGTCCTCGGGTGTCGGTACCGCTCCTGTATCTGCTTCTGCTCCTGCTACTGCTGCTGACCCGTATACCTCGGGATAAATCTCGTCTACAAATCCTGGGGACATAATCCGAATCCAGGTCCTCAGGGGACATAACAAGGTACAGAAAATACAAGCCAAAATAAATAATGCAGTGCAGAAAATAAATGAAATAAATAAGGTAAGTATGTAACCATCTATGTGAAATGTAAGATGAGAGCATCACGAGTACTCAGGCTGAGCCACTACAAGCTCTGTGTCGGGGAGCCGATAGCGGTAATAACCGATAATGTGTCTAGCTCTGCTACGAGAGTCTACGACCTCACAATAGTAGTAGATATATATAAAACATCCTGTAGCCTGTGTGTCTCTCCCCACCCAATGTAACCACGCATATCATGACCATAACGTCTCATGTCCATGTCAAGCGGGATCATAGCTAATGCACAAGTCATAAAGTATCTATGAATATAGTATCTCTGTCAAGTCCTATATCCTATACAGAATCACCATGAATATCTCAGGAAGATCCTGACTCATGAATAGTGTCAAGTGTCCTGGGTCATAGTGTATTTGATAAGACAAGTACGAGGATATAAAGTGTCACGAATATCCATCTCTAGATGACAATACACAACGCCGCGTACGGTGTCGGCACCCGACTATTAATCGGACGCTAAGTAAGTCACACGGTCCTAGGTTAAGCATGCACAACAATCACAAAAATAAAATAAGAGAATAATATGAATTAATATACTGCAAGTTTGGCAAGGTACACTTGCCTGGGGTTTGAATACCAACATTTGTCCCTGTATCAGTGGATCCTGCGGGTACTCCTCCAAAAGCTGTAATAAACATCACCAATAGTCCCAGAAGATATCAAATAGCTAGAAATGCCTGCCCTTAAGTCCAATTTGGATACAGGGGCAAAAATGACATTTTCGGGTCAAAGCGGGGTCCACATGTCGGCCACTTTTCACCAAAAAGCGTGTCAGGGTCAAAGGTCTCCAAATTCATCAAACTTAGTGTCAACAAGTCAGGAACGATGATACGAACTCAACGGATCTTCCAGAATTGGATTCCGATGAGCCGATCACAAAATCGTCCGTCAAATAGAGCCTGTGGGGCCCACGATACGCGATTTTGTTAACGTTCTCAGAATCGAACCAAACTTGGGTCCCAGGACCAGCGTATTGCTACGATTCTGATGATGCAAGTTTCATCTTGATCCGACGTGTGTACACAAAGTTACAGCGTGTTCCAGAATGGACGGATACGGGGCGTTGTTGGCGGATACGCGTTGATTCCGGTGTGCACGCATATCCAAATCAACTTCTGCAAAATCTCGCACGTCCGTATCAACGACGCGCATATTTCGGTAAAGACTGCGTGCGACCAAGTCGTCCCGTTTGGCTGGGCGCACTCAGTTCCGGGGTGAAACAGGGCATTATTTTCCTGTTTTTGGATCGCGGTTTGCGATCACCACAGGATGCGACGCACTGAGCGGGTTGGACGGGCATCGAGAGGGTTATACAGTCTACGTGTTGCTACAGACGGAATTGAAAACGGAATTATGAGGAGAGAGGAAATATTTCCTGAACAGGGCTCCGAGAAGTCTGAATTCTCGTGTCCGTGTCCTGCTCGTGTCCTGGTCGAGAGCTCCTGTGTCCGTGTGTCTACTGCTCTAGGGTTCTGATCGAGACAGCGGGGTGGCGCGCCGGAGACTGCGCTGCCGTGGTTGGCTTCGACGGACGGGTCGACGCGAGCGTAGGCGGTGGCGACGTTGGGGTTTGCTGTCGAGCACGGCGGAGCGGGGCTCTCGAGGGCTTCGAGTGTCGGTGGCTGCGGGTTGAGAAGGGAGGCGGAGAGGGGAAGACTATGGAGGGTGGTGTTCAGGGCGGTGGAGATGATCGAGATCATGGGAAGAGGAGGAGATTGCAGCAGCGTCGATCGGTGGTCGGCGGCAGGGGTTGAGCGGGGAAGGTTGGCTGCGGGTCAGGGGAGTCGACGAGGGGTCTGGTCGAGGGCGTCGTGGAGGCAGGTGGTTGAGGCAGAGGAGTTTGGGGAGGACGACGTCATCGGCTAGGGTTTAGGCAAGGGAGATCGGAGGGAGATGACGGTGCGGACGAGCTAGGGTTTCCGAAGGCTGGGCACGATTTACGAGGGGATTTGTAGGTGGGGAACAGTGTTTCCGGTGGGGGAAATCCGGTTAGGGTTTAGTTTGGGTTTCGGGTCCGGGTCGGGTTCATTTCGGATCCGACCCGACCCGACCCGTTAGGTCTGGGTTGGCTTGGTTCATATCAGCGGTTTGGTTCAGTTGGTTTGGTTTATTTCAAATAAACCGGTTTAATTCAGGGTTTATTTCTACATAGGGTTTTAGGGCTTTAAACGCGTTTCCGGAGTCCAATAAATTCACAGAAAATTATCCTATGTCCGGTTTTCCATTTTACACCATAAAATATTATTTCCATAATATTTTATTACCAATTAAGAGCATATAAAAATCTTTTAATCATAATTATCTTAGTTCTAATTCCAGAAAGTTACCAAAAATTTGGGAAAATTATATTAAAATTATTCTGAAAAATTAGGGTGTTTAAATGGCACCTCGAGAGTTCAAGGGTATCGAAGGGATACTATACACTGATGACTGGTTAGAGGATATAGAGAGGAACTTGCGCTTGGCCCAGATTCTGGAGAGCTTGCAGATCGAGGCGGCCGACAGTCAGATGTTCTATATCGCACTCACGTGGTATCGCATGGAGCCGAGACTTACTACTCAAGGACTTACTTGGGAGACTTTCAAGGAGCTTTTCAAGGAGAAGTTCTTTCCCGACGTGGCCCTGGGAGCTTTGGGGAGTTAGTTTCATGACTTGGTCCAATAAAACATGTCGGTCGACGAGTACGTCGCAAAATTCTATCAATTGAGCCATTTTACATCGTTTATGATTCGGGACCCAGGAGATCGAGCTCGAAAGCTTAGAAAGGGGCTGACAAGGGAGATTAGGTCACGTACTTCTGGTCCTGGTACTGCTACCTTCGAGGATATCTTGATGTATGCCCAGATTGTAGAGGAAGATCTGGATCTCAGGCCTAAGAGGAGTCACGATATTTCTGGAGATACGAGTGGCAACGCAGGACCGGCCAAGCATTCCCATATTCAGCAACAGCCGAGGATGTTTCAACATCACTACCACCAGCACCAGGCACCTGTTCGTGTTCAGCAGGATCAACAACAGCCTTCGAGATAACACACCAGACTTATCATTTCTGTAAGAAGCCAGGTCACCTTTGGGAGAGCTGAGTGAGGCTAGGACTTTGTTTGCACTGTGGCACAGCGGGACATTGAGTGAGGGATTATCTTCTAGCTCCTTATCTTTTCGGACAACACGCAGCTCCAAATCATAGAGATCCAGTAATGCCACCTGTGGAACCGTAGATTGCTCAGCACCCGCGGAGGGAGCCACCCAGCAGGGCGGGGCATTTGCGATGACGGTCGAGGAAACCGATACTGCAGGTGATGGGTTAACAGGTTATGTTCTGTTCTTTCTTTCTGTTTCTTTTCATCTATTTAATTGATTGATTGATTCCTTAGTACCGTAGCTTGTATCAGTATTTTTCTTACTAGAATATAATTAGTAGTACACCCTGACAGAGACTGCAATACCATGACAAAATAAACCATAACCATGCATATTTTTCTCTAGATTGCATGTTGTATGACTGTAGGTAGGATTTCCTTAGACCTTGGTTGTTGGGGTTTTGACCGTAGTAAAGATTAATGAAGAGGTTATGACTGGACAGAGAGAGACAAGGTGTCTTAAGTTTTGAGGACGAAATTTTTCTAAGGGGGGTAGACTTGTCACTACCACATTCTAAAATAGGGATATTTTTATCTTTTTATTTATTAGAATTATTGTGTATATTTTTTTAAATAATTACATTATATATATATATATATATATATATATATATATATATATATATATATATATATATATATATGTATTATATTGTGTTCATTAATGCATGGTTAAGTGGACTAGACCTAGAAACCTACTAGATAAATCCCTGACCATAATATAGGGTTATGAATTAAATTAGTATTTATTCGGGATTAATTATTGGGGATTATATTTCAATATTGTGGGTTTTAATTCAATTGTTGTACCTAACCGTTGCTTCGATATTTGGAGCACTACACTAGCTTTTGCCTTCCAACAAATTTTACACCCTTGTCCCAGATGTGCCAGTCTTCCATTCTGACATTTGTGTAACTCATAAATACCCTCTCTTGTGCTTCATTTTAGTCGCACAATATTCATCGTAGACGTTTATATATTAAATCCAAATAAATCCAACTTTGCATCCGTGTCCGTTCTAATCAAAATTTGAGACACAATCTCGACCCATTTTGTGCAACCCAAATTATGATAATATTCTATTCTGAGTCTTCTACGCCCATGACACTTGTATCCCACCTAATTTTAACCCTATGTACTTCCAATTAATTTAAGAACACCATTTACACAAATTTTAATTAAATTGGTGTAAGGACCCAACCTAACCCAAAACTAGATCCTACACCAACACAAAATCTCCACTCACACCCTCAAGGTTAATACTAAACACCACACACCCTTTTAAGCCACTACATCACACCAAATATGGTATTTTTCTTATTCAATCCCATATCCCACTGTTTGTACAATTTTCTAATTGTTAGGGGCTTTTGTGCAAAAGTACAATGAGGTGTCTACTTTCCATTGGATCCAAGCCATGTAGAAACCCCTCCCTCCTTGTTGACCGGTCATATATTTTTCCCCATTTTTGGAGTGTACTACACACCAACTTTCCCCTTAAACCATCTATACCCTTCATTCAAACTTACACCATCTCCACCCTCCATTCAAACTTACACCATCTCCACCCTCCATTCAAACTTACACCATCTCCACCCTTCATTTCCTTCATGTATAAACCCTCTCCCATCCCTGGGGAGCACATGGCCGGCCCTAATCCCAAGGCCATCCTCCTCTCTCTCTCTCTCTCTCCTATATAAACCATTCTCTCCCTCTTATTCCTTCTCCCCGACCTTTCCACTATCGGAGCGTCACCCGACTCTGGTCAGATCTCCGCCGAGCAATCACTTCCCTCCAACACCTGCACCACCGCCTCTTCCCCATCTCCTTCTGCGGCAACCACCGCAGTCACAGTCGCCTCTCTCATCACGACCACCCCACGACCACCCACGACTGACCACACCGCCACAGCCTCGCCACCACATTCTTCTTTCCCGACTCTCACGGCCACCCACAGCCGATCTCCACCATCATCTTCCCCGCCGGAGACACGACCGAGCAACCACCAAATACCTCGACCACCACCAATAGCTCACCACCACAGCCAACTTTATCATCTTCCTCGACTTCTCTTCCCCGACAACCATCACCACCATACCCCAGCCACCTTCCTCCTCTTACAAGACCACCGCAACCACCTCTACACCGCCACCATCTACACCCCACCACGGTCGGCCATCTCCACCATCTCACCATCTCACCACAACGAGCAACGACCACCACCAACATCTCGGATCACCATCACCATCTTTACCACCATTATCATCACCTTCGACCACCCCGACAGCAGCCTCAACCACCCTCACCGTCGACCAACCATGCCCCGGCCACCACCACCAGTCACCACCATCAGCATCTCCACCACCATGTGTAAACCCTCTTACCGAAAATAGATATTTTGTGTGTATTTTATATTATTATATTTATTATAGATTATTTTAAATATTGAATTTCTTTAGAGTATTCTCTTAGTTAATAAGAAAATAAATTTCTTGATATATTTACTTATATAAATATTTATTTAGAAAATTTTTAGGCTATTTAAGATTTTTGGAGTTTTTTCTAGAATTTTTAGGTAATTAAAACATAGGAAACTTAAATTTCTAGGACTTCCATGATTTACTATGAGACCATACTTGCGTATTGTTCTTACCAAATATTTATTTTAGATTGAAATATTTAATTATATTTTTCTGTAATTTATTTAGAATTTTAAGAAATTTATTTAGATTTTTGAAATTATTTAGGATTTATTTGGATATATATAGTCTTAATATTAGATAGATGCTAATTTAGTGTTAATAGATATTAATAATATTATATATAAATTATTTATATTATCTTTAATTCTATTTAAGATTATAAATTCTTGAGATAAACTTAAACTCTATTTTTAAATTAATTCAAATCCTGAGCCTACTAGAAAAGCAACTTCATGCATATCATATCCTTATTTAAATTGATCCTATTTATATCCAAATTAGCCAATCCTAGTCGTATTCAATTAAGTAGTGTACACCATTATAAATACCTCATCCTTCATATTTTTCTTCCCCAAATTTTCCTCATTTTCGTCCAAAAATAGTCAAAATTAAAATTCAGCCTCATTTTCTAGTAGTTATGACGACTTAAATAGACGATATCTCCTAGCTCCGGACTCCAAATGCGCTCCAGTTTTTTTGTTAGAACCATATCAAGGTTAGTTTTCTAAATATATAAATTAATTTAATAATTTTAGAACCTATTTTTCCAGAATATTCTAAAAGTGCCAGTTGTCAGTAATCAGACGTATTTTGGTATTTTCGAGATTTTGGGAGTTCCCGAACTCGAAATTATGAGCCGTTTGAAGTTTCGGAAAGTTGACATGATGAAATTATAGAAAAGTATTTTTTTAGAATTTAAAATACAAGTTTATTCTACTGTAAAATTTGTGCAACGTAGACGTAAATAGAAAACCACCGAAAACTATTATTTGTGCGCCCTTGTGGCCATAACTCTTTATTGACTTGTGATTTTATGAAACCGTCGATTCCGACCTTCATGTAGTATTGAAATCTAAATAATGCTACACACAAATCCAGGATTTGAGTCGGTTGACTTTTTGGTCAACGGATTGCCTCGATTTGCGTGCCACGGATCCCAAATCTGTAAAGTTGACTTTCTTTGGACCAAAATTAGGATTTAACAATAAAATTAGATTATAATAAGATTAAAAAAATATTTTAGGCTATTTTATTCAGAATTAAAATAGATTAAAATGGAGGAACCTATTCACCCACTTTTGTAACCTAACTTGTTTAATTTATGTGACGGATAGATCGGACGACGCCTTGAGTTGAGACTTCATTATTTTTCAGACCAGGCAAGATACCTTTCCAAATTGCTTACAGTACTTTGCATGCTTATTATATTTATGTATATTCATTCCGTGTGTATTTTCTTTCTTTCATAAGTATATGCTATATATATATATATATATATGTTGACACACACTTGACACCTAGTATCATGGGAGGGAAGGACAATCAGTAGGCGTATGGGCTACAACCACTCTGGTGAACTGTAGTATCTAGCACGCACTACGGTAGTGTGTCGCGCTGGTTGTTAGTCCCACGGTATATTGATTTCTTATGTCCCGTACGTGTGTGTGAGTTGTGAGATTTAGATCGAGTAGCCTACCCATACCCATATGTCAAAAAGTTGTCCTCATTATGCATTCATATAGATTGTCTTGTACAGCGTACTTACATATTTTCTACCTATATTGCATGTTTACTGTATTCAAATTGGCATATTTCTATGTATATTATTACGTCTCTCTGAGGACCTGGTCCCTTTCCAGGTGTAGATGTTCATGACTATTCGCAGGAGCACGGATCAGGACTTGCTACTTATCTCCTCCGAGGAGGTCTTACCTTCTGAGCATCTTTGATTATCTCTAGCGATGGATCGCTTTGATGATACCTTTATATCATCATCTTATTTTATATTGGAGATTTACCCTACTCCCTCATTTTAGTATTGATATAGCCATTGGTAGTGGATTTGTCTCCACCCGACTATTATTTTTGATTATTCAGACTCATTATTCTAGTTTAGTTATTTCTTTTCTATGACTTGTTGTATGGATGAGATTAGTATTTTTGTGACTTGTGACAATATATATTCCACATGTGAGTTATTAATCATAGTACAACATACGTGTGTATTATGGTATCCATATATTGGAGTTGCCATATACATACGGCTGGCATGATTACGTGTTCCTAGTCCTACGTATTTTGGGACTAGGGCGTGACATATTTTTGTGGTGGCCCATGCAGGTCGAGAACATATTGTCTCGGTTACGTTACTATGCCGAGCAAGCCCACGCATAGGATTAGAATATAGGATCTCATCCACTTATTTATTACCTCCCTTGATTTTATTTTGCACTCTCATTTGAGAGCTTGCATTGCATCTTGTTTGATCCTTTCACAACGTCAATCTTATCTTTTCTTTCGTGCTTGATAGGGGTTAGGAAGGTGCCTTGTACGAGGTATATATACTATATTGTTTAATTATACTATTAGTTAAATCCTTGTAAGTTGGATAGTATGTCTCATAACCTAGTAACACATAGTCCTGTTGACTTATTAACGAAGTATAATTGAATGACACCAACTATAGACTTGCATAAAAAGATAGTGTTTACCCAGACTGTAGAACTTAGAGGCCCATACACCTATTTGGTTGACTTTAAACTTAGACAAGAAATTAGTATGGCAACCATAGAGGCACAACACCGATCTTCTTGGTGAACTTAAATTATTCTGTACCTTCCTCCATCCTAATCCAACATACTTATATTTTTTGTACTACCTCGACTTAGGCTGCTATTATAGCCTAGTTTTGCAATCTTATTTTTTTATCGAGCTTGTTCATGACATATGTATTATTGGGGGCCCACACTAATACATTGTCTAAATCAGAATCAGTGTATTATGGTCTGATCAACCGTAATGTGCTTGGTTCGATCTTTGTATCACTACCTTACGTGGATTGAGATATAGTTGATTCAACTTGTTAGAAAAATATACTTGCCCACTATATTGATCAGAGCATATCATGTCAGGTACATAACTGTTCTGATTTGAACATGCGAATAAGAATATACCAAAATAAGATTTCAATCCACAACTGCCTTGGCAACTCCCTTTCGAATTCTCTAATCCCTTTGAATTTCGTACTTGTATTTATTACCCCCTCCTTGAATTCTTTATTGTTGTTTTTCGTCTTCCCCTATTTCAGAAAGACGAATATTCGTGCTTAGTATAAGTTTGATACACGGAGAGTACTAGATATATCCCATAGGCCAATCACATTACTTGTTGACTATCTTTTGTAATTAAGGACATAAAATATGTGAGATATTTTGTGGATTGAATAACACGATTAAATAATTTGATGACGTTTTTCTTAAATGTATAGCCTATGTAATAGATCGGTAAATTCTAAGTTGGGTAGAAGTTGCATTGTCAACTCGAAGTAAAAATTTGATTATGATCAAGTAAGATTTGATTAAGAGATTTAAGTCATTTTAAATTTTGAGAATTTTTTTTAGAAGAATGATTACGATGATGAAGATTTAACAAACCATTCCTTATTTTTAAATTTCGAGGACGAAATTTCTGTAAGTTGGGTAGATTGTAAACCTCCTCACCCGAAATAGGTATTTTGTGTGTATTTTATATTATTATATTTATTATAAATTATTTTAAATATTGAATTTTTTTAGAGTATTTTCTTAGTTAATTAGAAAATAATTTTTATGATATATTTACTTATATAAATATTTATTTAGAATTATTTTTAGGCTATTTTAGATTTTTGGAGATTTTTCTAGAAGTTTTAGGTAATTAAAAAATAGGAAACTTAAATTTTTAGGACTTCCATGATTTACTATGAGACCATACTTGCGTATTTTTCCTACCAAATATTTATTTTAGATTGAAATATTTAATTATATTTTTCTATAATTTATTTAGAATTTTAAGAAATTTATTTAGATTTTTGAAATTATTTAGGATTTATTTGGATATATATAGTCTTAATATTAGATAGATGTTAATTTAGTGTTAATAGATATTAATAATATTATATATAAATTAATTATATTATCTTTAATTCTATTTAAAATTATAAATTATTGAGATAAACTTAAACTCTATTTTTAAATTAATTCAAATCCTGAGCCTACTAGGAAAGCAACTTCATGCATATCATATCCTTATTTAAACTGATCCTATTCATATCCAAATTAGCCAATCCGAGTCGTATTCAACTAAGTAGTGTACACCATTATAAATACCTCATCCTTCATATTTTTTTCCCTAAATTCTCCTTATTTTCGTCAAAAAATAGTCAAAATTCGTCATAAATTCAGCCTCATTTTCTAGTAGTTATGACGATTTAAATAGACGATATCTCCTAGCTCCGGACTCCAAACGCGCTCCAGTTTTTTTTGTTAGAACCATATCAAGGTTAGTTTTCTGAATATATAAATTAATTTAATAATTTTAGAACATATTTTTCCAGAATATTCTAAAAGTGCCAGTTGTCCAAAATCAGACGCGTTTTGGTATTTTCGAGATTTTGGGAGATCCCGAACTCAAAATTATGAGCCGTTTGAAGTTTCGGAAAGTTAACATAATGAAATTCTAGAAAAGTATTTTCTTATAATTTAAAATATAAGTTTTTTCTACTGTAAAATTCGTGCAACGTAGATGTAAATAGAAAACCACCGAAAACTATCATCTGTGCGCCCTTGTGGCCATAACTCTTTACTGACTTATGATTTTATGAAACCGTCGATTCCGACATTCATGTAGCATTAAAATCTATATAATTCTATACATAAATCCAAGATTTGAGTCGGTTGACTTTTTGGTCAACGGATTGCCTCGATTTGCGTGCCACGGATCACAAATCCTTAAAGTTGACTTTCTTTGGACCAAAATCAGATTATAATAAGATTAAAATACTATTTTAAGTTATTTTATTTAGAATTAAAATAGATTAAAATGGAGGAACCTATTCACCCACTTTTGTAACCTAACTTGTTTAATTTATGTGACGGGTAAATCGGACGACGCCTTGAGTTGAGACTTCATTCTTTTTCAGACCAGGCAAGATACCTTTCCAAATTGCTTACAGTACTTTGCATGCTTATTATATTTTTGTATATTCATTGCATGTGTATTTTCTTTCAGTTATAAGTATATGCTATATATATATATATATACATATATATATATATATATATATATATATATATATATATGTTGACACACACTTGACACCTAGTATCGTGGGAGGGAAGGACAATCAGTAGGCATAAGGGCTACAACCAATCTGGTAAACCGTTGTATCTAGCACGCACTACGGTAGTGTGTCGCGCTGGTCGTTACCCCCGCGGTATGTCGATTTTTGATGTCCCTGACGTGTGTGTGAGTTGTGAGATTTAGATTGAGTAGCCTACCCATACCTGTAGAAGCATGAAAAATATGCTATAAAATTATACGCAATATGCATAAAACCCGCGTAAAGCAGAGTTTCAGTACTGTGTGGCGTAAGATATGACTTCAGAGCCATCGGCGTACAGCAGAGCTTTATCGCTAGTACAGCGTAAAATACAAGCTCCAGAATAACCCGTGTAATGCAGATTTCCAGACTGCTTCAACATAAAAAGGTTGTTATATCGCCACTTTGGCGTAAAACCTACTCGCTTTTAATGCAGTAGGAAGTTGTACGAGGAACTCTTCGTATTCCTCGAATGAACTTGTCAGATCATGTAGTGAACCTGACTCCTGACAAAGAGTACTGCACGACTATTCAGACGACGGCTGTAATGATGATTCGGCACAGAGATCCAAACCGTCGTTTAGTGATATTTCCCTGATATAAATTACTTTTACGCATTCAAGGGAATACGCTGCCTAGTTTTATACAGGCAGATGTGAGCTTTTACGCTCAGTAGAAAATAAAACAAACCGCTACGTCAAAAGCTGCTCTTCGTATAGAGCTCGAGGCACGTCTCTGCAGTTAATGCGCGTGATGGGGGCAGATCACTGTATTTAATATACGAGATTTAGTTCTATTTTCAAAAACTGGGTGAGCCATAATTATGGCTAATACGTCCACATCAGCACCTCTGCATATTACGCCATCAGGCTATTTTTAGCTATAGGAGCACGCTGTAAGCTATCTTCTCGGAATACGCCAACTAAGGCTATATTTGTATTTGTGCGTGATAAGGCTATTTGGTCTAGAATACGCTCAAGATCTCAGTCAAGGAAGGAGGATCAGCTATCTTTTACGCTAGCTACCTATCCATGTAGCATCAGGCTTCTACACCTACTGGGCTTCTACGCCTACCTGGCTTCTACGCCAGTTTGACAACTATTTGACTTCTACGCCATGGTGACAGTTATTGGCTTCTACGCCAACCTTTTCTATGTGAGGGGCAGTTACCTACGTGGATTGCATGTCGTGATCTTCGTAGCAGTTATACACGTTACCTCATCATGGGACACGCGTCACACGCAGATTCAGAAGATTATTTATACGTGGATGGCTGTTATTATAACCGCCGCATAAAAAATGTCACACTCTCCACTGTCCGGCTTCTATGCCGACTGGATGGTTACTGTCACTAAATCCTATAAATAGAGACCTCCGTCCACAGAGGTCCAGGGTCAGAAATTTATTTTTGAGAGAGAAGAATCCAGAGCATAAATAGAAAGTAGTGATCGACGATGGCATCGAGCATCCACTCCCCCTTGCAATCTTTGAAGCTTTTCCTTCTTGTACAATACTTCTTCATCATCGTGTGGTCCAAGGGAAAAAGTGATCGACTACAGATCAGACTCCTATAGCAATATTTACCCAGATTAAATTTTGTACTTGACATCCTCATATAGGATTAATTATACTTCTTGTTTGTAAACCAAAGACAGGGTTTCGTATAAACCTATTTTTATTTCTTTCGTTTATTATCAAACACAAGATGGCGACTTTGCTGGGATCACTTTCTCATATGAGGAGAAAGCAATTGCGCAACACGATGAAGTATCAGTAGGATCAATAAAGAAGACCTTGGTGGTACAATTCGACCAATCTGCCTACGAAGATATGCTTCGAACAGGGGGTAGCTCTCACTCCCTCTCTGTCCAAGACAACAGGAAACTGCGTAAGGTGTGGATGCCCCGGACATCTCCTACCATTCCTGTCGACTCTCTGATTTCTTCGACCAACAAGGTTGTAGCCTCGCAACCAGTGCGCCCTGCGCGTAAAACTCTGTCTCCCGTCTGTGACATGGCAGACAAAGCATCTGGTTATGTCTCAGTGCTAATCCAGAAGTTGACTCCGCGCCTTGCGCGTAAAACTCAGTCTCCCGTTGCTGGCGGGTCAGACAAAACTTCTGGAAATACCTTAGCGCTAGCCCAGAAGTATACAACGCGCTCTACGCGTAAAAACTCGTCTCCCGTCGCTGGCGGGGCAGACGTAGTTTCTGACAAGGCCTTAGTGCCAAATCAGAAATTTCAAAAGCGCTCCGCGCATAAAATGCATCTTCCCTCCGTGGAAAAGCAGATGGTCCCTGCAATCTATGCAAGGGAAAACAAGTGGCGGATTTCCCGACCTCTCGGCTTTTACGCCATCAAGAGAAGAATCTGTCCGCTCTCCAGATTATGCGAGAAGCTGATGGCCGATTGAGGACTTCCTCAGTTTTACGCCAACCTGAGCAGAGTTCCAAATTAAACCAGGACAAGCCTCTCGGCATAAAGAAGACCCTGTTGGTGGATAGATACGCTCCTCATGGATCATGTGCTGCTCACATGGCTGAACTACTGTATTCCTATGGCAGAAAAAGACTTGGGATCCCCAATATCCGCATTCCACCTGATGTAAAAAGGCAGAATAAGCCTTCTTCTTCTTCTTCTGTTAATCCTCCTGACTTGCGTGAATTTTTGATCCAAAAGCGCAAAGATAGAGGATCTTCCAACATGTCTATTACACCCCCTAGGGAGCATTGTTGTAATAGGCACAAAGTTGTAGTTAATTATTGCTGTTCTAAAGCAAAACGGTTAGTTTTCGACCGGTTGAACTACTCTTTGCCTTTACAGGAAGAAGAGCCTACATTCGCATCAGTGAACATGGCTTCACACGTTCCTAGAGGAAGGTCAAATTCTAGACGTCATCCCTCTAGAACTCCAAGCCAAAGGAGATTCAACAGACTCCTTGAGAACATTGAAGCTGGGGTATTCCGAAACACTCGTTCAAGGTCACAAAAACCGGCTTCGTATTCTTCTGATTCCGACACTGGGGGTCTCTATTTTTCCAAATCAGACGCTGAAAGTATAGAGTCAATCTCTACAGAGACCTATACTAACCCTTCAATGACATCCAGAGAAATAGGAGTCTATGTCGTTGAAGATGAACGCGAAGAGGCTTCCCCATCAGGAAGTACTGAGCAACGCATCGTTGTGTTGGAGACATCTCTGAAAGAGATACAGTCCATAATAGAGAATATGCACCAGATGATGCTGACTCAACGCACAGCTGCTATAGCTCAAGCATCGGTCCCTCCGACTCAAGTACGTGGGGGGGTGGACTTACCACCACCCAATGCGAACCAGGAGCCTGCTCTAAATCAAGAATCAGTAGCTCCTCCACTTCCTAACTCGGAGAATGTATTGCCTCATGTTGGAGTTATGATACAACCGATCTCTCATCACTCTGCGGTCCCTCTTCCAACTGAAGATCCGATATAGGCAGTGTGGGAATTGAAAGCCTAATTTGATGCCTTGAAGCACAAGGATCAGCTCAAAAAATTGGGAATCAACCAGCCTTACCCAGCTATCTGGGACGAGATCCCTTTCCCACCTAAATATAAATCATAGACTATGGCTTTGTTTGAGGGAAAGACATCACCGAGTCAGTACATGAACTACTTCAGTATGATGATGGTGTTATTGCAAGGGAATGACGCCCTTCTCATTCGAGCGTTCAAAGGCTCTCTCGGGAGTGGCTTATCAGTGGTACCGTAGTCTTGCAGACAACTACATTACTTCCTTTGAAGATTTCAAGACTCTGTTCTTCGCGCGATTCTATGAAGGAGGGATGGACATGTCTATGTCCTCTCTCATCGAAGTAAAGCAGAAAGAGAAAGAGAACGTTCACACTTTCATCGAACATTTTCGTCAAGCCACTTTGCAAATGCCTCCCCGAGTTCCAGACTCGGCATTGGTAGATATTTGCAGGAAGAATCTTCTTTTAGTGATCTCGGTATTCACAGGACCATATCAGTTCCATGATTGGCCCTCGTTCATCATCTCAGCGGTGGTCACTGAAGACAACAGTCGGAAGGTGCGTGATAATGGAATTATGATATCTGCCTCTGATAGAGGCAAGAGGCCATCCTCCAACAGCGACCATCCTCGTGGTTCCAACGGAAAAGAAGCTCTGGCGATCAATACGTCCAGGCAAAAGATTGTGGCAACCACACAGACGAAAACTGGGACTTTCAGGCCCATTGAAGTATACTTTTTGACGACGACGATATTCCGAGCATATTCGAGTGCCTAGTCAAAAGGGGCAAGATTACCCTACCTGAGGTAAAATGGCCTAATGAAGTCGGCAGCACCAATAACCCTAAGTACTACATTTTTTATAGGTACACACATCACCCCACAAAAGCGTGTTATGTACTAAAGAGGAAACTCCAGGAGTTGATCGACGCTAAAGCCATCACTCTGCGCAATAGCGAGAAGACGGTCACCGCCAACATGATCTCTCTTCAATTTGGCAGTCCGCCTCCTCAAGAAGTTATGGATGGTATTGTACCTATTTCTCGGACAACGATGAACATTGTTAATCTCTCTCTGGCCAGGAGTCAAAATCATAACCTGGTACCTCTAACTACCTAGCGTGGCGAGATTATGTGGGTTCATCCAGATCTGGTGTCAGAGATCGAGGAAGAGACTCAAGCTGCTACGGCTAAGAACAACTCAAAGCGTAGACCATGTCATATGGTTGCGATATCCTAGACATCAGAAGAAGAGGTTTTGGCTACCGGAACCCGTTCAGGGAAAGCCTACCTCAAGGACTATGACAGAAATCAGAAAGATGCAACGGTAGACACTTCAGTTGCCAAACTTCCAGAACCTGAACCTGTCGTACCAGAGGCAGGTCCTTCCAGACCAACTTTGACAGACAAGGGCAAGCAAAAAGAAGTGCGCTTTGATAAACCTTTGAAGAATATTCAAAACAAAGGTTTGGAGAAGCCATATAACTTCGATATCCTGGCCCAGTTGGCTCATACACCAGCTAGATTGTCCATTTTTAAATTACTCAGGCTCTCCAAGGACACTCGTCAAGCCCTGAGTGAAGCATTAATGCAGGCGGATGCATACTTGACCCAGCTTAAGTCCCCTGATGAAGAACCTGTAGCATGTCCTCAATGCCATAGTGTGATGGAGGTGGTCCCGAATATCACTTTCACTCAAGATGACATGCTGTTAAAACATAATAAGTATGACAGACCCCTCTATTACACCGGATACGTCGGTTCCATGGAGGTTGACCGGATTCACATAGATCCAGGATCATCGATCAGTATCATTCCTCATAGTCAGCTCAGACCATTGAGAATTCCTACCAGCGAATTGGCTTACACCACCACTACAATCGTGGGCTTCAACGCCAGGAAGAGTAAGCCGTTGGGGAAGATTCGTCTAAGGATCCAGATTGGCGACCTTAGATCAGTGGCTACATGCTATGTCATTGATTCAGAAGTGTCCTACAATATTTTGCTGGGCAGACCATGGATCCACGATCACAACATTATTCCTTCGACTCTACATCAATGCTTCAAATATATAGATTCCCCAAAAATGGTATAAACGAAGTTTGCTGACCTTAACCCGTTCAAAGGAGTAGAATCCTACTACTTCGATGCCATGTTGTACACCCAAGACTACATGGAGGAGGTGTCAGGCAAGACAGAGGAGGAATCCCACCGGGAGCCAAAAGAACCCTCTGCCGAACAACCTTTGTCAATCAAGGTGAAAGGGCGGACTACTCATCCGAAAGTCATGGAACCCATGGCTATCCACCTGAACAAAACCAAGTCAGGAAAAGTAGGTGATCCTCTAGTGATCACTTTGAACCAGAAGCCTCCACCTTTGGTCATCAACCTCCGGCGCAATAAACAACCAACTGATGTAAATATAACCAGGAACGTGGTTTCTGACGATAATAAAGATCCTCTTTTCAAGTACATTGACGCTCAAATTCCAAATCAGTAATCCTCTTACCATAACGATATAGAACCTATACCCCAAAAATTCTTGGAAGCTATAGACTCCTATCATCCGTATGTGTGGGAAGTAGCGTCACCATCTAATGTCATATCAATACAAATTCTATCTTTATTATCCCGCCTACTCGCAGTAGTCAACATCCAATAGTCTTCGGTCACATGCGCAACAAGCCGACTGTACAAAAAGATTCTCACAAATCCGATGTTGGAAAAATGCAAGTTCATAGATATAGCCAGCAAACTTTGAAGATTATGCAAAGTATGGGTTATGACTTAAAGCTGGAACCAGGTCTTAACTATGGGAAGGGCAGGCGAATGTCGTTGCACGGTGATCCCTACTATTAACGAACTCATTTCGGGTTAGGGTATGCCACTTTCTTTACAACTTCTGGACTTAGTGAGGATATCTTGTCCTCATCTCAAGATGGCTCGTCGTCCTCCGGCTCATCTGATGATCTCGAAGAAGCATTATCAGTAAATACGTTATTGACAGATTTCTTCGAAACAGACGAACAAGAATCTGAACTGTTTGAGAATGACTCTTGGGCTCAGCAAATGGATACATAATGGGAACTCCGGTTCGAACAGAGAGAACCGCCCACTGAAGATAAAGTTATCCAAATTGACGTTGGGAATGAACTTTCGCCAAAGCCGATATTTATCAGTAATAATCTTTCCGAGGAAGAAAAGGAAGAAATAATCCAGCTGATAAAAGAGTATATCAATGTCTTTGCGTGGAATTATGAGGATATGCCAGGACTTGATCCTAAAGTGGCTACTCATAAGCTCAACATATTGCCCAATTCGAAGCCTGTGAAGCAACATCAACGCCGATTTCGTCTGGATATGATGGATGCTATCGAAGCTGAAATCAGGAAGCTGATAGCCTGTGGCTTCATCCGGAAAGAACAACATCCTGACTGGGTCGCCAATGTTGTCCTAGTCATGAAGAAAAGTGGAAAAGTGCGTGTTTGCATCGATTATCGAGATCTGAATGCAGCCTACCCCAAGGATGAGTTTCCTCTTTCCATTACAGACGTCATGATAGACAATACGTGCGGTTTTGAGTGCATATCTTTCATGGACGGATTTTTAGAATACAACCAAATCAAGATGCATCCTGAAAACGAGAAGCTTACTGCCTTCCGGACACCATTGGGGGTATATTGCTATACGGTTATGCCCTTCGGACTGAAGAATGCCGGGGCTACGTACCAACGAGCCATGAGTAACATTTTTTATGAGCACCTATGCAAAACAGTGGAATATTATATGGATGATATAGATGTCAAAATCCGCATTAAGGATAATCACATCCAAGACTTGAAGACAGTGTTCGAGTTAATGCGCCAACATCAACTCAAAATGAATCCTACAAAATCCTTTCTTGGTGTATCCAGTGGCAAATTCCTGGGATTTGTCATTACCGCCAAAGGCATTCAAGTGGACCCGAATAAAGTGAAGGCCATCTTAGAAATACGACCACCCCGTAATCTGAGAGAACTCAGGGGATTTCAAGGTCGTTTGGCTTATATCCGGAGATTCATATCCAATCTCTCTGGGAGATGTCAACCATTTTCTCGCCTCATGAAGAAAGGTGTATCCTTCGTATAAGACGAAGCCTGTCAGCAAGCATTTAATGATATCAAACTCTACCTCACTAATCCTCCAGTTTTTGTGCCTTCCGTCATAAGAAAACCATTTTTGCTGTATGTTCGAGCAATGGATCATTCTTTGGGAGCTCTTCTTGCACAGAAGAACGATGAGGGTCATAAACAGGCTATCTATTATTTAAGCAGGATGATGGTCCGAGCTGAATACCGGTATAATCCAGTAAAAAAAGAATGCTTGGCCATAATGTTCGCCATTCAGAAAATGCGACATTACGTCACAGGGCAGACTATTCATATCATCTCCAGGATTAATCCTCTTCGAGTATTAATGAACAAGCCAAGTGTTCTTAATTTCTGACTCACGACTTGGGCGATGTTATTAACACCGTATGATATGGTGTATATCCCTCAGAAGTCCATCAAAGGCCAAGCATTGGCTGATTTCCTAGCTGTTCATTCGATTCCGGAAACCTCCAGATTATACGAGGACATTCCCGACGAAGTTATGGAATATAATTCCGCAATGGAAAGTGACACATGGCAGCTATTCTTCGATGGTTCCTCCAGGACTGGTCCCAGGGGAAACGTTGTTTCAGGAGTAGGAATTGTCCTGGTTACTCCTGATAAACTCGTCATCTATCGATCATATTCTCTTAGCGAACCCTGCTCTAATAATGTGGCAGAGTATAACGCCCTACTCATCGGGCTCCAAGTCGTTAAAGAATTGGATGTCGAATATCTGAAAGCTTTCGGTGATTCTCTACTGATCGTCAATCAAGTCAGAGGAATATATGAAGTCCGTAATCTAGACCTCATCCCTTATCATCAAACAACGATCGAGATAGCCATGTCTTTCAAAGGATTCTTCCTAGAGCATGTGCCTCGATCTCAGAATCTGGAAGTTGATACCCTGGCCAGCCTAGCTGCAGATTTAGCTACTCCTATAAGAAGGCAGAATTCGGTAATCCTTCTTAACAGAGACTTATTATGTGTGAAAAACAACTTTCACATAGAACGCAGCTACGCTGTGAAGATAGATCCTCCCAAGAGAGACTGGAGAAGTCCCTTTATAGATTTTATGGCATACAGAATCTTACCAGTGGATCCTAAAGAAGCAGTATCCATCAAAAGATGATTATTACGCTTCTATTATGATGCGGCTTCATAATGTCTATATCGTCGAACCTACGACGGACTACTATTACGATGTCTCTCCGATGATGAGGCACAGCGGATTATCCGTGAAGCTCATGATGGCGTATGCGGAGCTCATCAACCCTGTCCTAAGCTACAGGATCGTATCAGGAGAATGGGCTATTACTGGCCTACTATGATCACAGATGCAATAAAATATGCAAGACAATGCAAAGCTTGTTAGGTTCATGTAAATTTTATACATTAACCTTCTGAATATTTATATCCTACGGTTGCATCCTGGCCTTTTGAAGCATGGGGTATGGATATCTTTGGTCCTATTCACCCGTCTTCTTCCAGAGGTCATCGGTTCATATTGGCCATCACAGATTATTTCTCCAAATGGGCAGAGGCGATCCCTCTTGCTGAGGTAAAGACATCCAACATGATTAACTTTATCAAGCATTATGTCGTCTATCGATTTGGGATACCCCGAAGGATAATTCATGACAACGGGCCATAATTCATCAGCCAAGCGTTTCACCAATTTTACGATAAGAATCAGATACAAAAATATGGCCTCTACGACATACAATCCTACTGCTAATGGTTTGGCAGAAGCTTTCAACAAAATCATTATCAAACTCTTGAAGAAGTTCGTCTCTTCGAACAAAAGAGATTGGAACGAGAAGCTAGGAGAATGTCTCTGGGCATACCGCACAATGATACGAACACCGATAGGGTGTACCCCATTCTCATTAGTATACGGGAGTGAAGCAGTTCTCCCCATTGAAGTTCAAATTCTTTCACTCAGAATAGCGGTGGCTAATGAGTTGACTCAGGAAAAGAATGATTTACTAAGGCTTCAAGAGCTCGAAGGATTAGACGAGAAACGTCTTCAAGCTCAACAGCGCATCGCGTTCTACCAGGCACGCATTTCCAGAGCTTTTAATCAAAAAGTGAAGGAAAGAGTGTTCAAAGTTGGCGAGCTATAGTTTTAGCTGTGAAAAGGCCAATGATCATTACTCACAAGAGTAAGGGTAAATTCCAGCCTAAATGGGAAGGCCCTTATGTGATCGAGACGACGTTCTCAAACGGCGCTTACAGATTAGCCAAGCCTAATGGAGACTTGTTAATGGCTCCTATCAAAGGCAAATTCCTGAAGAGGTACTATGCTTAATCTTCTTTGCTTAAAGGAATATGGTGAAGATCTCATTCTGACGATACTACGTCCAAAGAACTAGTTAGATCATATTCTATCATGTCCATATAACCTCTGAATAGATATGTTCAACTAGTTTAGAACTTCAAAACCTATCACGTCCATATTACCTCTGATAGTGTTTTGTATACAAATTTAGTTGGATCATATTCTATCATGTCCATATAACCTCTGAATAGATATGTCCAGCTGAAGCTTACCGAAGGGATATCACATCCATATTACCTCTCATATCACTTTCACCCTAGCCTGTCATTTATATGCAAAAATGATGGGTCCACAAAGTCAGATAAAGTCTCTTTATTATCTCCAGAAAGAGAAAGTTATATATAAAAGCAAAAGGTACATCATTGGGGAGGAGCAGTTAAGTCACGAATCTGTCGCGCCAGAGAGGCCATTCTCTCATTCCTGGAGCTCAAAACTGTAGCGCGAGCCCGCTCCAACCTTGCCTCCTGATTGTCCAAGGCAGACATTTCAGACCGAGCACGTACAAAATCTGCGTGGTTGATACCCACACGTGCCAGGTTCTGCTGAGCCGCTTCCATTCGGTCTTTCAACATATTTCTAGCTGCCGATGAAGCGAGAACCCTCTCCTCTGCCTGAGCGAGTTCATCTTTCAATTTGCGCACCCTCGCTGCCTCTTCCTCATATTCGGCTTCACACTTAGCCAGCTGGGGAATGACATACTCCAATATGGTACGCTCTTCATTCATCTCTTGCTGCTGAGCCTCGATGGACTTGCTCAGAGTTTCTA
Source organism: Iris macrosiphon (assembly GCA_036927795.1). Taxonomy (NCBI): domain Eukaryota; kingdom Viridiplantae; phylum Streptophyta; class Magnoliopsida; order Asparagales; family Iridaceae; genus Iris; species Iris macrosiphon. Next base: position 13,722,802 of record JAYESA010000006.1, read on the forward strand.
TCTCCCCAACAAGCCTCGCAGTCAATGAGTCATACTCAGCCTGAATCAGGTCATCAATGCTGCCTTGGGATAGTTGCAAATAATTGTTAATGGGTTGTTCTAAACCATTAACTATTTGCTCCAGCGCATCAGCTCTCCCAGCGTCGTTGAAATCTCTGATCGACACTATCATAAACTGGGAGAACCTCCTCAGAGCTTCGAAGCCTAGATTCTTCTCCAGCACCATTGATATCAACGTTTTTAAAGTGATGTAGAAAATACTAGTATACTGCTCAACTATCATGGCGAGATCCGAATGGATGCTGGGAGTAGCTTCAATATCGGCGAATCCCCTTCCAGGAACGACTGCAGAGGGTGTCATCACAGTCGTCGCTTCAACAGATAGCGCGACAAAAGTAGAGGCGTCAACAACGGCCGAAGTGGCTGGCATACTCGAAGGAGGCATAGTCGTGATGACAGGCTCATCCTCCTCTGAATATATCGGGACTGTATTGGGCGAGCCGGCACCCGAAAACATTTTCTTTTTAAAGTCGGGCACCTCCGTGTCCTCGATAGGAGCTGCAACAAAGCCAAAAGTTGCATCGACGCTGCCCTCCTCGTAGATGTCTTCCCCTGAAAAGAAGATAAGAGAAAGTTAATATCAACATGATGTTAATTTTTCTAAAAGAGGCATAAAGACGATATTTACCCGTACCCGATGGTATATATGTCGCGTCTGCAGCCATTACAGCTAAATCACATCTTAATGATGTTAAGCGAGCTGTCATACCTGGAAAAGGGGGTGCATCAAACGACGTCTGAGGGTAGTCATCCAAGTCTTCATCCAGATCCAATCGAGGTTCATCAGGTAGAATCTCGCTGGGGATACTTACAGATGAAGAAGGGGCTGGACCCATTATTGGGCTGGATAAAGAAATCCTTATTTTGCTCGGCATCAAAGGCGATCTCATAGAACTACCTGAAGCGGTAGCAGCGACAACTGGTTCGAGCAAAGAATCTCCGGCACTGACAGCCGGAACTATGGAGGTTCTCTCTCTAAAAGGCGAGGAACCTCTAATCAAAGGATCATCCCCGACCGGGGAAACAACAGGTTCACTCCTAGGAGCCTCATGGCTGGGACTCCTGACAGGACCACTAACAGTCTTCTTTTTCTTGCGAGGGGAAGTCTCCTTCAGAATAGGAGCCCTTCACTTACTGGGGATAACAAGAGGCTCCGCAGGCGGAGGTATTATGCCTCTCGGTACTGTCAACAAAAGCTCATCTTGACCGACAGGGTCTTCACCTTCGTCGGAAGAGACTGATGGGACCTCCTCTCTTCCAGCAGACTTATGAGAGGACATCCTAAAACTTCCATGCATATCAAAATCGTGATTGAAGGTATTGATTGCCACATAAAATTGGGCATACGAATGGAGGATGCACAACTCTATGGAGAAAGAAGTTGTGGGCACAGTAAAGGTTGCTCCAGTACAATCCATTATGAAGTACCGCCATCCTTTCGCTCCATCAATAAGTCCACCTCTGGACTTGAAGCTGGTGATGGCATTTCCCACGTGCAATTGGTCATACCCAAACTGTCTGGCAAACCGACTAGGCAAATAGGGCTCCAAGAAGCAATGATCTTTACTTCTGTACAACAAATGGAAAGGTCTAATACAGACCAACCAATAAAAAGCTTTAGGAGAAGAACGGTCTTCCCTTCACCTAAATCCTGAAGTCTCGTCCCCTGTTGATTGATATGTACAGTGGGGACGACACAAAAGAGCTTCCAGCTATAAGAAAAATTTAGTGCTCGCCGACAGTCTATGACGGTGGTCACGTTCCAAGTGGAATTCTTGTAATTCAACAAGAAATTATTTCCCGAACTACTGGCAGAGCCGGGAGACATCACCCTGGGGTTATGAAGAATTAACCATCCCATCAGATATAGGAACGGTAATTCTACCCTGGGAAAGCTGTCACGCCGTGTTTCGTCGGCAAGCAGCCCATCAGTAATGGCCCTCAGGCCAGCTTGTATCCGGCATACAATGGCAGGGAGCAGGCCCAGTCTTGCCCCAAACACCAAATGCACTACAGGCCATAAGGTGTTACGATGAATGCGATCCGCAGATACGATGCCAGGTACTACCAATCGACGTAGCGATATAGAGAGGAAGCCAGCCAGCTGAGCTTCCCTTGATAGAGGCCTGCGGCAATGCCTCATATAACTGTAGGATTTAGTGCCTGTAGGACAATTCCCTATCCCTTCATCGAGAACTTGATCTGAAGCCCCAGCGTCTTCAGTAAGATCATTGACTACTTGAGCATTAAGCATGCTCAGAAAGTTTAAAGCCTTATTCCTGCTATCCACAACTTTGTCTGGCTTAGCATCTCTGGCATGATGAAAGAAGAGATAGGACGCCCATTTGTTGGTATGAGCCAAATCAGAGGGCTCAATATAGAAGGTAGTGCACGGTAAGTAATGGCTCATTAGCTCCTGGTCCACTGCCACTACCCGAGGGTTTGTATCCCCCAGCTCCTTGTTTGTGGGGACATACTCTTCATAAGGAGTATCCCCCATTGGCAGTCTTAAAATCTCTGCCATCTCGTGAAGGGCCAATCCTAACTCCCCTAGCGGAGTGGCGAAAGTCCCAGTGAGCGAGATATACCGCTCCATCAAAGCGAAAAATAGGTTGGGGTTGAGAGGTAACCCAACACTAGTAGCACTCACAGCCGCGAACAGACCAATGCTCTCCATCTTCGTCTGAAAGTTCTTCAGGGCCCAGGCAGCTAAACGAGCCCGTCGAATATTTACAGGGGTGAGCCACCCGTTGGTCCGAGGATTAACCTTGGGGTATACTCCTCCATGCCCATGAAGTTATTACAAAAATTCGGTAATTGGACTGGCTGGAATAGTGCAGTATCTTCACTCGGGACAATACCCGGAAATAATCCCCTGAAGGGCATAACGGGACCTGAAGGACGCCTCATAAATAATCCTTGGCTTGATCCTTTCTGATAAAATATATTCCCCGACTGGCCGTAAAGATTAGGGGTCAGGGTCCATCACATCCTCCTGGGATGCGTGTCATGAAAGAATGCCGAGATAGGATAATCTTTCAGCATCCTGGGCAGGTACATGACCATGCCGCCAGCAGTAAAAATCCAGTTTTCCTTTTTGGGCTTTATTTGGGATTGTTTATCAATTATATCCCCGAATAGGAAAGCTGGTTTTATATATTTGGCTCCATCTATATATGTCAGGGGCTCCCCGCTGATCATGCTCAACAATATTTTCTCCCCTTGAGACGATATCAGAATTTTTCGTCCTTCAGGATACTGGGTTCCAGAAATAGGGAATGTCACGTGGGACAAATCCTCCAGGTAATTGGAGTTCAGCATCCTAGCAGCAGAACCCATCACCTCAGCCAACGGAGAGATCTGCAAGTCTACTACAAAATGCAAGAAGAATAAGTCAGTTTCTATACTAGACATTACAATCTTGCAGTTCAAGCCAAAGATCAACAGTTTGTGCTTTTACGCCAAGACTGTAAAAAACTTGAATTTTTACGCTGGAACCTATTTCCTAGGCATAAAATTCAAGATTGGCAGTATACACAAAAAATCTAACAGTTTGTGTTTTACGCCAGATTGCCAAAATTTGATGTGTTACGCCAAAATTTTCATCCAGAACGTAACACTCAAAGTTTGTAGTATACGCCAAATTTTGACAGTCAGAGCTTTTACGCCAGCTGCAAAAATATGAAGCTTTTTACGCTGACACATTAGGAATGTGGGCGTAAATGATAAAATATCTTTGTACATCATCTTCCTCAAAGAGGCTCTCAGCACAGAAGATGACCTAGCGCGTTCACATACAATGTGTGCGAATGGTTTTTCTCGTTTTTCTTTATCCCAAAAGCTTTACCTACAACGCCCAGTGCACAGCTTGACGGTGGGACATTTTGTTCGGAGCGAGGTTCGCTCAGCCCAATGGGAGTCGCTCGTGCTTGAACAGAAGAGCGAGAAGAGGAGGCAGCTTTCTTTCCCTTAGCGGTGGAAGATTATTTCGGTGCCGTTGCTAAAAACTCAGAGTGCTCATAGAAGGAACGAAGAAGAATTCTTAAAAAGACGAAGGTTTTTGCAAAAGACAGATGAAGAGTTTCTTCTCTGAAGGCCTTAGGATATTTATAGAGTTCAGATAAACTCTTCGAATCCCTAACCAAATCCAATATTTAATATTCGGTTATGATTGGAGACCACGTCAGCCTATTATTTAGGGAAGACGGACAGCCAGCAGATTCAACATTCTCGAGAAGCCATAAATCTATAATTTTACGCTAAGGAGTTTTTATGCTCAGAGGCTACAAATCTACAGTTTTACGCTCAGAGGCTATAAGTCTACGATTTTACGCCCGGATGCTTTTACGCTCGGTAGCTTTTACGCTCGAGAGGCTACAAACCTAGGACTTCACGCTCAGAAGCTACAAATCTATGATTTTATGCTCAGAAGCGTTTTACGCTCAGAGGCTACAAATCTACGACTTCATGCTCGGAAGTTTTCTTTACAGAGGCTATAAATCTACGATTTTATGCCCGGATGCTCTTATGTTCAGCAACTTTTACGCTTGAGAGGCTACAAACTTATAATTTTATGCTCGTCTACATTAAGGATCCATGACTTTCCGTATATCTTAAAATACGCAGGCCAGAGTATGCGTATATCTGAACAATTCTCAAGACGGCCAATTACAAAGGTTCACGCAGAAGATGCTCCTTCTTGGCCTCAAAATATCCCAAGTACCCAAAGCATACAGAGTTCAGCATTAAAAATGACTCTTCTTCTTGGGTCGATTGGAAGTTCATCCAAAATCCAGTCAGAATACTTTCTCTACAGTTCAAGCATGGTCAGTTTTTGACAACCATTTCTCGCCCTACTTCAAGAGATTTTTGGGAAATCATTCTTGAAGATGATGATCTGAACAAGAATTCTTCTTATTAGAGAATTGATAGTTCAGAATTCTATGCAACTCATCGTTCAAAACAATATGACAGTTCGGATATTCGACTTAAATGCTAAGCAGCTTTCTACGCGTCTTCAGTTACGCGTAAAAGACGGGACGAGACCAGATACTCTTTTTATCAGAGTTGGCGTAAAGTTATTCAGACGTGTCGAAGCTGCACACATTCAGACTTCATCACAGCAAATATGGCAAATCATCAGATGCATAAAAAAAGACAATTTCATTAATCATGATTACATATGATGGAAATCCAGTTTACAAAGGGTTTTTCATCTTCAGGATTACATATGATGGAAATCCTTTTTTCTACAAAGGGTTTCTTATTCTCATTTAAGATCGTGCCAAGAATCTGTTCTGCCAGGTTCTCGTATTGGTGGAGATCTTTTCAGTCTTCTTCAGCAGATTAATCGGCTTCCGTAGCCGATTAACAAAAAAAATAATTAACGGCGGGAGGATACAAAGCTGGGCTTGTGTAAATTATTCAAGAGCCTATCCTCCATACGCCATGACAGATTGAGTTGGGATTCTGACCCAACTCAATACTGGAAGACATGGCCAGTTTGTCTGCCCTCGTCCACCATCGTGATGGGAGAAAATACAACTTGCAAGCTGTATGGTCGAATGAGACACTTTCTCTCTCCTGGACGAATCGCCATATGAAATTGCTGATTATCCCGAGCAAAGAAAGCTATGATATCCTTCCATGATCCATCGTTGCAGAGGACATTTGCTCGAAGATGCCCCTTTTTATGGCTCCTTACATGCTGGAAGAGCATGATCTTCTTCTTCCTCAAGTCGACCCGACGGATCTCGGCAATCATCTCTATGTGGTGAAGGAAGTGTGGGAAAAACAGGTTAACCCATTCGCCTTTTTATAGGCAGAGGAGATCACACCAAATCCTAACAAACTCCCAAAAATCAGCCGAGAAATCAGCCTCGAGGAACGAGTCAGACTTGACCGTTTCATGTTTCATTCAATATGTTTCAAATTATGAGGAATTTGAAAACTTTAAAGGGGGTCTTGTAGAAGGATGAAAAATATGCTACAGAATTATATGCAGTATGCATAAAACCCGCGTAAAGCAGAGTTTCAGTACTGTGTGGCGTAAGATATGACTTCAGAGCCATCGGCGTACAGCAGAGCTTTATCGCTAGTACAGCGTAAAATACAAGCTCCAGAACAACCCGCGTAATACAGATTTCCAGACTGCTTCAGCATAAAAAGGTTGTTACATTGCCACTTTGGCGTAAAACCTACTCGCTTTTAATGTAGTAGGAAGTTGAACGAGGAACTCTTCGTATTCCTCGAATGAACCTGTCAGATCATGCAGTGAACCTGACTTCTGACAAAGAGTACTGCACGACTATTCAGACGACGGCTGTAATGATGATTCGGCACAGAGATCCAAACCGTCATTTAGTGACATTTCCCTGATATAAATTACTTTTAGGCATTCAAGGAAATATGCTGCCTAGTTTTATACAGGCAGATGCGAGCTTTTACGCTCAGCAGAAGAAGAAACAAACTGCCACGTCAAAAGCTGCTCTTCGTACAGAGCTCGAGGCACGTCTCTGCAGTTAATACGCGTGATGGGGGCAGATCTCTGTATTTAATGCACGAGATTTGGTTCTATTTTCAAAAACTGGGTGAGCCATAATTATGGCTAATACGTCCACATCAACACCTCTGCACATTACGCCATCAAGCTATTTTCAGCTATTGGAGCACGTTGTACGCTATCTCCTTGGAATACGCCAACTCAGGCTATATTTATATTTGTGATGATAAGGCTATTTGGTCTAGAATACGCTCAAGATCTCAGTTAAGGAAGGAGGATCAGCTATCTTTTACGCTAGCAACCTATCCATGCAGCATCGGGCTTCTACGCCTACTGGGCTTCTACGCCTACCTGGCTTCTACGCCAGTTTGACAACTATTTGGCTTCTACACCATGGTGACAGTCATTGGGTTCTACGCCAACCTTTTCTATGCGAGGGGCAGTTACCTACGTGGCTTGCATGCCGTGATCTTCGCAGCAGTTATACGCGTTACCTCATCATGGGACACACGTCATACGCAGATTCAGAAGATCATTTATACGTGGGTGGCAGTTATTATAACCACCACGTAAAAAATGCCACACTCTCCACTGTCCGACTTCTATGTCGACTGGACGGTTACTGTCACTAAACCCTATAAATAGAGACCTCCGTCCACAGAGGTCCAGGGTCAGAAATTTATTTTTAAGAGAGAAGAATCCAGAGCACAAACAGAGAGTAGTGATCGACGATTTTGGCATCGAGCATCCACTCCCCTTTGCAATCTTTGAAGCTTTTCTTTTTTCTACAGCACTTCTTCATCATCGTGTGGTCCAAGGGACAAAGTGATCGACTGCAGATCAGACTCCTATAGCAATATTTACCCAGATTAAATTTTATACTTGACATCCTCGTATAGGATTAATTGTACTTCTTGTTTGTAAACCAAAGATAGGGTTTCATATAAACCTATTTTTATTTCTTTCGTTTATTATCAAACAATACCCATACATCGAAAAGTTGTCCTCATTATGCATTTATATAGATTGTTTTGTACAGCGTACTTACATATTTTCTACCTATATTGCATGTTTACTGTATTCTAATTGGCATGCTTTTATGTATCTTGTTACGTTCCTCTGAGGACCTGGTCCCTTTCCATGTGTAGATGTTCATGACTATTCGCAGGAGTACGGATCAGGACTTGCTACGTATCTCTTCCGATGAGGTCTTACCTTCTGAGCATCTTTGATTATCTCTAGCGATGGATCGCTTCGATGATACCTTTATATTATCATCTTATTTTATATTGGAGATTTACCCTTCTTCCTCATTTTAGTATTGATATAGTCATTGGTAGTAGATTTGTCTCCATCCAACTATTATTTTGGATTATTCAGACTCATTATTCTAGTTTAGTTATTTCTTTTCTATGACTTATTGTGTGGATGAGATTAGTATTTTTGTGACTTATGATAATATATATTCCACGTGTGAGTTATTAATTATAGTACAACGTACGCGTGTATTATGGTATCCATATATTGGAGTTGCCATATACATACGGCTGACATGCTTACGTGTTCCTAGTCCTACGTATTTTGGGACTGGGGCGTGACATATTTTTGTGGTATCCCATGTAGGTCGGGAGCATATTGTCTCGGTTATGTTACTGTACCGAGAAAGCCTACGCATAGGATTAGAATATAGGATCTCATCCACTTATTTATCACCTCCCTTGATTTTATTTTACACTCTCATTTGATAGCTTGTATTGCATCTTGTTTGATCCTTTCACATTGTCAATCTTATCTTTTCTTTCGTACTTGATAAGGGTTAGGAAGGTGCCTCGTACGAGGTATATACACTATATTGTTTAATTATACTATTAGTTAAATCCATGTAAGTTGGATAGTATGTCTCATAACCTTGTAACACATAGTCCTGTTGACTCATTAACGAAGTATAATTGAATGACACCAACTATAGACTTGCATAAAAAGATAGTGTTTACCCAGACTATAGAACTTAGAGGCCCATACACCAATTTGGTTGACTTTAAACTTAGACAAGAAATTAGTATGGCAACCGTAGAGGTACAACACCGATCTTCTTGGTGAACTTAAATTATTCTGTACCTTCCTCCATCAAAATCCAACGTACTTATATTTTTTGTACTACCACGACTTATGCTGCTATTATAGCCTAGTTTTGCAAGCTTATTCTTTTATCGAGCTTGATCATGACATATGTATTATTGGGGGCCCACACTAATACATTGTCTAAATCAGAATCAGTGTATTATGGTCTAATGAACCGTAATGTGCTTGGTTCGATCTTTGTATCATTAACTTACGTGGATTGAGATATAGTTGATTCAACTTGTTAGACAAATATACTTGCCCACTATAATGGTCAGAGCATATCATGTCAGGTACATAACTACTCTGATTTGAACATGCAAATAGGAATATACCAAAATAAGATTTCAATCCACAACTGCCTTGGCAACTCCCTTTCGAATTCTCCAATCCCTTGGAATCCCGTACTTGTATTCTATCACTCTCTCCTTGAATTCTTTATTGTTGTTTTCCGTCTTCCCCTATTTTCGGAAAGATGAACGTTTGTGCTTAGTATAAGTTTGATACATGGAGAGTACTAGATATACCCCATAGGCCAATCACATTACTTGTTGACTATCTTTTGTAATTAAGGACATAAAATATGTTAGATATTTTGTGGATTGAATAACACGATTAAATAATTTGATGACATTTTTCTTAAATGTATAGCCTATGTAATAGATCGGTAAATTCTAAGTTGGGTAGAAGTTGCATTGTCAACTCGAAGTAAAAATTTGATTATGATCAAGTAAGATTAGATTAAGAGATTTAAGTCATTTTAAATTTTGAGAATTTTATTTAGAAGAATGATTACGATGATGAAGATTTAACAAACCATTCATTATTTTTAAATTTTGAGGACAAAATTTTTGTAAGTTGGGTAGATTGTAAACCTCCTCACCCAAAATAGGTATTTTGTGTGTATTTCAAATTATTATATTTATTATAGATTATTTTAAATATTGAATTTTTTTGAGTATTCTCTTAGTTAATTAGAAAATAAATTTTTGGATATATTTACTTATATAAATATTTATTTAGAATCATTTTTAGGCTATTTTAGATTTTTGGAGATTTTTTTAGAATTTTTAGGTAATTAAAATATAGAAAACTTAAATTTCTAGGACTGCCATGATTTACTATAAGACCATACTTGCGTATTGTTCCTACCAAATATTTATTTTAGATTGAAATATTTAATTATATTTTTCTATAATTTATTTAGAATTTTAAGAAATTTATTTAGATTTTTGAAATTATTTAGGATTTATTTGGATATATATATAGTCTTAATATTAGATAGATGCTAATTTAGTGTTAATAGATATTAATAATAATATATATATATAAATTATTTATATTATCTTTAATTCTATTTAAGATTATAAATTATTGAGATAAACTTAAACTCTATTTTTAAATTAATTCAAATCATGATCCTACTAGGAAAGCAACTTCATGCATATCATATCCTTATTTAAACTGATCATATTCATATCCATATTAGCCAATCCTAGTCGTATTCAATTAAGTAGTGTACACCATTATAAATACCTCATCCTTCATATTTTTTTCCACCAAATTCTTCTCATTTTCGTCCAAAAATAGTCAAAATTCGTCATAAATTCAGCCTCATTTTCTAGTAGTTATGACGACTTAAATAGACGATATCTCCTAGCTCCGGACTCCAAACGCGCTCCAGTTTTTTTGTTACAACCATATCAAGGTTAGATTTTTGAATATATAAATTAATTAAATAATTTTAGAACCTATTTTTTCAGAATATTCTAAAAGTGCCAGCTGTCCGAAATCAGACTCGTTTTGGTATTTTCGAGATTTCGGGAGATCCCGAACTCGAAATTATGATCCGTTTAAAGTTTCAGAAAGTTGACATGATAAAATTCTAGAAAAGTATTTTTTATGAATTTAAAATACAAGTTTATTCTACTATAAATTTTGTGCAACATAGACATAAATTGGAAACTACCGAAAACTATCATTTGTGCGCCCTTGTGGCCACAACTCTTTACTGACTTATGATTATATAAAACTGTCGATTCTGACATTCATGTAGCATTAAAATCTATAGAATTCTACACACAAATCCAGTATTTGAGTCGGTTGACTTTTTGGTCAATGGATTGTCTCGATTTGCGTGCCACGGATCACAAATCTGTAAAGTTGACTTTCTTTGGACCAAAATTAGGGTTTAACAATAAAATCAGATTATAATAAGATTAAAATACTATTTTAGGTTATTTTATTCATAATTAAAATAGATTAAAATGGAGGAACCTATTCACCCACTTTTGTAACCTAACTTGTTTAATTTATGTGACGGGTAGATCGGACGACGCCTTGAGTTGAGACTTCATTCTTTTTCAGACCAGGCAAGATACCTTGCCAAATTGCTTACAGTACTTTACATACTTATTATATTTCTGTATATTCATTGCATGTGTATTTTCTTTCAGTCATAAGTATATGCTATATATATATATATATATATATATATATATATATATATATGCTGACACACACTTGACACATAGTTTCATGGGAGGGGAGGACAATTAGTAGGCGTATGGGCTACAACCACTCTGGTAAACCATAGTATCTCGTACGCACTAGGGTAGTATGTCGCGCTGGTCGCTACCCTCGTGGTTGTCAATTTCTGGAGTCTCGCTGGTCGCTACCCCCGCGGTATGTCAATTTTTGATATCCCTGACGTGTGTGTAAGTTATGAGATGTAGATCGAGTAGCCTACCCATACCCATACGTCCAAAAATTGTCCTCATTATGCATTCATATAGATTGTCTTATACAGCGTACTTACATATTTCTACCTATATTGCATATTTACTGTATTCAAATTGGCATGCTTCTATGTATCTTGTTACGTCCCTCTGAGGACCTGGTCCCTTTCCAGGTGTAGATGTTCATGACTATTCACAGGAGCTCAGATCAGGACTTGCTACTTAACTCTTCCGAGGAGGTCTTACCTTCTGAGCATCTTTGATTATCTCTAGCGATGGATCGCTTCGATGATACCTTTATATCATCATCTTATTTTATATTGGAGATTTATCCTTCTCCCTCATTTTAGTATTGATATAGTCATTGGTAGTGGATTTGTCTCCACCTGACTATTATTTTGGATTATTCAGACTCATTATTCTAGTTTAGTTATTTCTTTTCTATGACTTGTTGTATAGATGAGATTAGTATTTCTGTGATTTATGACAATATATATTCCACATGTGAGTTATTAATCATCGTACAGTGTACGTGTGTATTATTGTATCCATATAGTGGAGTTGCCATATAAATACGGCTGACATGCTTACGTGTTCCTAGTCCTACGTATTTTGGGACTGGGGCGTGACACCACGACCCACTGTTGCTACTGCCGCCGCTGTCTACCCGTCGGAGCACCACCGCTGAAAATCGACCTCCACGGGCCGCAGATGAGCATCACCCCCTCCTCGGTCAAACAAACACCAAGGTTTGAACTTGCCCCTTTCTTTTATGTTGTGTGTTGCATGACACTGTGTGTTGTTAAACCCTAATAATTAGTGTGTATGTGTATGCATGTGTGAATAGTATTTAGGTTTAAATATATATTCTTCATAGGAATTTGTTTATTAGTATTATATATATTGTATGACCATAGGTGTTAGTTGACTGTCTGCCTTAGGTACCCTAACATACCAGCTAGGACATGTGTTAGCATTGCACGAGATTTGGAGATTGGACATATGATAGTGTCAGTTATTTCGTCTTACTATGCACGGTATTCGAGGACATAACATTTGTGCATTTTAGACGCGCATACTCGACTTGCTAGTTGACCAGTACCACCCCTACTTGTGTTAGTTTCTAAGTGCAGTGTAGTTGTGTTTATATGCATACTAGCGTAGCGACTGACGTTATTATATATATTATATAAATATAGGACCATTGGATCGTTCTGCGAGACTTCGGGAGCAGGATATTGGTATTGCCAGCACAGGACCATAGGCGAGTACATTCTCTGATAATTTTTATTATTTGATAAATTCTATAATTCAAGTACTTAGAAATGTTATATCTGATTCTTGATACTATGGTACATGGACTAGTATATAGCTTGGATCTTCAGTCATGTGATATTACAATGGTTATCGTATTGATATTGTACACGACATTGATATTAGATATTGTACATGGTATTCTTATTGGACATTGATCGTATATCGTAACGTGTCATGGTTGGATCAATTATACTAGTTGGGGCGGGAGAAATTGCTAGTGAAAGATGTGATCATATTCCTGTTGTAAATTATAAAACATTGTTAGTGTTAATCATACGCCTCACGTATGATTAGCTAGGCCATATAGCAATCGTACAAGTTCCCAAGCCGATCACATATATGTAGAAGCATGAAAACTATGCTGAGGAACCATACGCGTAAAACCCTCAACATGCAAGAAGCTGCGTAAAACAAAGCTCCAGCACTGGGTGGCGTAAGGCATGACTTCAGAGCCATCGGCGTACAGCAGAGCTTTAACGCTAGTTCAGCGTAAAATATAGCTCCAGAACAACCCGCATAATGCAGTATTTTCAAACTGCTTCAGCGTAAAAAGGTTGCTACATCACCACTTTGGCGTAAAACCTATTTGATTTTAATGCAGCGGGAAATTGTACGAGAAACTCTTCGCATTGTGAGAATGAACCTGTCAGATCAAGCAGTGAATCTGACTCCTGACAATGAGTACAACACGACTATCAAAAGGACGGCTGTAATGATGATTCGGCACAGAACTCCAAGACCGTCGTTTACTGACATTTCCTTGATATAAATTGCTTTTACGCATTCAAGGGAATACGCTGCCTAGTTTTACACAGGCAGACGTGAGCTTTTACGCTCAACAGGGGACAAAACGAACCGCCACATCAAAAGCTGCTCTTCATACAGAGCTCGAGGCACGTCTCTGTAGTTAATGCGCGTGATGTGGGCAGATCTCTGCATTAAATGCATGAGATTTGGTTCTACTTTTAACGACTGATGAGCCATAATTAGGGCTAATACGTCCACATCACCATCCCCACAAATCACGCCAACCAGGCTATTTTCAGCTATAGGAGTACGGTGTACGCTATCTCCTTGAAATACGCCGATCTGGTATTTTCAATTATAGGAGTACGCCGTATGCTATCTCCTCGGAATATGCCAACTCAGGCTATATTTGCAAAGGGGTTTGATAAGGCTATTTGGTTCAGAATACGCTCAAGACCTCAGTCAAAGAAGGATAATCGGCTGCCTTTCCGCCTGCTACCTATCCATGCAGCATCAGGCCTCTACGCCTACTCGGCTTCTAGGCCTACTCGGCTTCTACGCCTATTTTGCTTCTATGCCATCAGAACAGCTATTTGGCTTTTACGCCAACGAGACAGTTATTTGGCTTTCATGCCAATCATCTCTACGCAAGGGGCAGTTATCTACGTGGCTTACATGCTGTGATCTTCGATGAGCAGTTATAAGCATTATCTCATAATGGGACACGCGTCATACGCCAATTCAGAAGATCATTTATACGTGGGTAGCAGTTATTGTAACCGCCGCGTAAAAGGTGCAGCTCTCTCCGCTGTTCGGTTTCTACGCCGAATGTAGCTGAACTCTATAAATAGAGACCTCTATTGACAGAGGTGAAGGATCGGATTTTTGGAGAGTGGTCGAAGATTTTACAAGGAAAGAGAGTATATCCAGAGAGTGTTAATTGACTACTTTGGCATCGAGCATCCAATCCCTCTTACAATTTTTGAAGCTTCTCCTTCTTCTACAGCTCTTCTTCGTCATCGTGTGGTCCAAGGGACAAAGTGATCGACCGCAGATCAGACTCCTATAGCAATATTTACCCAGATTAAATTTTTGTACTTAACATCCTCGTATAGGATTAATTGTACTTCTTGTTTGTAAACTAAAGAAAGGGTTTCGTATAAACCTAGTTTCATTTCTTTCGTTTATTATCAAACACAAGATGGCGACTCTGCTGGGGACTGCTTTCTCATCTAACGAGAAAGCTATTGCTCAACACGATGCAGTATTCGTAGGATTAACGAAGAAGACCTTGGTCATCCAATTCGACCAATCAGCTTACGAAGACATGCTTCAAGCTGGGGGTAGCTCTCATTCCCTCTCTGTCCAAGACAGCAGGAAGTGGCATAAAGTATGGATGCCCCGGACATCCTCTATTATTCTTGCGAGCTCTCTTTCTCCAATCAACAAGGTTGTAGCATCGCAACCTCCGCACACGGCGCATAAAACTTTGTCTCCCGTTGCAGACGTGGCTGACATAACTTCTGGCAATGCCTCAGCACCAATCCAGAAGTCTACTCCCGCTCTGCGCGTAAAACTCTGTCTCCCGTCGCTGATATGGCTGACGTAACTTCTGGCAATACCTCAGTGCTAATCCAGAAGTCTATTCCGCACCTTGCGCGTAAATACTCGTCTCCAGTCGCTGCCGTGGCTGACATAATTTCTGGCAAGGCCTCAGCGCCAAGTCAGAAATTTCAAACGCGCCCTGCGCGTAAAAATACATCTCCCACCTATAACGGGGTAGATGGTCCCTACAATCTCCGCAAGGGAAAACAAGTAGCGGATTTCCCGACCTCTCGGTCTTTACGCCATCAAGAGAAGAATCTACCTGCTCTCCAGATTACGCGAGATGCTAATGGCCGATTGAGGACGCCCTCAATTTTACGCCAGAGCAAGCCCCTCAGCGTAAAGAAGGCCCAGTTTGTGGACAGATACACTCCTCAGAGATCATGTGCTACTCACATGGCTGAACTACTCTACTCATATGGCAGAGAAAGTATTCTGGTTTATAATCTCCATAAGCCCAATGATATAAAAAGGCAGAATAAGCCTTCTTCTCCTTCTTCTGCTAATTTCCCTGATTTGCGTGATTTCTTGATCCAAAAATGCAAAGACAAGGGTAAAAATCAAGATTCAGAGCCCCTAACTTCCAAGCATGGAGAAATCATGTGGGAAGATGCGTCAAGATCTAATGTCATCATGACATGTGGGCCACATGAAGAGTCTATTTTTATTGTTCCACCTACTGGCGACGATCAACATAAAATAATCTTCGGTCGAATGCGGAATAGACCGATTGTACAAAAGAATCTCGCGAGTCCGATTCTGGGAAAATCTAAATCCACAGATATAGCCCACAAGCTTTAAAGATTATACAAAGTATGGGTTATGATTTGAAGTTAAAACAAGGCCTCAACTATGGAAAAGGCAGACGAACACCGTTGCATGGTGATCCCTACTATCAACAAGCTCGTTTTGGGTTGGGGTATATTGCATCTCTTGCAAACTCCAAACCTCCAGAGTCTGATCTTGTAATCCCAGAGGCAGGTCCTTCTAAATCAACTTCTGTGGACAAACGCCACGACATGTCTGGGGGTAGTCTACCTCGACAAAATAGGGCAGCATCCAAAGCTGGGGGTAGAATTTCCTCTAAGTCTGAAGATGATACAACTAAAACCATCTTCCCGGAAGACCGTAAAACTCAGGCATCGCGAGCCCGGAGGCCAAAGAGGACCTTCTCCTTCAATGAAGATGACATCATTAAAATCTTTAATATATTGATGAAGGAAAATAAGCTTCGGCTACCCAACATCAGATATCCTGAAAGGGCTGGCAAAGTCGACGACCCAGATTATTATCTCTTTCATCGGTACACTCATTACCCTACAAGGGCGTGCTATGTACTAAAAAGTAGAATCCAGGAGTTGATCGGCGCCAAAGTTGTCACTTTGCATTTATAAACAAGGAGAAAATTACTGCAAATTGATTTCACTCTAACGTGACAATTTGCTCCCTCAAGAAATATCGGATGATGAACCCCTAAAGTTTTCCCAGCAGATTCTTTAAGTCTATCCCTATTTCAGCAAAATCAATCCACAATGAGTTTTTAGCACACCACAAAAGTTTGTCATGTCCATATTACCTCTGAACAAATATTCCTGGTTTGGCTATCGATTATCATGTCCATATTACCTCTGATATCGGTTGTCATCTCAACTTAACACACGTACTTAACTCTAAGTACGCCAGTGGTGTTAAGTCCACAAAAACTGCCATGTTCATATTACCTTTGAGCAAACTTTTCGAGTTTTGCCTATCGATTATCATGTCCATATTACCTCTGATATCGGTTGTCATCTTAACTTAACACCCATATTTAACTCTAAGTACGCCAGTGGTGTTAAGTCCACAAAAACTCCACGTCCATATTACCTCTAGCAGGGCTTGTCCTATACTTATTACTTGCACTCTCGTGAACATGAAGTAATAGGTCTACAAAAAACCTCCCTGTGGAATATCCGTAATGGAAACAAATTGTTCATTTTCTCCAGCGGAGGAAAAGTCAGATCATATTCATATTACCTCTGGACTATCCACTATGCCCACAGAGTCATATTTTGCCATGTCCATATTACCTCTGGCAGGACTCGTCTCAAACCTATTACTTGTACTAACGTGCGCAAAAAGTAATGGGTCCACAAAAATCCCCTAGCAGGATATCTTTATCAGCCACAATACCTATCACGTCCATACTACCTCTGATAGGGCTTGTTTCGAACTTATTATTTGCACTCAACATGCACAACAAATAATAGGTCTACCAAAGATCCCCCAGTGGGATGTCCTAAACAAACCAAAATTCGCGCAAACAATCATAAAAAAATGGAGGGCCCTTATATGATTGCGAATTGGCACTTGCAGATTAGCCAAGTCTAATAATTTTTTTTGGCTACTATCAACTACAAATTCTCGAAGAAGTACTATACTTGATCTCTTTCATTTAACGGAGTATGACGAAGATCTTATTCTGACAATACCATGTACAAAGGTTAGCTGGATCATATTCTATCAAGTTCATGTGACCTCCGAATAGATATTCTTAACTAATTTGTAAGCCTATCAAGTTCATATTACCTCTGATAGTGTTTAGTATACAAATTTAGTTGAATTATATTCTTTTCAGTTCATGTTAACTCTGAATAGATTTACATTCAGCAAAAACCTTAACGAAAGTATGTCATGTTAATGATACCTTTGATATCACTTTCATCTTAGCCTATCATATTCTAAAGTGATGGGTCCATAAAAGTCAGAAAATATGTCTTTATTACCTCCAGAAATTACAGGAGAAACAAGAAGGTACATCATTGGGGATGAGCAGTCAAATCACGGATCTACTGTGCCAGAGCGGCTATCCTCTCATTCCTGGAGTTTAAAACTATAGCGCGAGCTCGCTCCAACCTTGCCTCCTCATTGTTCAAGGTAGACAGTTCAGACAGAGCCTGTACAAAACCTGCGTAGATGACACTCGCATGTGCCAGGTTCTGCTGAGCCGCTTCCAGTCGGTCCTTCAACACATCTCGAGCTGCCGATGAAGCGAGAGCCCTCTCCTCTGCCTGAGCGAGTTCATCTTTCAATTTGCGGACCCTCGTTGCCTCTTCCTCATGTTCGGCCTCGCACTTAGCCAGCTGGGGAATGACATACCCCAGAATGACATGCTCTTCATTTATCTTTTTCTGTTGTGCCTTGATGGATTTGCCCAGAGTTTCTATCTCCCCAGCAAGTCTCGCCGTCAGGGATTCATATTCAGCCTGAATCAGGACATCGATGTTGTCCCGAGATAATTGCAAATATTCGTTAATGGGTTGTTCCAAACCATTAACTATTTGCTCTAGAGCATCAGCTCGTCCAGCGTCATCGAAATTTCTAATCTGCGCTATGCTGAGATTGGAGGACACCTTCAAAGTATCAAAGCCCAAATTCTTCTCCAGTACCATCGATATCAGCGTTTTCAAAGTGACGTAGAAAACGCTAGTGAACTGCTCAACTAGCATGGCGAGATTCGAATAGACGCTGGGAGTGGCTGCAATATCGGTGAATCCCCTTCCAGGAAAGACAGAAGAAGGTGTCGTCATAGTCGTCGCTTCAACAGACGGCGCGACAAAAGTAGAGGCACCAACAATGGTCGAGGTTGTTGGTATGCTCGACAAAGGAGGCACAGTCGAGACAACCTGCTCATCCACCTCCAATATTCTTTGGACGGGTATTGGCGGAACAACACTCGATAATGTTGGGGATGAAAGATTAGCAGCATAAAAGCTTGCTCCTTCGGTGTCAAGCGCCGCCATTTCGTCAGCAGAATCTACAACAAAGTCAAAAGTTGCGTCATTTCTGCCTTCCCCTGAGATGTCTTCACCTGAAAAGAAGACAAGAGAAAATTAATATCAATTCGATGTTAATTTTCCTAAAAAGAGGCGTAAGGACAATATTTACCCATGGCTGATGGTATATATGTCGCGTCCGTAGCTAGTACAGCTAAATTATTTCTTAATGATGCTAAGCAAGCTGTCATACCTGGAGAGGAGGGTGCACCAAATGACGTCTGAGGGTAGCCATCCAATTCTTCACCCAGATCCACTCGAGGCTCACCGGGTGGAATCTCGCTGGAGATACTTACAAATGAAGACGGGGCTGGACCCATTATTGGTCTGGATAAAGATATCCTAAATTTTCTCAGCCTCGAAGGTGACCTCACTGCACTACCAGTAGCGGTAGTAGCGACAGCAGTCTCGAGCAAAGAATCTCCAGCACTGTCAGCCGGAACTGTAGAGGGTCCCTCTCTAAAAGTCGAAGGACCTTCGATCAAAGAATCATCCCCGACCGGGGAAACAACAGGCTCACTCCTAGGAGCCTCATGGCTGGAAGCCCTGACAGGACCACTAACAGTCTTCTTTTTCTTGCGAGGGAAAGTCTCTTTCAGAATAGGAGCCCTTCGCTTACTGGGGATAATAAGAGGCTCCGCAGGCGGGGGTATTATGCCTCTCGGTATTGTCAATAAAAACTCATCCGTACCGACAGGGTCTGTCACGACCCGCACCCGGATATTCGGGCACGAGTGTTTGGGCATGTCCAGCCTATGCCACAGTGTCGGCGGTAGTACGCTGTCTAGGTCATTTTCTGGGATCAATAACTATCTATCTCATCCACAATAATAAACAGGCAAGGATAATCACAGGAATAAGCATGCTTGGATTTCATGATATTTAATCTGTGACAATCAAATCCACAGTTAATACAAAGCCAGAAGATAAATCGGGGACAAACCCGAGTATTATGCTGAAAGGGAAAAACTAGCTAACTGGTTGGCTACTCCTCAAAGGTAGTCTCCTGAGTGGGAACCGGCTTCTCAACTGTGTCACCTGCTACGTCATAGGGATCATAATAGGTGGGGGCAAGGTTCTCATCATCACCTAAAATAACAGATCCAGTCAGGAAAGGAGCAAAGTACACAATGCACAACAAGATTTAAACTAAATATGTGTGACAGGTAGAAAATAACTGACTAAACATCATGGTGAGAATATGCATAAGTAAGTAGAAAAATTAACTGATAAATAATGCTATAAATTAGGATTACAAATAAAACAGGATTAATTGCTATAAACCAGGGCATGAGTAAATCAGGAATGAATAGGAAAAATGTAACTTTGACAAGACAACAGGAACTGCAACAAGACAAGAAACTATGTGTGTGAACTTGTATTTAGAATACCTAGTTGGCATGTAGGGGTTTATAAGGTTAAACCGGCCGTCATAGACGGCTATTAATCACGAATAATCGAGATTCGGCTGATGGACAGTCGTGTACCAACAGCTATTAAACATGGCAAGGGTCAGGGTAAACTACATGCCTTTCAGTATTCTCCCACCCGACATGAAAAATAAGACATGAAATACAGTATCCAAGACATGAAATCCAGAATTCTAACACTACGTGTAATCATCAAGGGTACTAGTAGAGCAGGGAATTAATTATCACAATATAAAGAATAAACTTGAAGTGCCGGTACTTGTCTGTTGTTTGGATCCAATTAATTGTCCTCGGGGAAATAGTCCAGAGATGAGTCCAAAAGCTGAAATAGACATTACCATCATGCTCAGAAGATGTCAAATAGCTAGAAACGCCTGTCCTTGGGTCCAATTTGGAGACAAGGGCAAAAACGGCAGTTTCGGGTCAAAACGGGGTCCGCCGGTGGGCCCACTTTGCACCGAAAAACGTGTCCGGGTCAAAGGTCTCCAAATTCACCAAACTTAGTGTCAACAAGTCAGGAACGCAGATACGAACCCAACGGAACTTCCAGATTTGGATTCCGATGAGCCGAACACAAAATCGCCCGTCGAGCGGGGCCTGTGGGGCCCACGACACGCGATTTCGTCAACGTTCTTCGAATCGAACCAAACTTGACCCACAGGACCAGCGTATCGCTACGAGTCCGATGGCACAAGTTTCGTCTCGATATGACGAGTGTGCACGAAGTTAGGGTAAATTGTAGAAAAGGCGGATACGGGGCGATGTCCGCGGATACGCGTTGATTCCGGTGTGCACGCACACCCGAATCAGCTTCCACGAAAACTCACACGTCCGTATCGACGATGCGCACGTATCTGTGAAGACCGTACGCGACCAAGTCGTCCCGTTTGGCGGGGCGTACTCAGTTCCGGGGTGAAACAGGGTCTAGTTTTTCCTGTTTTTGGATCGCGGTGTGCGATCACCACAGGACGCGATGCCCCCGAACAGTTTGTCCGGACACCGAGAGGGTCATACAGGCTTCACAACGCAATTTACGGAATTGAAAACAGAGCTACGGACAAAAAGTTACACGCACCTGAAGGGGACCCGAAAACCGGGGTCTGACACGTGTCCGACACGACACAGGACACTGTGTCCTGTATCTCGTGTCCGACACAGGGAGGGGAGTTTGGGAATTAGGGTTTGGGGATTTGGCCGGAGGGCGGCGTTCTGCGGCCAGGCGGAGGCGGAGGGGACCGGCGCTAGGGCGGCGTGGCGCACGGCGGCGAGGCGGAGGCGACCGAGGTCGGCCGGAGGTGTGCGGCAGGCGGCGCGGCTGCTGCTGTCCCTCGCTGCTGCGGCCTGCTGCTGACGTTGACGGCGCTCGACGGCGCCGAAGGAGAAGAGGAGGAGGGAGGAAGAGGGTGGCTGCAGCGGCGGCGTCCGGCTGCTGGGCGAGGTGGCTGGGGTGGCTGACGGTGGAGGCTCGACGGCCGGGGGGCTTTAAATAGGGGAAAGGGGGCGGGGCCGAGCGGGGGAGGCGCCGGGTGAGGCGGTGACGTGGGGGGGGGGTCGTCGGCCGGGGAGTGCGGGCTGGGAGGCGACGTGGCCGCGGGTGGGGCGGCAGCCGCAGGAGGCGGCGGGGGAATCGGGCAGTCCTGGGGAGAGGGTCAGGCGGATCCGGGTCCGGGCGGGTCGGGTTCAAGCGGACCCGACCCGACCCGTTAGGGTTTGGGCCGGAGGGGACTGGGCCGGGTGTTGGGCCGGGCCGAGCGGGCTGGGCTTGGGCCGGAAACAAAATAATAATAATAATAATAATAATAAAAACAATAATAAGAATAATAATAATTATTTATTTAATCAATTAATTAATTAAAATAGTTTTTAGGCATTTAAAAAAAGGTCTGAGGCCCAAACAAATCCAGAAAAATTACCCTAAGTCCAGTTTTTAATTTTACACCCAAAAATATTATTTTCATAATATTTTAATATTATTTATTGCCAATTAAAAATCATTTATTAATTAAAAACCTTGATTTTAATTACAGAAAATTCCCAGAAAATTCCAGAAAATTGTGAAAAATCCTAATTTAAAATTCTTGCAAAATCTGGGGGTTTACAATCTACCCAACTTATAAAAATTTTATCCTCGAAATTTAAAATTAAGCCGTATTAATCCTTCACGTACATCAATCGCCCTCTCCTTGCGATAATTAAAATCCGAATCATGTCCACTGCAACCACTTCATGATTAAGGTGACTACTGTTCAAATCAAAAATTCGATTTATGGTTATTACTTCCTCAAGTTACCCACAGGCAGGTTTTTTGATTAAGTCCACATAGCATCTTCCAGATTGGCACGGGCTTATGAATTTACCTCACGATCGTAATTTCTTCTGGAGAAATTCGAGTCCTGTATGCTTCAACTTTTTATCTCCTCAATAATCCAACTAGTTAGTCCAACCATTAAATTTTAATTTGTAATTCAAATCATCAAATTGAAAAATAATTAAATGTAGTCCACCCATGTTCAAGTCTGAAATTCTATAAATTTTATCTTCTAAATTCAAATTGATGATTTTACCTTCATTATTCAAGATTTAAATCATGTATCCAAGATACAACTTATTGGGTCCTCGATATCAATTCATTAATCATTTTAGTCACTCCTCTAAATTTTCAAAATTATAATGGCTTGCTTCTTCCAATCTAACCTTACTCGGTCACAATCCAAAGGACATTCCTCTCGAGTTGACAAATACATTGCTACCCAACTTAGAGTTTACCCATTCATCACAAAAGACTATATACCTTAAGGAAATATTCCTTAATATGTTTACCTATGTCATTCAATCCTCGAACTTCAACGCCGATCATGATATGTCCTCAATTACGAAAGTTAATTCTCAAGTATGTGATCGGCCTATGTGGCATATCCAGTACTATCTATGTACTAACTTATACCAGGCACGAGATTTCGTCTTTCCGAAATAAGGGAAGACGAAGATCAATAATAAAGAGTTCAAGGGTGGGGTGATAGAAAAGAAATATCGGGGTCAAGGCATTTTAAAGTATTCAGGTGGGAATTGTCAAGCGATTGTGGATTGAATCCTATCGTGGTAGTTCCTACTCACATGCTCGTATTAATACAGTTATGCTCAGACATGTCTAGGGCAGGTATACTAGTCAACTGTATATCTCAATCCACGCAAAGTAGTGCGAAGGGCGAATCAAAATGCACTAAGGTTGATCAGACCATAATACACTGATTCTGAATAGACAATCGTATTAGTGTGTCGACCCACTAATACATATGTCATAAACAAGCTCGATAAAGAGTAAGCTTGCAAAACTAGGCTATAGAATAGCAGCATAAGTCAAGTACATCAAAATTAACTATGCTAGATGATGATGAAGGAGGTACAAATTATTTAAGTTCACAAAAATAACACACAAGCACAATAACAAAAGACTCAACAATCTTTACATGTATCAGATATAAAAGAATACCAGGTTATTAGCAAGTTTAAAATTTACTAGGTTGGGGCTGAGGTCACGAACCAATGGGCACGAGCTAAACAATACTAGGAACGGTATCTACAAATCACTTACGCGCATTAGCTGCTTCCAGAGTTTGCACGTTCTCCACGGCCATGTTGGTAGAGCATCTCGTGGTGATCTTGTAAACCCCCTGAATTTTCAAAATTTTAAAAACTGGATTTTTCACAATTTTCTGAAATTTTCTGGGATTTTTCTGTAATTTAAAAACAGAGTTTTAATTATTCAATAATTTTTAATTGATATTAAACAGTATTAAAATATTGTGAAAATAATATTTTTGGATGTAAAATGAAAAACTGGACTTAGGGCAATTTTTCTGGAATTTATCGGACCCCGGATCTATTTTTAAAACACCTAAAAACTATTTATTTAATTAATTAATTATTTATTAATTAATTTACTGTTTTTAATTATTATTATTATTATTATTATTTATTATATATCCAGCCCGGCCCGCGGCCCGTTGGCCCGGCCCAGCCCAGCCCAACCCGAGCCCAGCCCTAGCGGGTCGGGTCGGATCCGCCAGACCCGACCCGCAACCCGCTAGCCCGACCCCCCTCTCTCCCCGCGCTCCACTCGACCCGGCCAACCGCCCCGCGTCGCGCTGCCGGCCACGACGTCGCCCTCCCCCGTCCATCTCGGCCACGACCTACCCCCGGCCACCCTATAAAACCCCCCCTCACCGTCTCCAGCCCCCACGACCACCACCACTCGCCGCCGCCGTGCTCCGCCCTAGCCCCCTCTCCGTCGACCACCGCCCCGACCTCGCCTCGCCGCCGTCAGCTCTCCTCCTCCCCCTTCGTCTTCGGCGACGAACAGCCGCAGCCACAGCAACAGCAGCGGCAGCAACTCCACCGCCCCAGCCGCGCCGCCGCCGCCGGCGAGCCCCCAGCCACCGCGCCGCGAACCGCCGTTGCCCCCAGCCCCCTCCGCCTCTGCACGGCCGCCCAAGCCGCCGTGTCCGGCGAGATAGTGCAGCCCTAACCCTAACCCTAATTCTCGAGTCCGTGTCCGACACGAATCGGACACGTGTCGGACACGATTTGGCCCTGGTTTTCGGGTCCCCTTCAGGTGCGTGTAACTTTTTATTCGTAGCTCCGTTTTTGATTCCGCAAATTACGTTGCGAAGCCTGTATGACCCTCTCGGTGTCCGGACAAACCGTTCGGGGCATCGCGTCCTGTGGTGATCGTACACCGCGATCCAAAAACAGGAAAAACCAGACCCTGTTTCACCCCGGAACCGAGTACGCCCCGCCAAACGGGATGACTTGGTCGCGCGCGGTCTTCACAGACACGAGCGCCTCGTCGATACGGACGTGTGGGATTTCGTGAAAGCTGATTCGGGGTGCGTGCACTCCGGAATCAATGCGTATCCGCGGACATCGCCCCGTATCCGCCTTTTCTGCAATTCGACCTAACTTTGTGTACATATGTCGGATCGAAACGAAACTTGCGCCATCGGACTCGTAGCGATACGCTGGTCCTGTGGGTCAAGTTTGGTTCGATTCTGAGAACGTTAACGAAATCGCGTGTCGTGGCCCCCACAGGCCCCGCTCGACGGGCGATTTTGTGATCGGCTCATCGGAATTCAATTCTGAAAGTTCCGTTGGGTTCGTATCATTGTTCCTGACCTGTTGACACTAAGTTTGGTGAATTTGGAGACTTTTGACCCTGACGCATTTTTCGGTGCAAAGCAGGCCCACCGGTGGACCCCGTTTTGGGCCGAAACTGCCGTTTCTGCCCTTGTCTCCAAATTGGACCCAAGGACAGGCGTTCCTAGCTGATTGATATTTTCTGGATCTGATGGTGATATTTGTTTCAGCAACCGGAGTACCGCCTGCAATTCCAACTGAAGTCAGAACTGCAAACATAGCCAGAACCACAGGCAAGTGTACCTTGCCAAACCCTGCAGCTTGCTATTTATTTTCTGGACTTAATTATGCATTAGTGGGCAAGTAAAGCTTGCCAATTCTCAGTAATTCTTGACATAGTATTTTACTTGATTTCATTAAATATAACTTGTTTAAACTGCTTAACCTAGGAAACGTGTGATGTACTTAGTATCCGATCACAGTCGGGTGCCAACTCCGTACGCGGAGTTGGGTACGTCATAGAGATGGACATTCGATACCCTTACTCTTGGTACTTGTCTATCAAGTACTCCAGAACCCAGGACACCTGACACTATTCATGAGACAGAGTCTTCCCGAGATATTCGTGGTGATTCTGTATAGGATACAGGACTTGACAGAGGTATTTATTTATAGACAGTATGACTTGTTGCATTAGCTATAATCCCGCTGACATGGACATGAGACGTTATGGTCATGATATGCGTGATTTTATTGGGTGGGGAGAGACACACAGGCTACAGGTTGATATTATATATATTATGCCGGCGTCTTAGTCTCACTACGAGATAGACAACCACATGATATCACTGCTACCGGCTCCCCGACACAGAGCTTGTAGTAGTTTCAGCCTGAGTTTCTTGTGCTGCTCTCATATTGCATCTCACTTAGCTGGTTACATAGTTTGCCCTATTGCTTATTTAATTCCTGTACTGCATTTATTTTGGCTTGTATTTTCTGTACCTTGTTATGTCCCCTGAGGACCTGGAATGGACTATGTCCCCAGGTATAGCAGGAGAGATCCATTCAGAGCTACACCGTACAGGAGCACTTCCAGGAGCTGTACCAGGACCCGAGGACGAGATCGTACCAGAGGACTTCTCCTGAGCATTGGCCGTATGTAGTCAGTTATTTCTATTCCAGTTGATTATTTCCTGTCTATTTGTATTGTTGTACCAGACATATTCTCGGATTTATTTCTCGAGATAACCTTATTTAGTATTGCATATTTATTTCCATTGCATTAATTCTGGCAATTAATCTGTGTTTGTTCTGTGGATGAGATTAGAAATACCTGAGACTTGTAACATATTACTGATAGACTACAGCTTAAGCATGCCCTGATGGATCCATTAAATTGGGTTGTCCATCGTTGCGTGCTGCTGGCCATTGCTCACGTGCTCAGTCCCTCGGCATTTTGGGACTGGGGCGTGACATGGTTTTTGTGGTGGCCCATGCAGGTCAACGACTAAATTGTTCGGGTTCAACTTAGGGACCGAACAGGCTTGCAATAAAATAGGATAAGTTTAGGATCTCATCCACTTGCTTGAAAATGTTCTTGGTATCCATATCGACTTCGAATTAATTTCTCGACTTGCATCCTGCCTTGATTCCTGTGCGCCTCTTATTGTTTATTTTGGTTGCAGGGTTATGGATTCACGAGCAAACGACGAGACTCCCATAACGTCACCATGAGTTGCTGAGGTAACCAACGAAGATGAAGTAACACAAGTGGATAAAGGACAGTCAGCTCAACAACATGCCCCGAGAATCCAGCAAGATGACATTCCACCAACGACGCCAGTTACTCCATCAATGCCCATAATTCCACCATGGCAGGCCATGGACGGACAGCAGATGGTTCAAATGGTCTATGCAATAATGCAAGCTCAACAAGAGGCGTTGAGTCACAGCCTAATAACTGCACTGGAGCAGGCCAACCTACCAGCTCGACCGCCAACAACAGGCTCTATCACCGACTTTCGACAGCTGAAGCCCCGTACATTCTCAGGCAAAGAAAGAGCCCACTGAAGTTCATGAGTGGCTCACCAACACTCAATATCAACTAGAAGCAGCTGAGCTTCCAAAGGAACGTTGGATGACTGCCGTCAGAATGCAGTTGACGGACAATGCACATCACTGGTGGCTATCTGAGGAAGCACGGCTCGGACCAGACCGAGTCACTTGGGAAGAGTTATCTAGACTCTTTCAGGAGATGTACATTCCAGCTATCGCCCGATCAGAACTTTGGGACAAGTTCAATCACCTCACTCAGGATACTAAGACGGTGGAAGAGTACAATGCTGAGTTCATTCGTCTAAGTCGCTTCGCTCCAACGTTGATCCCGACAGAAGAAGAGAAGGCTGAAAAATTCTTCGACGGACTAAACATTGAGCTACAGAAATTAATTGGATCCGTTGCGCCTACCTCGTACTCTGACGTACTTGCTGCAGCACGACGCATTGAGCACGTCATCAGGAGAGAGACTAGTCTGAAACGGACTTCCACTTCAGCACCACAGGAAGAAGTTGCAAAAAGACCTCACGTACACCAGCCACCAGAAGCATCTCCACAGGCAATACCTGTTTGCCCATATTGTCACCGGTGAGGTCATATAGAAAACAAGTGCAGACGGAAAATAAGATTATGTTTGGCTTGCGGATCCAGTCAGCATTTACTGAGGGAATGCCCTGAGCGTCGAGACAGAGCACCAAAGGGTAACCAGCAAGCGTTACCAGTACCGCGGTCAGCCTCTCCAGCATTGGAAGTACCGCAAACGGAAGTTCAAGGAGTCCTACCACCAGCTTCAGCAGGGTATCAGCCGAGGCCACCCTTGATACCCCAGGAACTACTCTTCCAGCAGGCTCAACAGCAGAAGAATCGACTGCAAGGACGAGGACAAGCCTACGCGATGACAGTGGAGAACGCGCAGACTCGTGGAATAGCCAATGCGCGTAAGTGATTCGTAGTTATCCGTTTCTAGACTTGTTGTAGCTCGTGCCTCTTGGTTCGTGACCTCAGCCCCAACCTAGTAAGTTGCAACTTTTTAATAATAACCTGGTTTCCATGAAAGTTATAGTTTTAACTAGATTTTCCTGGAAAGTGTAAACTTTCAATTTTAGGGAAACGGTATTTTCCTGAAGCCTCTTGTGATGTGTTTTCAAACGATGCTTGCGACCGCGTCATCTCTGTTGACCGGTTATTCTTTGATTGTGAGGACGCAATCCTCTTAAGGGGGGTAGATTGTAAACCCCCTGAATTTTCAAAATTTTAAAAACAGAATTTTTCACAATTTTCTGGAATTTTCTGGGAATTTTCTGTAATTTAAAAACAGGGTTTTAATTATTCAATGATTTTTAATTGATATTAAATAGTATTAAAATATTGTGAAAATAATATTTTTGGATGTAAAATGAAAAACTGGACTTAGGGCAATTTTTCTGGAATTTATCGTACCCCGGATCTATTTTTAAAACACCAAAAAACTATTTATTTAATTAATTAATTATTTATTAATTAATTTACTGTTTTTAATTATTATTATTATTATTATTATTATTATTTATTATATATCCAGCCCGGCCCGCGGCCCGTTGGCCCGGCCCAGCCCAGCCCAACCCGAGCCCAGCCCTAGCGGGTCGGGTCGGATCCGCCAGACCCGACCCGCAACCCGCTAGCCCGACCCCCCTCTCTCCCCGCGCTCCGCTCGACCCGGCCAACCGCCCCGCGTCGCGCGCCGCCTCCGCCGCACCCTCCGCAGCGTTGCCCGCCACGACGTCGCCCTCCCCCGCCCATCTCGGCCACGACCTACCCCCGGCCACCCTATAAAACCCCCCCTAACCGTCTCCAGCCCCCACGACCACCACCACTCGCCGCCGCCGTGCTCCGCCCTAGCCCCCTCTCCGTCGACCACCGCCCCGGCCTCGCCTCGCCGCCGTCAGCTCTCCTTCTCCCCCTTCGTCTCCAGCGACGAACAGCCGCAGCCACAGCAACAGCAGCAGCGGCAGCAGCTCCACTGCCCTAGCCGTGCCGCCGCCGTCGGCGAGCCCCCAGCCACCGCGCCGCGAACCGCCGCTGCCCCCGGCCTCCTCCGCCTCTGCACGGCCGCCCAAGCTGCCA
The DNA here is from genome assembly GCA_036927795.1 of Iris macrosiphon. Lineage (NCBI taxonomy): Eukaryota > Viridiplantae > Streptophyta > Magnoliopsida > Asparagales > Iridaceae > Iris > Iris macrosiphon. Next base: position 13,752,428 of record JAYESA010000006.1, read on the forward strand.
TGTCCGGCGAGATAGTCCAGCCCTAACCATAACCCTAATTCTCGAGTCCGTGTCCGACACGAATCGAACACGTGTCGGACACGATTTGGCCCTGGTTTTCGGGTCCCCTTCAGGTGCGTGTAACTTTTTATTCGTAGCTCTGTTTTCGATTTTGCAAATTGTGTTGCGAAGCCTGTATGACCCTCTCGGTGTCCGGATAAACCGTTCGGGGCATCGCGTCCTGTGGTGATCGCACACCGCGATCCAAAAACAGGAAAAACCAGACCCTGTTTCACCCCGGAACCGAGTACGCCCCGCCAAACGGGACGACTTGGTTGCACACGGTCTTCACAGACACGAGCGCCTCGTCGATACGGATGTGCGGGATTTCGCGGAAGCTGATTCGGGGTGCGTGCACCCCGGAATCAACGCGTATCCGCGGACATCGCCCCGTATCCGTCTTTTCTGCAATTTGACCTAACTTTGTGTACATATGTCGGATCGAAACGAAACTTGCGCCATCGGACTCGTAGCGATACGCTGGTCCTGTGGGTCAAGTTTGGTTCGATTCTGAGAACGTTAACAAAATCGCGTGTCGTGGGCCCCACAAGCCCCGTTCGACGGGCGATTTTGTGATCGGCTCATCGGAATTCAATTCTGAAAGTTCCGTTGGGTTCGTATCATCGTTCCTGACCTGTTGACACTAAGTTTGGTGAATTTGGAGACCTTTGACCCTGATGCATTTTTCGGTGCAAAGCAGGCCCACCGGTGGACCCCATTTTGGGCCGAAACTGCCGTTTCTGCCCTTGTCTCCAAATTGGACCCAAGGACAGGCGTTCCTAGCTGATTGATATTTTCTGGATCTGATGGTGATATTTGTTTCAGCAACCGGAGTACCGCCTACAATTCCAACTGAAGTCAGAACTGCAAACATAGCCAGAACCACAGGCAAGTGTACCTTGCCAAACCCTGCAGCTTGCTATTTATTTTCTGGACTTAATTATGCATTAGTGGGCAAGTAAAGCTTGCCAATTCTCAGTAATTCTTGACATAGTATTTTACTTGATTTCATTAAATGTAACTTGTTTAAACTGCTTAACCTAGGAAACGTGTGATGTACTTAGTATCCGATCACAGTCGGGTGCCAACTCCGTACGCGGAGTTGGGTACGTCATAGAGATGGACATTCGATACCCTTACTCTTGGTACTTGTCTATCAAGTACTCCAGAACCCAAGACACCTGACACTATTCATGAGACAGAGTCTTCCCGAGATATTCGTGGTGATTCTGTATAGGATACAGGACTTGACAGAGGTATTTATTTATAGACAGTATGACTTGTTGCATTAGCTATAATCCCGCTGACATGGACATGAGACGTTATGGTCATGATATGCGTGATTTTATTGGGTGGGGAAAGACACACAGGCTACAGGTTGATATTATATATATTATGCCGGCGTCTTAGTCTCACTACGAGATAGACAACCACATGATATCACTGCTACCCGGCTCCCCGACACAGAGCTTGTAGTAGTTTCAGCCTGAGTTTCTCGTGCTGCTCTCATATTGCATCTCACTTAGCTGGTTACATAGTTTGCCCTATTGCTTATTTAATTCCTGCACTGCATTTATTTTGGCTTGTATTTTCTGTACCTTGTTATGTCCCCTGAGGACCTGGAATGGACTATGTCCCCAGGTATAGCAGGAGAGATCCATCCAGAGCTGTACCAGGACCCGAGGACGAGATCGTACCAGAGGACTTCTCCTGAGCATTGGCCGTATGTAGTCAGTTATTTCTATTCCAGTTGATTATTTTCTGTCTATTTGCATTGTTGTACCAGACATATTCTCGGATTTGTTTCCCGAGATAACCTTATTTAGTATTGCATATTTATTTCCATTACATTAATTCTGGCAATTAATCTGTGTTTGTTCTGTGGATGAGATTAGAAATACCTGAGACTTGTAACATATTACTGATAGACTACAGCTTAAGCATGCCCTGATGGATCCATTAAATTGGGTTGTCCATCGGTGCGTGCTGCTGGCCATTGCTCACGTGCTCAGTCCCTCGGCATTTTGGGACTGGGGCTTGACAGATCTTGTAGGAACTCCGTCGCTTGCTGGTAGATCCTTTACTCTGCATCCAAAATAAACAATAAAGGCGCACAGGAATCAAGGCAGGATGCAAGTCAATAAAATGATTCGAAGCCGGTATGAATATTAAGAAAGATTCAATTAAGTGGATGAGCTTTTCCTAAAATCCTCAATCTGATTGCAGGCCTGTTCGGTCCCTAAGTTGAAACCGAACAATTTAGTCGTTTAGACCTGCATGGGCCACCACAAAAATGTGTCACGACCCGCACCCGGATATTCGGGCACGAGTGTTTGGGCACGTCCAGCCTACGCCGCAGTGTCGGCGGTAGTACGCTGTCTAGGTTATTTTCTGGGATCAATAACTATCTATCTCATCCACAATAATAAACATGCAAGGATAATCACAGGAATAAGCATGCTTGGATTTCATAATATTTAATCTGTGATAATCAAATCCACAGTTAATACAAAGCCAGAAGATAAATCGGGGACAAACCCGAGTATTATGCTGAAAGGGAAAAACTAGCTAACTGGTTGGCTACTCCTCAAAGGTAGTCTCCTGAGTGGGAACCGGCTTCTCAACAGTGTCACCTGCTACATCATAGGGATCATAATAGGTGGGGGCAAGGTTCTAATCATCGCCTAAAACAACGAATCCAGTCAGGAAAGGAGCAAAGTACACAATGCACAACAAGATTTAAACTAAATATGTATGACAGGTAGAAAATAACTGACTAAACATCATGGTAAGAATTTGCATAAGTAAGTAAAAAAATTAACTGAGAAATAATGCTATAAATCAGGATTATAAGTAAAACATGATTAATTGCTATAAACCAGGGCATGAGTAAATCAGGAATGAATAGGAAAAATGTAACTGTGACAAGACAATAGGAACTGCAACAAGACAAGAAACTATGTGCGTGAAATTGTATTTAGAATACCTAGTTGGCATGTAGGGGTTTATAAGGTTAAACCGGCCGTCATAGACGGCTATTAATCACGAATAATCGAGATCCGGCTGATGGACAGTCGTGTACCAACAGCTATTAAACATGGCAAGGGTCAGGGTAAACTACATGCCTTTCAGTATTCTCCCACCCGACATGAAAAACAAGACATGAAATACAGTATCCAAGGCATGAAATCCAGAATTCTAACACTACGTGTAATCATCAAGGGTACTAGTAGAGCAGGGAATTAATTATCACAATATAAAGAATAAACTTGAAGTGCCGGTACTTGCTTGTTGTTTGGATCCAATTAATTGTCCTCGGGGAAATAGTCCAGAGATGAGTCCAAAAGCTGAAATAGACATTACCATCATGCTCAGAAGATGTCAAATAGCTAGAAACGCCTGTCCTTGGGTCCAATTTGGAGACAAGGGCAAAAACGGCAGTTTCGGGTCAAAACGGGGTCCGCCGGTGGGCCCACTTTGCACCGAAAAATGTGTCCGGGTCAAAGGTCTCCAAATTCACCAAACTTAGTGTCAACAGGTCAGGAACGCGGATACGAACCCAACGGAACTTCCAGATTTGGATTTCGATGAGCCGAACACAAAATCGCCCGTCGAGCGGGGCCTGTGGGGCCCACGACACGCGATTTCGTCAACGTTCTCAGAATCGAACCAAACTTGACCCACAGGACCAGCGTATCGCTACGAGTCTGATGGCGCAAGTTTCGTCTCGATCTGACGAGTGTGCACGAAGTTAGGGTAAATTACAGAAAAGGCGGATACGGGGCGATGTTCGCGGATACGCGTTGATTCCGGTGTGCACGCACACCCGAATCAGCTTCCACGAAAACTCACACGTCCGTATCGACGATGCGCACGTATCTGTGAAGACCGCTCGCGACCAAGTCGTCCCGTTTGGCGGGGCGTACTCAGTTCCGGGGTGAAACAGGGTCTAGTTTTTCCTGTTTTTGGATCGCGGTGTGCGATCATCACAGGACGCGATGCCCCGAACAGTTTGTCCGGACACCGAGAGGGTCATACAGGCTTCACAACGCAATTTGCGGAATTGAAAACAGAGCTACGGACAAAAAGTTACATGCACCTAAAGGGGACCCGAAAACCGGGGTCTGACACGTGTCGGACACGACACAGGACACTGTGTCCTGTGTCTCGTGTCCGACACAGGGAGGGGAATTTGGGAATTAGGGTTTGGGGATTTGGCCGGAGGGCGGCGTTCTGCGGCCAGGCGGAGGCGGAGGAGACCGGCGCTAGGGCGGCGTGGCGCACGGCAGCGAGGCGGAGGCGACCGAGGTCGGCCGGAGGCGCGCGGCAGGCGGCGCGGCTGCTGCTGTTGCTCGCTGCTGCGGCCTGCTGCTGACGTTGACGGCGCTCGACGGCGCCGGAGGAGAAGAGGAGGAGGGAGGAAGAGGGTGGCTACAGCGGCGGCGTCCGGCGGCTGGGCGAGGTGGCTGGGGTGGCTGACGGTGGAGGCTCGACGGCCGGGGGGCTTTAAATAGGGGAAAGGGGACGGGGCCGAGCGGGGGAGGCGCCGGGTGAGGCGGTGACGTGGGGGGGGTCGTCGGCCGGGGAGTGCGGGCTGGGAGGCGACGTGGCCGCGGGCGGGGCGGCAGCCGCAGGAGGCGGCGGGGGAATCGGGCAGTCGTGGGGAGAGGGTCAGGCGGATCCGGGTCCGGGCGGGTCGGGTTCAAGCGGACCCGACCCGACCCGTTAGGGTTTGGGCCGGAGGGGACTGGGCCGGCTGTTGGGCCGGGCCGAGCGGGCTGGGCTTGGGCCGGAAACAAAATAATAATAATAATAATAATAAAAACAATAATAAGAATAATAACAATTATTTATTTAATCAATTAATTAATTAAAATAGTTTTTAGGCATTTAAAAATAGGTCTGAGGCCCAAAAAAATCCAGAAAAATTACCCTAAGTCCAGTTTTTAATTTTACACCCAAAAATATTATTTTTATAATATTTTAATATTATTTATTGCCAATTAAAAATTATTTATTAATTGAAAACCTTAATTTTAATTACAGAAAATTCCCAAAAAATTCCAGAAAATTGTGAAAAATCCTAATTTAAAATTCTTGCAAAATCTGGGGGTTTACAGGGTCTTCACCTTCGTCAGAGGAGACTGATGGGACCTTCTCTCCTCCAGTGGATTTATGAGAGGGCATCCTAAAACTTCCATGCATATCAAAATCGCGATGGAAGGTATTGATGGCCACATAAAATTGGGCGTACGAATGGAGGATGCGCAACTCCATGGAGAGAGAAGTCGCGGGCACAGTAAAAGTTGCTCCAGTACAATCCATCATAAAGTACCGCCATCCTCTCGCTCCGTCAATAAGTCCACCTCTGGACTTGAAGCTGTGGTGGCATTTCCCACATGCAATTGGTCATACCTAAACTGCCTGACGAATCGACTAGGCAGATAAGGCTCCAAGAAGCAATGGTCCTCACTCCTGTACAACAAATGAGAAGGTCTAATACAGACCAACCAGTAGAAGGCTTCGGGAGAAAGAATATTCCTCCCGTCGCCTGAATCCTGAAGTCTCGTCCCCTGTTGGTTGATATGTACAGTGGGGACGATACAGAAGAGCTTCCAGCTATGAGCAAAATTTAATGCTCGCCGACAGTCTACGACAGTGGTCACGTTCTAAGTAGAATTCTTGTAATTCAACAAGAAATTATTTTTTGAACTACTGGCAGTACCGGGAGACATTACCCTGGGGTTATGAAGAATTAACCATCCTATCAGATATAGGAACGGTAACTCTACCCTGGAAAAGCTTTCACGCCGTTTTTCATCTGCAAGTAGCCCATCAGTAATGGCCCTCAGGCCAGCTTGTATCCGGCATACCATGGCAGAGAGCAGTCCCAGTCTTGCCCCAAACACCAAACGTACTGCAGGCCATAAGGTGTTACGATGAATACGATCCGAAGATGCAATGCCGGGTACTACCAATCGACGTAGCCATACAGAAAGGAAGCCAGCCAGCTGAGCTTCCCTTGACAGAGGCTTGCGACAATGCCTTATATAACTGTAGGCTTTAGTGCCTACAGGATAACTCCCTATCTCCTCATCGAGAACTTGATCTGAAGCCCCAGTGTCTTCAATAAGATCATCGACTATTTAAGCATTAAGTACGCGCAGAAAGTTCAAAGGCTTATCCCTGCTATCCACAACTTTGTCTAGCTTAGCATCTCTGGCCTAATGAAAGAAGATATAGGACGCCCATTTGTTGGTATGAGCCAAATCAGAGGGCTTATTATAGAAGGTGGTGCACGCTAGATAATGGCTCATTAGCTCCTGGTACACTGCCACTACCAGAGGGTTTGTATCCCTCAGCTCCCTGTTTGTGGGAGCATACTTTTTATAAGGAGTATCCCCCATTGGCAGTCTTGAAATCTCTGCCATCTCGTGAAGAGCTAATCCCAACTCCCCTAGCGGAGTGGCAAAATTCCCAGTGAGCGAGATATACCGCTCCATCAAAGCCAAAAACAGGTTGGGGTTGGGAGGTGGCCCAATACTGGTAGCATTCACAGCCGCGAACAGACCAATGCTCTCCAGCTCCGTCTGAAAATGCTTTAGGGCCCAGGCAGCTAAACGAGCCCATCGAAGATTTCCAGGGATAAGCCACCCGTTGGTCCGAGGATTAACCTTGGGGTATACTCCTCCATGCCCCATGAAGTCATTACAAAAAGTCGATAATTGGACTGGCTGGAGCAGTGAAGTGTCTTCACTCGGGACGTTGCCCTGAAATAACCCCCCTAAAAAGCATAATAGGACCTGAAGGACGGCTCACAAATAATCCTTGGCCTGATCCTTTCTGATAAAATATTTTCTCCCGCTGGCCGTGAAGATCAGGGGTCAGGGTCCATGACATCTTCCTGGGATGAAAGCCATGGAAGAATACCGAGATAGGGTAATCTCTTGGCATCCTGGGCAGGTACATGATCATGCTCTCAGCAGTAAAAACCCAGTTTTCTTTCTTGGGCTTCGTCTGAGATTATTTATCGATTATATCCCCGAATAGGAAAGCTGGTTTTATATATTTGGCCCCATCTATATACGTCAAGGGCTCGCCGCTGATCATGCTCAACAGCATTCGTTCTCCTTGAGACAATATCAGAATTCCCTTCCTTCAGGATACTGCATTCCAGAAATAGGGAATGTCACATGGGACAAATCCTCCATATAATTGGAGTTCAGCATCCCAGCAGCAGAACCCATTACCTCAGCCAACAGAGGGATCTGCAAGTCCACTACAAAATACAAGAAGAACAAGTCAGTTTCTATACTAGACATTTCAGCCTTGCAGCTTACGCCAAAGATCAACTGTCTGTGCTTTTACGCCAAGACTGTAAAAACTTGAGTTTTTACGCTGGAACCTATTTCCGAGGCATAAAATTCAAGGTTGGCAGTATATAAAAAAATCTAACAGTATGTGCTTTTATACCAGACTGCCAAAATTTGAGTTGTTACGCCGGAATTTTCATCCAGAGTGTAACACTCAAAGTTTGTAGTATACGCCAAATTTTGACAGTCAAAGTTTTTACGCCTGACTGCGAAAATATGAAGTTTTTACGCTGACATATTAGGAATGTGGGCGTAAATGATAAAACATCTCTGTGCATCATCTTCCTCGAAGAGGCTCTCAGCACAGAAGATGACCTAACGCGCTCACGTACAACGTGTGCGAAGGGTTTTCTTCATTTTTCTTCGTCCCAAAATCTTTACCTATGACGCCTGGTGCACAGCTTGACGATGGGACACTTCGTTCAGAGCGAGGTTCGCTCAGCCCAATAGGAGTTGCTCGTGCTTGAGCAGAGGAGCGAGAAGAAGACGCAGCTTTCTTTCCCTTAGAGGTGGAAGTTGGTTTCAGTGCCATGGCTAAAACTCAGAGTTCTCAAAGGAAGAGACGAAAAAGAGTTCTCAAAGAGACAAGGATTTTTTCTTCTTGTAAAAGACAGATGAAGGGTTTCTTCTCTGAAGGCCTTGGAGTATTTATAGAGTTTGGATAACTCTTCGAATTTCTAACCAAATTTGATATTTAATATTCGGTTATGATTTGGTGCCACGTCAGCCTATCATTTGAAAAAAAAAAGAGACAGTCAGTCGATCCAGATTCTACGCGCGTAAAAGATTAGGAGCCTATGAATTTTACACTCAAGAGATTTTACGCTCGAGAGGCCACAAATCTACGATTTTACGCTCAGAGGCTATAAGTTATTACGCTCAGAGGCTATAAGTCTATGGTTTTATGCCCGGATGCTTTTACGCTCAGTAGCTTTTATACTCGAGAGGCTACAAACCTACGACTTCACGCTCAGAGGCTACAAATCTATGATTTCACGCTCAGAAGCTTTTTCACGCTCAGAGGCTACAAATCTACGATTCTATGCTCGAAAGTCTATAAATCTACGGTGCTATGCCCAGATGCTTTTATGCTCATGAGCTTTTTCGCTCAAGAGGCTATAAACCTACGATTTTACGCTCAGAAGCTACAAATCCATGATTTCACGCTCAGAAGTTTTTTTTTTACGCTCGAGAGGCTACAAATCTACGATTCTACTCTTGAAAGCTATAGATAGCTAATGGTAAGGGTTTACGCAGAGAATGCTCCTTGGCTACAAAATATTTCAAATGCCCAAAATATACAGAGTTCAATATTGAAGATGACTCTTTTTCTTGGGTCGATTGGAAGTTCATCCAAAGTCCAATCAGAATCCTTCCTCAAAAGTTCAAGTATGGCTTGGTCAACAGACATTTCTTGCCCTCTTTTCAAGGGATTTTTGGGAAAACATTCTTGAAGATGATGGTCTGAACAAGAATCCTTCGTATCAAAGGAGTGACAGTTCAGAAATTCTACGCGACTCCTCGTCCAAAATAGTATGACAGTTTGGATCTTCAAAGACAACTTAATGCTAAGCAGCTTTCTACGCGTATTCTGTTACGCGTAAAAGATGAGACGAGATCAGATATTCTTTTATCAGAGTCGACATAAAATTATTCGGGTGTGCTGAAGCTGCACACTATTCAGACTTCCTCACAGCAAGTTTGGCAAATCATCAGATGCGTAAAAGAAGACAAATCTATTAATCATGATTACATATGATGGAAATCCAGTCTACAAAGGGTTTTTCATCTTCATGATTACATATGATGGAAATCCTTTTTCTATAAAGGGTTTCTCATTTTTATTTAAGATCACGTCGAGAATCTGTTGTGTCAGGTTCTCATATTGGTGAAGATCTCTTTCTTCTTCTACGGGACTTCATCGGCTTCTGCGGCCGATTAACAAGAAAATGATTAATGGCGGGAGGATACATAACTGGGCCTGTGTAAATTATTCAAGAGTCCATCCTTCATACGCAATGACAAATTGACTTGAGGTTTCAGACCTAACTCAATACCGGAAGACAGGGCCAGACTGTCTGTACTCGTCCACCGTCATGATGGGAGAAAATACAGCTTGCAAGCTGTATGGTCCAATACGACCCTTCCTATCTTCTGGACGAATTGCCATATGAAATTGTTGATCATTCCGAGCAAGGGAAGCTATGATATCCTTCCATGATCCATCGTTGCAGTGGATATTTGCTCGAAGATACCTCTTTTTACGGCTCCTTCCATGCCGGAAGAGCATGATCTTCTTCTTTCTCAAGTCAACAAGACGAACAACGGCAATAATCTCTCTTTGGTGAAGAAGGAAGTGTGGGAAGAATAGGTGAACCCAATCGTCTTTATATAGGCAGAGGAGATCACACCAAATCCAAACAAATCCTTAAATATCGACCGTAAAATCAGCCTCGCGGAATGTGTCAGACTTGACCGTTTCATGCTTCATTCAAAGTGTTTCAAATTACGAGGAATTTGAAAACTTTGAAGCGGGTCTTGTACAAGCATAAAAAATATGCTGAGGAACCATACGCGTAAAACTCTCAACATGCATGAAGCTGCGTAAAACAAAGCTCCAACTCTGGGTGGCGTAAGGCATGACTTTAGAGCCATCGGCGTACAACAGAGCTTCAACGCTAGTTCAGCATAAAATATAGCTCCAGAACAACCCGCGTAATACAGTATTTTCAAACTGCTTCAGCGTAAAAAGGTTGCTACATCGCCACTTTGGCGTAAAACCCATCTGCTTTTAATGCAGCGGGAAATTGTACGAGGAACTCTTCGCATTCTGTGAATGAACCTGTCAGATCAAGCAGTGAATCTGACTCCTGACAACGAGTACAGCATGACTATCAAGAGAATGGCTGTAATGATGATTCGGCACAGAACTCCAAGACCATCGTTTAGTGACATTTCCTTGATATAAATTGCTTTTACACATTCAAGGGAATACGCTGCCTACTTTTACACAGGCAGACGTGAGCTTTTACGCTCAACAGGGGACGAAACGAACCGCCACGTCAGCTGCTCTTCGTACAGAGCTCGAGGCACGTCTCTGCAGTTAATGCGCGTGATGGGGGCAGATCTCTGCATTAAATGCATGAGATTTGGTTCTACTTTTAACGACTAATGAGCCATAATTAGGGATAATACGTCCACATCACCATCCCCGCAAATCACGCCAACCAGGCTATTTTCAGCTATAGGAGTACGCTGTACGCTATCTCCTTGAAATACGCCGATCTGGCTATTTTTAATTATAGGAGTATGCCGTATGCTATCTCCTCGGAATACGCCAACTCAGGCTATATTTGCAAAGGGGTTTGATAAGGCTATTTGGTTCGGAATACGCTCAAGACCTTAGTCAAAGAACGATAATCGGCTGTCTTTCTGCCTGCTACCTATCCATGCAGCATCGGGCTTCTACGCCATCAGAACAGCTATTTGGCTTTTACGCCAACGAGACAGTTATTTGGCTTTCATGCCAATCATCTCTACGCAAGGGGCAGTTATCTACGTGGCTTATATGTCGTGATCTTCAATGAGCAGTTATACATATTATCTCATAATGGGACATGCGTTATATGCCAATACAGAAGATCATTTATACGTGGGTAGCAGTTATTGTAACCGCCACGTAAAAGGTGCAGCTCTCTCCGCTGTTCGATTTCTACGCCGACTGTAGCTAAACTCTATAAATAGAGACCTCTATTGACAGAGATGAAGGATCAGATTTTTGGAGAGAGGTCGAAGATTTTACAAGGAAAGAGAGTATATCCAGAGAGTGCTAATTGACTACTTTGGCATCGAGCATCCAATCCCTTTTACGATTTTTGAAGCTTCTCCTTCTTCTACAGCTCTTCTTCATCATCGTTTGGTCCAAGGGATAAACTGATCGACCGCAGATCAGAATCCCATAGCAATATTTACCCAGATTAAATTTTTGTACTTAACATCCTCGTATAGGATTAATTGTACTTCTTGTTTGTAAACCAAAGAAAGGGTTTCGTATAAATGTAGTTTTATTTCTTTCGTTTATTATCAAACAATATAGAAACTAGTATTTCAAATACTTAGAATAGTTACAGTTTTTTAATTCAGATCATATACTATATTACCCTGTATATGATATTATAGTTTCTTCTTTTCATTTCATATATGCATTGACTATACCATATTGCCTACATTGCCTGTTCTCTTTACTATTTACCATTGCATCAGTTTATTATTTTCTTTCAGTATACAACACCATCTATTTTATTGTTTTATAGTCCTTGTCAATTAATTGAAACTGTTATCGGGTTGTACTTCGCTCCAATCCTGACTGGATATATTTTTCTAGACTACGACTTAGAGGACTAGTGTTCGACATATTATGGACCACAGGGAGAGTAGCTGTAGCCTTGGACCTTGTAGCTCAGGTGTGATTTTCGAGATGTCTAGCCGGGATCACTAGTTATTCAGTTAGATTCTTTTAGCAGATTATGGTATCGAATTTGTTTTTGGCATATTTTAAGACTTGGATGTTATTGTTTGAGTTAGATTATTTTGTTGTTTAGACTTGTATTGTATTTCGATTATTTTCTTCGATATCTTATCGTGCTTTAGTTCTATGGTTGAGTATTTTCATATTATATTGTAATATTTGTGTCTCCTTATGGAGTTGGATATTCGTGTGAGATTGATTAGATAGTATTATGACCTAGACATCATTCTACCGCCGATGCTAGCGTAGGCTGGACGTACCCGCGTACTCATGCCCCTATATTGGGTGTGGGTCATGACAACAAGCCAGTTCGAAGAAAAAAAGTCAACTAGAATAAAACGACGTCCGTATAATTACATGCATTACTTACCGATCACGAAGTGCTTACAAAGGATGTATATGTCCCTTAATACAACAGAACACATAACGTGGCATAATGAGGAACGTATAAAGGATGATGGAGAATCGTCACATACTTTCAATGGAGAGGCATGGAAGAATTTTGACCGATGTGATCTGAATTTTGATGCGGAGCCTAAAAATGTCCGATTGGCGCTATGTTCTGACGGATTCGCTCATTTTAGACAGTCGGGATCTTAATACTCGTGTTGGCTGGTGATTCTCACCCCTTACAATCTACCACCATGAATGTGTATGAAGACTCCTTATATGTTCTTGACATTTATCATACCCAGTCCAAGAAATTCGATGAAGAATATCGATATATATTTGTAGCCGTTAGTGGTTGAACTAAAACAACTGTGGGAGTAGGGCGTCACGACCTACGATATTTCAAGAAAATAGAACTTTCATATGAGAGCTTCACTTATATGGACTATCAATGATTTTTCTGCATATGGTATGTTATCGGGATGGAGTACCTACGACAATAAATCTTGTCCGATATGTATGAAAAAGAGTAAGACGTTTTGTCTTAAACATGGAGGAAAAAGCTCATTCTTTGACTGTCACCGTCAATTTTTACCTCCGTCACATCCTTGCAGAAAGAACAAGAAGAAATTTAGAGCTAGAAAGCAAGAACTTTATCGTCCACCTACCAGATTGTCGGGATACGATATTTGGGAAGATGTAAAGGATTTGTCGATCGTGATAGAAGATCCAATATTGAACAATCGTTTCGAGAGATTTGGACATACACTTAATTGGACCAAGCGGAGTATCTTCTGGGACTAACCTTATTGGAGAGATAATCTTATAAGACATAATCTTGATGTCATGCATATCAAAAAGAATGTGTTCGATAATGTCTTTAATACCGTTATGGATATTAAAGGAAAGATGAAGGAGAATTCCAAAGCAAGACAAGACATTGCCGAGATATGCAAGCGTCCTCAGTTAAACTTAATACAAAGGGGAGCTAGTGGACCTGTGAAGCCAATATCGCCATTCACATTAAGCAGGAAAGATAGATTGATAATATGCAACTGGATATCCAATTTACAATTTCTCGACGGCTATGTATCAAATATTTCTAGATGCGTTGAACGCAAGCTAACGAGAATGAAGAGTCATGACTTCCACGTATTCATGGAAAGGTTATTACATATTTCTCTTAGAGAGTTTTTACCTCCTGCTGTATGGATTTCGTTGGACGAGCTATCTATATTTTTTAGGGATATTTATTCAAGTAATCTGACGATGCAGCATATGGTTGAACTTAAGGAGAAAATTATCTTGACAATTTGCAAATTAGAGAAAATATTTTCTCCTGGCTTTTTCGACAGTATGGAGCATCTGCCAATTCATCTACCGTATGAAGCACGTGTCGGTGGACCTGTTCAGTATCGATCGATGTATCCATTTGCAAGGTAAAATATCAATATATGACCCATTTTTGTTAACAAATTAAGTAGATTTTTTTACTCTAAATTAATTCAAAGTAATGTGTCTTTCTAGATACCTACACCATCTTAAGAAGAAAGTTGGAAACAAGGCTCATATAAAGGCTTCGATATGTGAAGCATATATTATCGAGGAGATCTTAAACTTCTGCTCAATTTATTTCGATACTCATGTCGAGAAAAATCAAAATAAAACTCCAATGAATGACGAAGATGTAGGAGATGCACGCTACAATAGAGGCTTATCGATATTCATTGTGAGGGGCAAGCCTATTTGGGCTAGTAAGAAATGATGGTTGGGTGACGATGAGTTGGATTCAGCTTATCGATATGTATTGTTGAATTGAGACATACAAGAAGAGAGAGTTTTGGAGATGTAAGTGACTAGACTTTGACAATTATCTCTAATATTGTCAATGAAATATACTAACTCATTTTGATTCTACCTCTAAGTGTATTTTGAGATGAAGTTAAAATAAGGACACACAATATTAATAAGTAGGAACTTCAAAGAAAGGTCAATTGTAACTTTACGTCATGGTTTAGCAAATATGTAAGCAACTCAGATAATATGTTAAATATACTGCCACTACCATTTCTGTATATGTCGCTAATAATATGTCTATTATCGACGTATGTTTACAGGTTTTATTTTCTGGAACAACACTTATAAATGAGAGCCTTCATTATTTGGCATTGGAACTGATTAAGGAAGCAATGACTTGGCCATGCTATGTCATTAATGGCTTTAAGTTTAAAGAAACTAAAAATCCTATAAATACAAAATTTCTTACTGACGGCTTGAATACAAAGGATTCTGATGTTTGTATAAGAGGAACCATCTACGATGACGAGCCAGACTTTGACTATTATGGTGTACTTCGGGATATTGTAGAGTTACAATATTCGACCCCATATGACATGAATATTGTGATATTTAAATATGGTTGGTTCGACATAACACCAAATCAAGGATGTAAAATTAATAAACAATTTTGATTTGTCGATATAAACCATCGCAGGAGATATAGAGGGTCCGACTCGTTTGTGATAGCAAATCAAGCTGTTCAAGTCTACTATATAAGTTACCCAAGGCATCGTAGAGATAGATTTGACTGGTGGACGACATGTAAGACTAAAGCTATAAATATGTTCAATGTTGGAGTCCCAGCATATGTCATGCCTCGCTCCCAGAATAATTGGTAAATACGGGGACTGACATGGCCAATCGAACCTTACAGAATACCGAAGTAAGCCACAATGTGTTAAGGTTGTCAAGAAGACAGATGGGTGAACTCTAGCATGCTATGACGCCAGTCCTAAGGTTGACAAATCCTATTATCTTAATCCAACAACACAAGTGCAAGATAATATCATAGATAAAAGTAAAGAGGCATCCTAAATTACATGTCATATATGATCATGAAGTAGTGAATACAAAATATTTTACTAGAAGAGTTTTAATAATACATGATCAAATATACTAGCCATGGTCTAATATATACATCATGTTGACCGTAGTCTCAAAAAAATATAAGAAGATATCTCTGCTCCTTGCTAAACACCATAAAAAGATGTAATCAAGACGAAGGATGGAAGTAGGAAACCCACTCGCGAGCTTCAGCCGCAGTCCTACGAGTGCGAGCCATCTTGCTGGAAGCACGGTGGATCCTAGTTCTTTTCGGGGTAGCTTGGCCATTCAAAGCTAGTGGGGTCAGAACCCCAAGAAAAAAGTACCTCAAAAGATCTCGAGGTGATAGCCCAAACACATCACAACATAAGCAAAAGAGACATATAAGAAATAAATGATGACTGATACTTGTATGGTACCAATGTACTTGTCTCAAAATAGTACTGGAAGAACTGATAATAAGTTCAGAAATGAAAGTAAGGCGACGAGCGGCAAGAGAGCATAAAAACTACTCTAGATCGGGACCACAACCCTTAAACCAAACAAGGACCGGGGTTGCAGACCTTTACCCGAGCAGAACTTAGCACCCTAACCACGCACCGAAAAAAAATATTAAAAGGGCGAGCTATAATGAATGTAAGGCGACGAGCGACAAGAGAGCATAGGAACTACTCTGGATCGGGACCATAATCCTTAAACAAAACAAGGACCTGGGTTACAAACCTTCACCCGAGCAGAACTTAGCACCCTAACCATGGGCCGAGAGAAAATTTTAACAGGGTGACCTCATCGAATAGGGAAACTTTGCACGACCAAACATGTCTACGGCTTGCTATAATTAACTAACTAGGGTTATCACAAACCTAGTTACTAACAAATGCATGCTTTAAAGAATATTGCTACAACCGGCATCGTAGTTAACCCGGATGGCCAAGGGTACACTTGTCTAGTACTTATAATGCACATCACAAACAATGATGGATGGAGAACTAAAGAAAATAACTGATAGCATAAAACAACATAATGTAAGAATAAACTTGGTTTTGAAGATATAAGTGAATTTTTGTAAATAAGATTGGTTTTATGAACAAAAGGGTTTTGCAAAATGGAACTGATTTTGTAAACATAAAGAGATTTTGTAAGTGAAATTGATTTTTGTAACATAAACTCATCGTTAAATGGTCTTGTAACATAATTGAAGCTGAAACATAACTGGAACATATACTGGAATGCATATACTGAAATGCATAACAATAACTTGTAGTGCCTCAGCAAGCTTAAACTTGGTCAGTCATGGAGCCCTTGCCTAGTAGGGTTGGTCCATTCCGTATGGGGATCTTGGGGATCGGGGTAGCCGATAGCGTAATATTCTTCCCTCCCAATGATCTAGGTAAATATTATCTTGTTCAATCATTACAAATTATTTCAAGTTCTCGAGTCGTAGACACTCGAGAACTTCCCTTGAATGACGGATCAAGTGTACGAGCTTTTCATGAGTTATCGTATCTGCGACTCATGATATATTGTACAATACTCACACTCGATTGTCCGATATCAAATGCAATAGATTTTCATACACATATATTTTTACGGTGTCCTGAGGATTATGAAATAGTACATAAACAGGTATGGTAACGTAAACTTGTATCGACATAAGGAAGCACACCACAATAATCACTAAAAAAACTACTAAAGAAAATATAATAAAAGGAACACAAAATGCACCCAAGAATTCCTGGCCGCATGTGCCCACTGGCCGCATGGACTCACTTGCCGCATGCACCCAATGGCCGCATGGACTCTCTGGTCGTATGGACTCACTAGCCGCATGGACTCACTGGCCGCATGCTAACCACTGGCCGCATGGACTCTCTCGCCACATGGACTCACTTTTGGACTAAGCAATTTTTTTATTCGTTCAGCAAGTGGAAGCACAAGGTGTTCAAGGACACTTGTAAAAATAAGCAGTCATGCATCCAATAATATGGACACATGTTGTCAGTATGCGGCCAGAGTTTAGGCCGCATAACCTTCTCGGGTCGCATGACACTCTCAGTCGTATAGCTCGCTGGCCGCATGGCACTCTCGGCCGCATAGCTCGCTGGCCGCATGAAAACTTCATCTTGTCCAACAGCAAGTTCAGCAATGGCCGAAAGCTCCAAAAATTTAAAAATTTATTTTCTTCATAAAAACTTTATTTTAACTCCAAATTAAGTGAAACAAAAGCCAAATTTCACGAAATAAAATGCTCTAACATAAGGAACAACTAGTTTTTAAAAAAAAAAGTTTTAGTAGATCAAAACCAAAAAAAACTTATATAACATATATAAACCCTAAACTTGAAACTTTGATCTACAAAAATCTATACATCAAAATCCAAAACTCCAGAAATAAAACATGATCAACAACTCAAGGAGAACATTTTCTATCAAATATATTTTTAAAACAATAATATATATAAAAATCTAAAAATTTATAACTTCACCATTGAGCAAGATATACTTGCCTTGGGTGGCTCCGAGCCTCAACCTCTCACTGTCCAAGTTATAGTAACTTCTTCCTAGGGCTAGGGTTAAAGTGAGCTTGAGAGAGAGGAGGAAGAAGGAATTGAAATGAAGTAGGAGAAAGAGAGGAGAGAGAGAGAAAAGCTCAAATATATACAAGGAGGAGAGAAAAATGCTTTAGTCATGGGTTCACCCAAAATGAACTGAACCAAGAGTCCATTCTACATGTGGGTCCTAAACCGGGTCTATGACAATGCCAATAGATATTCTACTAGTTTTGAGTAGTCTCTTTCAACAACAGAAAAATAAAACAATAATAAAATTACAAGATCCAACATATAAAATACAGGAGGAATGCATTATCAGGAAAAAATAAATTCTAGAAATTCAAGAAATACCAAATCTGTGATCAGGTGTGACATATCTACCCTCCTTAGAAAAATTTCGTCATCGTAATTTCACCAAGGCTTGTCGAGCTAGAACACACGAGAAAGCTCAAGAAATCAAATCACAATTCAAATGATTATACTAAGCAAATAATTAAAATAGAAAAGATAGCTGCAAAAATAACTAATGAATAATTGCACAAAAGCAACACACAGGGAAAGGGAGGCATATGTATATATATACTCCTGAGTCAGTCGAATAGGAATTTGTCCTCTCTTGCCTATGCTGACTCAAAAAATGGATAAGAGCCAAGCCTAGCAATAAGTCGGTACCAACGACTATATTGAGGACATGACTCTAATCCAGGACATACCTTCTCAGTCGGGACACATGATAGACATCACGTATCACGAGATACACAGGCAAAAGTATTGGACGAGAAACTCGCCTCCACTCGACGAATAATTCGAGCTAACCGTTGCACGCTAGACATGGTGGAATACAAGTCCATCAACAAGAACCCAAGATAGAATACCAATGCCTGGCTGGTTAAAAATAACACATATGAGATGAAATATATAGATGCTACCTGCAACCCTTGAGGTACTACCATCATGCTGGATGGGATACTGAAACTGCCCATGAAACTGTGAATACAACTGCGCTCTATAATGCCTGACCCTCAGAGCTCGAGATAGTAGAGGTTGCTACGGCAACAAATGTACTATTAGTATTGGGTCATCTTGGTCTACCACTACAGGTTTTGATAATCGAGGTGACTGAAATGTCTGAGATGGCATGCCGGGCATAGCTGGTTGTTCTTGAGGTGACAATTTTGGGTAATTTATAACTGTATGACCTATAGCTGAATAGTGAGAACATCGTCCATTTGCCTTCCAATAATCTGGTCTTAAATGCCCTATCTTCACACAATAGATACATCATTCTGGTTCTGTCGGGTGCTGTTGCTGGTGATATTCTGGTATCGAGGTCTGGGGTACTTCTCGTCGTCCGGGTTATAGTCGTTGGCAGGAAGCAATCATATGACCGGGTGCTCCACATAGAAGACATAGATGATTAGCCCTCTGACATGTCATACTGGTGTGTCCTGCCTTCCCGCAGAAGGAACATACGACTGGATCCTCCGAGTAATGATACGAATGACTGTAACCTGATACTGGTGAGAGATGCTGAAATGAAAAGCCTAATATAGGTGCACGCTCCTCTTACGACCCTCAGTTGTTGATGTGGCTCCCTGACAATATACTTATGTCCTTGCGAACTATGCATGTTAAGTTCTAACAACGTTTGAAGACTCTGCGGGGTGGTATGGTTGTGCTCCCACTGTGACTCCATCTTGTCATTCATCATCGTGAGAAGAAAACTCGGGTCAAACTGTGCCGGCTGCACAGATGGAAGTGAGGAAACTGTTAAGGCTGGCTCTGCTGGAGGAACTAACTGGACAGGAGAAATCTGAGTTATAAGCGGGTGACGGGACGATGCTGGCACCTGATTCTGTGGCAGGGTCAGATTCTGGCCTGTTACTGGATCCAATATAGGTGCAACGGAGCCTTTAGAAGGAGAAGAAGGTTGAGTATCCCTGAAAGATAAGGACACGAGAATATCAATATGGGACGAGAATGGAATAATCATATCAAGCAAGCTTGAAGTTCAAGGAGGGCGAGAAGTACAGGTTACAAGTGGAGTTCAATCGAAGATAAGACAAGGATTGAGATTCAAACGAGATGAGTCCTCCCACAAGTATGAAAACAGACCTGCATGGGCCACCAATAAAACCTTGTCACGCCCCTCTCCCAGAATATAGGGTAAAAATAGGGAATGACATGGCTAACCGCACCATGTAGAATACCGAAGTAAGCCACAATGTGTTAAGGTTGTCAAGAGGACAGATGGTTGAACTCTAGCATGCTATGACGTCAGTCCTAAGGCCGACAAATCATATTATATAAATCCAACAACACAAGTATAAGAGTATATCATACATGAAAGTAAAGAGGCATCCCAAATTACATGTCACATATGATCATGAAGCTAGTGAATACAAAATGTTGCACTAGCAGAGTTTAAATAATACATGATCAAATATACCATCCATGGTCTAATATATACATCATATTGACCGTAGTCTCAAAATAATATAAGGATCTATCTCTGCTCCTTGCTAAAAACCACAAAAAGAAGTAATCAAGACGAGGGATGGAAGTAAGAAACCCACTCGCGAGCTTCGGTCGCAGTCCTACGAGGGCAAGCCATCTTGCTGGAAGCGCGGTGGATCCT
Source organism: Iris macrosiphon (assembly GCA_036927795.1). NCBI lineage: Eukaryota > Viridiplantae > Streptophyta > Magnoliopsida > Asparagales > Iridaceae > Iris > Iris macrosiphon. The sequence goes on from JAYESA010000006.1 coordinate 13,772,830, forward strand.
AGTTCTCTTCGGGGTAACTTGGCCATGCAAAGCAAGTAGGGTCAGAACCCCAAGCAACAAGTACAAAAGGAGCTCGAGGTGATAGCCTAAGCACATCACAACATAAGCAAAAGAGACATATAAGAAATAAATGATGACCGAGACTTGTATGGTACTAATGTACTTGTCTCAAAATAAAACTGGAAGAACTTATAATAAGTGTAAAAATAAAAGTAAGGCGACGAGCGGCAAGAGAGCATATAAACTAATCTGGATCGGGACCACAACCCTTAAACCAAACAAGGACCGGGGTTGCAGATCTTCACCCGAGCAGAACTTAGCACCCTAACCACGCGCCAGGAGAAAGTATTAAAAGGACGAGATATAATGAATGTAAGGCGATGAGCGGCAAGAGAGCATAGGAACTACTCTGGATCGGGACCACAACCCTTAAACCAAATAAGGACCGGGGTTGTAGACCTTCAACCGAGCAGAACTTAGAACCCTAACCACGCGCCGGAGAAAATATTAAAAGGGCAAGCTTATCGAATAGGCAAATATTGCACGACCAAACATGCCTACTGCTTGATATAATTAACTAACTAGGGTTATCACAAACCTATTTATTAACAAATACATTCTTTGAAGAATATCGCTACCACCGACACTTTAGTTAACCCGGATGGCCAAGGGTACGCTTGTCTAATACTTATAATGCATATCACAAACAATGATGGATGAAGAACTAAAGAAGATAACTGATAGCATATCACAACATAATTTAAGCATAAACTGGCTTTTGAAGATATAAGTGAATTTTTGTAAATGAGATTGGTTTTATAAACAAAAGGGTTTTGCAAAATGGAACTGATTTTGTAAACATAAAGAGGTTTTGTAAGTGAAACTGATTTTTGTAACATAAACTTATTGGTAAATGGTCTTGTAACATAACTGAAACTGAAACATAACTGGAACATATACTGTAATGCATATACTAAAATGCATAACAACTTGTAGTGCCTCAACACGCATAAACTTGGTCAGTCATGGAGCCCTTGCCTAGCAAGGTTAGTCCATGCCGCATGGGGCCCTTGGAGATCTGGGTAGCTGGTAGTGCAATATTCTTTCCTCCCAATAATCTAGGTAAATATTATGTTGTTCAATCATTACTAAATTATTTCAAGTTCTCGAGTCGTGGATACTCGAGAACTTTCCTAGAAAGACGAATCACGATTACGAGCTTTTTATGAGTTATCGTATCCGCGACTCGCGATACATTGGGCAATACTCAGACTCGATTGCCCGATGCCAAATGCAATAGATTTTCATACACAGATATTTCTACGGTGTCGTGAGGATATCATCAAAATTTTCCAGCCCATAATCATCATCACCAGTCCACATCATCATCATTCAATCATCAAAATCATTAGCATCATCATCACTTCATCGTCCACATCTCCATCCTCGTCCTCGTCCTCGTCAACACCATCGTTCTCGTCATCATCATCATCATTACTTCATCTTTATCTCATCATTGTCATCACCATTATCGTCGTTTTAGTTGTCACCCTCGTCTTCATCGTCGTCAACCTCTCTTCGTCGTCGTCCAGCCGATCTCGTGCAAGTACCCCGAGGTACGAACCTGTCCTACCTTCTCCTTGTTATGTGTGTTTGTGTGTGTTCCAGTAGGACATTTGTATTTAGTCACCACGGTTAGTTTATATTAGACCCTGAGTCGGAGAACCCAACGCGCGTTCATACACGTACGCGTACGCAGACATGATTCAATCTAGTATATGTATATTAAGTTAACCATTAGCTTAGTATTAATTGGTATATATTTATGTACATATTTAATATATATATATGTATTCCAATAGTTATGTAAATAAATTCTTGGTTATATTATTATATAAATATGAATATATATGTAAGTAAATGCTAATTGATAATTATGACTATAAATATTCAGACTGTACGAACCTAGGACACCGTGGACCGTCCCGTACTCACCTTGACCATGTTGACCCTAAGCACTTGTGAATTATCCGCCTTGTGTACATTAACGTACTGGCTTAGACACCTGTCAGTCGACTGTCTGATTGTGTACAACACTTGAAGATGAGACCCGCGTAATTCAACGCGTAATTGACCGTGTTAGATGACTAGTGTTACCCCTAGTATACCCCCTGAGTCCCGTGTAAATATTGTTGTGTGTGCACTAGTGTAATGACTAATGATTTTATTGTATTATATCATATGTACATAGGATATTGGGATTTGTTCTGCGCGACTTCTGGGGCAGGTTATTGGTACATTGCAGCTTCCTTGCCAGGCAAGTATACCTTGCCATTGTACTGTTATTCTTATTCCATATGATTGCATGCATCTTTATTTTCTGTCTTTAGTTCATATATTTTAACTATTATATAAAATGCGTGCGACGGTGATATCGTGATATATTTTTATTTATGTATTTGCATTGACCTTGTTTATGAGACTACCCCATTATCATATAGCATCATTAGGTTCATTGGCCGTGATACAGTTGATACACGAGTTGTGAGTCTCATGTAGATCACGGACTTGCGTGCAGGGTTTGGCCTCCTGTACGTATGGGCCGTGCGTTAGAAATAACTGCTGTTAGAAACTGCATGCTAGTAGACTTGGCAGTTATTAGAGGTATTATCGTGTCATGGATGTGACATGCTTAGAGCATGGTGTGGGGAGAACAACAAGTAAGGCGTGTAGGCTCCGTTGCACTTTCCCTGTGTAACCCGTACGCTCCGCCGGAGATGCGCGGTCATGATGACCACTATATATTATATTTTATCAGGCGGGCCTCCGACGTTCGAAAGACGACGTGCCTTTGTAGGCCCCTGGATCTCCAAGAGAACCATGCCAATCCCATTTTAGCCTGATAGCCCACGCGTTGGGAAAGTTGTTCTTAACTCCATTCACTTAGATGGTTAGGCGACCCCATCAGATATTTATTTCAGTACTTTATTGGCATGTGTTTAAGTATCTTGTTATGTCCCTCTGAGGACCTGGTCCCCTGCCAGGTGTATCTGTTCTTGAGTATTCGCAGGAGCGCAGATTCGGATGACTACTTATGTTTCGAGGGTGTCTTCTCTTCGAGCCCGTGATTGATAGCTGGTATTCTTATATTGTGTATATTGTGTTGTACTCATATTGTAGTTGCTCTTATATTTGAGTTGGTAGTGGATTTATTTCCATCCAACTATCATCCTTAGATACTTCTTATTCAGATCTAGTTTCATAGATGTTGGTAATTATTTATATTTGATTTTGGTGGATGAGATTTAGATTGTACCCTGTGACTTGTGACATATGTTATAACACTTGTGGATTGATATTCATATTACAACGTACGTAAGGATTTGGTTTCCATATATTGGAGTTGCCATATCCATGCGGCTGGCATGCTTACGTGTCCTAGTCCTACGTATTTTTGGGACTGGGGCGTGACATCAACCCATCATCATCACCTTCACCATTATCTTCACCATTGTACTCATCATCATCAACCTGTTCACATAATCATCCCCACCAACACCTTAACCCTAACCATCCCCTAACCACCCCACATCTTCATCGACGTTATCACCATCATCGTCGTTATAGTCATCACCATCATCGTCGTTATAGTCATCACCATCGTCGTCATCGTCGTCAACCTCACTGTCATCTCCGTGCACGTACCCGGAGGTACGAAATTGTTCCCCACCTTCCGTATTCTTATGTGTGTGCTAGTGTATATGTCAGTAGGATATTAGTATTGCTTTATGACTGTTAGCTGACTGCAATCCCTGAGTCGGTGAACCCAATGACTTGTACGCGTATACATACGCGTATTAGAAATTAAGTAATATATATATATATATATATATATATATATATATGACTGTATTATATAAGTAATTATATGCTTATGACTATATGTGTATTTATATTGTACGACCCTAGGACACTATGGACTATTCTGTGTTTACCCTGACCGTGTTGATCCTAAAAACTTGTGAATTGACAACCTTACGTATATTAACGTACTGGCAATAGATGTGTTAGTTTGACGGTCTAATTGTGCGCAGTATTTGAAGACGCAACACCCACGTAATTCAAAGCACAAATTCACCGTGTTAGTTGACCCGTGTCACCCCTAGCGTACCCTCTGAGTCCAGTGTATTTATAGTTGTGCATGTGATAATGTAATGATTGATATTGTATTATATTATATTATATGTACATAGGACCCATCGGATTGTTCTGTGCAACTTCTGGAGCAGGTTATTGGCGCTTCGTAGCTTTTTTGCCAGGCAAGTATACCTTGCCTTTGTTGTACTGTTTAAATTCAGTCATTATTTACTTGCATATTTATTTATGTTAATATTATATGACTGTGTGCGTCCGATAGAGACTCGGGTGTAGTCAACGAATGCGTTGACGTTAGGACTTGTGTCTGACCTAGAGTCTAGTAGATCCACCTAAAGTTGTGGAGTTATCGGTATGACTCCCAGGCCTTGACACGTATCATTACACGTCACAGAGTGAGTTCATATAGGGACGAGTGCCTCATACTCGACTGGCCATCGGTGTGAGCAACACGTGTAACGGTATTTAGCTTAGTGTTTATTTCTATAGAGACTTGCATTATAGTACGAGATGTCCACGTCGTGTTCACGACTTGTATATCTACATTAGGCGGGGAGGACGACTAGTTGGCGTATGGGACACCCACCTCCTTTATACAGATACCGCACTCGACGGAGTGATACGGACGTTATTATTTATACAGATATCACGTTCCCTAGAGTGTTGGACGTTACTTGATGATTTTTTACAGATACCTCATTCTTCGAAATGATGGACGTTACAGATACCACACTCTAGAGAACGTTGGACTTTATTATATTCCTGCGCCCGTGTTATAGGGGGGATATGTGGCATATACTAGCCAGTCATAACGATTGATGAATTACGTCAGCATATGTCTAGCCTACACTTTCCTATACGTACCAAAGTTGTCCTCAAAGTGTATCCACTTAGATGGTTAGAGCACCACTTTATTTATTCAGTATTTACTTTAAAGCATGCTTTTATGTATCTTGTTATGTCCCTCTGAGAACCTGGCATTTCCAGGTATATTGTTCATGAGTATTCGCAGTAGCGCAGATCCGGACTGGTTACTTATTTTCTGAGCAGGACTTCTCTTCGAGCCTCGTAATTGTTAGAGGTTATACTTAAATTGTATTTGTCTTGTTTATTCTTTATTCTAGTTCGACAGTGGATTTATTTTTATCCGACTGTCATCTTTAGATACTTCACATTGAGATCTGGTTATAGATATTGGTTATTCACTAATATTCGATTTATGTGGATGAGATTAGATTATACACTATGACTTGTAATAGTTTTTACCACTGGTGAATTATTGTTCATTATACAGCGTACGCATGTGTTATGGTTCCATACATTGGAGTTGCCATATACACACGGCTGGCATGCTTACATGTCATAGTCCTACGTATTTTAGGACTAGGGCGTAACATATTTTTGTGGTAGCCCATACATGTCAAGAGCATATTATCTCGGTTATGTTACTGTACAGAGCAAGCCTGCACATAGGATTAGAGTATAGGATCTCATCCATATCTGACTATGACTCATCCTCCTTCCAATCCATTACATTTGAATAATTGTATCCTGCTTGATTCATGTGCTTCCCCAATAGTTCTTTGAGTATAGCCTCTTCTAGAATATAGAAATCCCTGTTGATAGGATGATAAGTAGGGTAACCTTCCTATTAAGAGTACAACTAGGATATTGAGACATCACTAAGTTAGACTACTTAATGAACCCTAGCGCCGCTTACCTATAGAATAATTTACCATTATTCCTTGATAACTAGGGATGACTTGAGAGTAGTATAGACGCTACTAGGATTAGTTGAAATTTGACCATAGTGCTTGACCCTAGTATTGATGAACCAATAGAAATTTATGGTTGAACATTAGGACTAAACCAAACTTTCATAAGTGAGATAGTATTATAGAACTATAAATTTAGATCCTTGTCTTGATATGAATATAACATTTTCCTTGATCATACCTCGAACATAGATATTAGCATACCACCTTCCCTTTAGGAAACCATGATATTATCTAGAGTCCCCCTATTTTTAATTTCATATCTTGTTTCTCTGCAACCTTAACGTCCGCCAATTGTGCGACGACTAAATTGTGTTCTTCCTTTCTTCACCTATGAACTCGTGCCGCATAGCTCTTATTATTGTAGGTCAAGTGATTTTATTTCATGTTAGGATATACAGCTTGTTAGGATTATAGTTGTTACTCTTAAATTTTTAATTATATGATTGGTAGTTAGAACTTGATAGTTTAAGTTATTCTTGTAGACTATGACCTAATGATTGTCCCTTAGTTAAATCACGTAACATGTACCCCACCTCAATATAGATTAAATCCTCTTTCCCCTTGAAGGCCAGTAACTTTTCCATTCATACTATTGACACTTGTTCTATAAATACTATGATTAAGACTTAAGATGGTCATTACCTATATAATACAACAGGAGACCCTAATAAGTACCAAGTTATTTTCCGTATATACCCCAATAAGAGTTTATACCTTATTATTTTGCAGGATCCCCTTAAGACTATCACAATATTAGTTAATATTTTTAATTTGGGTAGTATGCCTCACAACCTAGTAACACATAGTCCTCTTGACTCATTAATGTAGTGTAAATTGAATGATATTAACTATATGCTTGCATAAGAAGATAATATTTATTTGGACTGTAGAACTTAGAGGCCCATACTCCTATTTGGTCGACTAGCGACTTAGACAAGGAGTTTGTACGACAACTGTAGAGACTGTAGAGTCTCACCTTCCTTGCGAACTTGAATTATTTTAAAATTTCTCTCATCATAATCTAGCGTACTTATTATTTTGTACTACCTCGACTTATGCTGCTGTTACAGCCTAGTTTTGCAAGCTCATTCTTTTATCAAGCTTGTTCACGACATATGTATTATTGGACGCGTACACTAATATATTTCAGAATCAGTGTACTACGGTCTGATCAACCATAGTGCGCTTGGTTCGCCCTTCGCATAACTACTTTACGTGGATTGAGATATATAGTGATTAGTAGACGAATGTACTTGCCCTCTAGATATGTCTGAGCATATCGTATCCGTTACAAAACTGTACTAATATGAGCATGTGAATAGAAATTACAAAAATAGGATTTTAATCCACAACTGCCTTGACAATTCCCATTTGAATTCTTTGAACGCCTTGATCCCCATACTTCTAATCTATTACCTCCCCTTGAACTCATCATTAATGTTTTCCGTCTTTCCTTATTTCTGAAAAACAAAACCTCGTGCCTAGTATAAGTTGATATATAGAGAGTACTAGATATACACCATAGACCAATCACATTACTAGATGATTGCCTTTTATAACTGATTAAGGGTATATTATATATGATATATTTGGTGTTTAAATTTTGAGGATTGAGTAACATGATTAAGAAATTTTGAGGAATAAGTTTTCTTAAATGAAAGAGCCTTATGTGATTGATGGGTAAACTCTAAGTTGGGTAGCAGTTGCATTGTCAACTTGAGAGAAACTTATCTTAGATTGTGATCGAAAAAATTGGATGTAGAGGTTCAAGTCATTTTAAATTTGAGAATTTTAGAAGAATGATTAATATGACGAGGATTAATAAATTTTAAAAAACTGGGATATGGCAAACTAAATATCGATACGTGAGCATATGATTTAAAATTTTAATATTGAAGGTTGAATCAACGATTTAAACCTCGAGGAAAATAAATAGAACTCTAAACATGAATATGGACGGATTAAATTCCAAATTTGAGGATTGAATTAAAAAAAAATTTGATAGTAGGATTACCTATTTGAAATATTGAGGATATAAATTAAATTTAAATTTGAAGAGTACAAAAGTTCACAAGTTAAAAAATAGGAGGAAAAAATTTGATTAGAATCATTTCTAAAAGAGATTATGATAGTTGGAGATCGTGATATAAAATTTGATATGCGAAGATGTTATATGGATTGAATTTAAATTTGGATGTTGATGAGAAAGTACGATAGGTTGAAATTTGATTTGAACAGTGACCATCTTAATTTTGAAGTGATTACGAAGGATTGATTAGAATTTTAATTATCGCAAAGGTATTGCAATTAACTTGCCTTATGTATATGAAGGAATAACAGACTATGCCTTATTTTAATTTCGAGGACAAAATTATTTTAAGTTGGGTAGATTGTAAACCCCCTCACCCAAAATTAGTTCTACTTTGCTTAGATAGAGAAATTAGGTCTAATTAGAATCCAACTAGAAAGAGAACATGGTATTTTATTTAATTGTACAATGTTTATATCACATCGTACACCTTACCGTTGCTTCGATAATTAGAGCACTACTCTAGCTGTTGCCTTCGAACAGATTTCACAACCTTGTCCTAGACATGGCCGTCCACCATTCTGACCTTTGTGTAACTTATAGTTATGCTCTCTTGTGTTAAATTTTAGTCGCACAATATTCGTCCCGGACGTCATTAATTAATTCTAAATAATTTCGGCTTTGTACTCCTGTGCGTTCCAATCAAAATTGGAGACACAAGCTTGACCCATTTTGTGCAACCCGAATTTTGGTAATATTCTACTCTAAATCCTCTATGTCCATGTCACTTGTGTCCCACCTAATTTTATTCTCATGTACTTCTGATTAATTTCAGAACATCGTGCGCACTAATTTTAACTAATTTAAATCCAATTTTGGTCTTTGTGCAATTTTCTAATTTTTTGGCACTTTTATGCAAAAGTGCATTGAGGTGTCCACACCATTGGACAATACGTGAAGAAACCCAATTTTCCCTTCACATAAATTTTTCTCTTATTTTTCGGGATGTGCAACGTGCAACATCATCCCCTTTATGCTGAACCTATCCTTACATTAAAACAATGCAATTATGGCCCTCCAACATCCTCATGTGAGCCCAAGGCCCACTCCCAAGGAGTGTTGACCAAGCCCTATTCCTAGGTCAATCCCCTTACTTGTGCACATATAAATAATCCTTTAATTTTTCCTTTTTTCTTTTCTATTCCCTTCAACCCAATGAAAGCAGCCGAATACTTATCCCCATCCTTATTCATCTTCTTCCTCCATTTCTCCCTGTCCTCCCGCCGGCCGGAGTCGACCCTCGACTCGCCGGAGATCACAGTAGCCCCCTCGACTCCCCGGCCAGTTCCCATCACAACCACCACTTCACGACTGCCCCGAGCCCCAACCTCGAGCCACCGTGTAACTCGACGAACCCCGCCTGAGAATACCCACGGCTCACCGGACCGCCGACGTCCTCGGTCATCACGAGCGACAGTTCATCGACCTCTCCTCTCATCTTCCCTTCCTCCAGTCACCTCCTCGCCAAACCGCCTCCACGTCGACGTTGTACAACCCGCCGGACCCCCTCGACCACTGTCCTCGCCACCAACAGCATCACCCCGTTCCTCTTATCCCGATCGACCTCCGTCCTCCTCCCTCTCCTCTCATCGGTCATCCACCACAACCGCCAACACGACCACCACCTAAACTTTACCTCCTCCGCTGCTAACCGCCTGGAACCTCGGCCATCTCCTCCCTGTCACAAACCCCTCCGACTTCTTCCCTGTCCACCACGATGCAGCATCCAATACCCCGAGCTTCCTCCTTCCTTCTCGACCACCTCCCATGGCCGGACGTCCCCTTCCCCTAGCCGGACTCTGGTCAGCAGCAACACCACGAGCACCACCACCCCATCATCATCAGCATCATCCTTTTCAACCCATCATCATCACCTTCACCATTATATTTACCATTGTACTCATCATCATCAACCTATTCACATAATTATCCCCACCAACACCTTAACCCTAATCATCCCCTAACTACCCCACATCGTCATCGACGTCATCACCATCATCGTCGTTATAGTCATCACCATCGTCGTCGTTATAGTCATCACCATCATCGTCATCGTCGTCAACCTCACTGTCATCTCCGTGCACGTACCCTAAGGTACGAACTTGTTCCCCACCTTCCATATTGTTATGTGTGTGCTAGTGTATATGTCAGTAGGACATTAGTATTGCTCTATGACTGTTAGCTGACTGCAATCCCTGAGTTGGTGAACCCATTGACTTGTACGCGTACACATATGCGTATTATAAATTAAGTAATATATATATATATATATATACATATATAGATGACTGTATTATATAAGTAATTATATGCTTATGACTATATATGGATTTATATTGTACGACCCTAGGACACTGTGGACGATTCCGTGTTTACCCTGACCGTGTTGACCCTAAAAACTTGTGAATTGACTACCTTACGTACATTGACGTACTGGCAATAGATGTGTTAGTTTGACTGTCTAATTATGCGCAGTATTTGAAGATGCAACAGCCGCGTAATTCAACGCACAAATTCACCGTGTTAGTTGACCCGTGTCACCCCTAGCGTACCCTCTGAGTCCAGTGTATTTATAGTTGTGCATGTTATAATGTAATGACTGATATTGTATTGTATTATATTATATGTACATAGGACCAATCGGATTGTACTGCGCAACTTCTGGAGCAGGTTATTGGCGCTTCGTAGCTTTCTTGCCAGGCAAGTATACCTTGCCTTTGTTGTATTGTTTAAATTCAGTCATTATTTACTTGCATGTTTATTTATGTTAATATAATATGACTGTGCGCATCCGAGAGAGACTCGGGTGTTGTTAACGAATGCGTTGACTTTAGGACTTGTGTCTGACCTAGAGTCTAGTAGACCCACCTAAATTTGTGGAGTTATCGGTATGACTCCCAATCCTTGACACGTATCATTACACGTCACAGAGTGAGTTCATATAGGGACGCGTGCCTCATACTCGACTGGCCATCGGTGTGAGCAACACGTGTAACGGTATTTAGCTTAGTGTTTATTTCTATAGAGACTTGCATTATAGTACGAGATGTCTACGTCGTGTTCACGACTTGTATATCTATATTGGGCGGGGAGGACGACTAGTAGGCGTATGGGACACCCACCTCCTTTATACAGATACCGCACTCGACGAAGTGATACGGACGTTATTATTTATATAGATACCACGTTCCCTAGAGTGTTGGACGTTACTTGGTGATTTTTTACAGATACCCCATTCTTCGAAATGATGGACGTTACAGACACCACACTCTAGAGAACGTTGGACGTAATTATATTCCTGCATCCGTGTTATAGGGGGCATATGTGGCATATACTAGCCAGTCATGACGATTGGTGAATTACGTCAGCATATGTCTAGCCTACTCTTTCCCATACGTACCAAAGTTGTCCTCAAAGTGCATTCACTTAGATGGTTAGAGCACCCCTTTATTTATTCAGTATTTACTTTATGGCATACTTTTATGTATCTTGTTATATCCCTCTGAGGACCTGGCCTTTTCAGGTATATTGTTCATGAGTATTCGCAGGAGCGCAGATCCGGACTGGTTACTTATTTTTCGAGCAGGTCTTCTCTTCGAACCTCGTGATTGTTAGAGGTTGTACTTACATTGTATTTGTCTTGTTTATTCTTTATTCTAGTTCGGTAGTAGATTTGTTTCCATCTGACTGCATCTTTAGATACTTCACATTGAGATCTAGTTATAGATATTGGTTATTCATTTATATTCAATTTATGTGGATGAGATTAGATTATATACTGTGACTTGTGATAGTTTTTACCACTGGTGAATTATTGTTCATTATACAGCGTACTCATGTGTTATTGTTCCATACATTAGAGTTGCCATATACACGCGGCTGACATGCTTACCTGTCCTAGTCCTACGTATTTTGGGACTGGGGCGTGACAGATAGAGATATATAGTTGACTCAACTTGTTAGATGAATATACTTGCCCTCTAGACAAATCAGAGCATATCATATCAGGTACATAACTGTTCTGATATGAACATGTGAATAGGAATTTACCAAAAAAAAAATTTCAATCCACAACTGCCTTGACAACTCTCTTTTGAATTCTTAAAATTGCTTTGAACCCCGTACTTGTATTTTATCACCTCCTTTTGGAATTCTTTATTATTATTCTCCGTCTTTCCCTATTTCGGAAAGACGAACGCTCGTGCTTGGTATAAGTTTGATACAAGTAGAGTACTAGATATACCACATAGGCGAATCGCATTACTTGGTGACTAATTTCGTAATTAAGGGCATATCATAGGGGATATATTTGGTGTTAAAACTTTTGATGATTGAATAAAATGATTAAATAATTTGAGAAAGTTTTTTTTAAATATATAGCCGATGTGATAGATCAGTAAATTCTAAGTTGGGTAGAAGTTGCATTGTCAACTTGAGGTAAAAAAAATTTAGATTGTAATCAAGTAAGATTAGATTGAGAGATTTAAGTCATTTTAATTTAGAGAATTTTTAGAAGAATGATTTAGATGATGAGGATTTAACTTTAAAGATAAGAATGCCTTATAGAATAAATTTTAAAATTTTGATATTGCAGACCCAATATTGCGCCCGGATCAAAATTGGGCCCGGGTCGAACTAGTCTGGTCCAAAACACACTCTAAAATTATACTGAGATTTTTCACCCTTAGCCCCCTTTCATCGAGTTCTTAAGTCACAAGTATTATAGTTCTAAAGGTTATGAAAGAATCGAACTATTCAAAAGATTAGTGTACGGATTGCGCCTGCCTTTATCTTCTTTAAAAGAGCCTCGAGCAAGTACAATATACGAGTGCTACAACTACAGGAAAGAAGTAGCTTGACCGAAGGAGGCCAGCGCTTCTACTCCTCCACTGTTCGCAGCGAGAAGCAAGGGATGTCGTGGACGGTGGGAGGTCAAAAAAAGTCTCATTCGAACCAAACTCTCGAATCCGTACAGAAGTCGAGGGCTCATAGCGTCCTTGATTATGTTCCAGCACTGCTGCTGAATTAATCAACGAAGTTGAAGTTGAAGTTCATGCTACTGGAAACCCTCATGCTTGTGGTGAAACTACTACTGTCTGACCGGAAAGCCTTATCGGCTTGAGAATTCCAGGTTTCCGCTCTTGGCGGCCTAGGAAATAGTGCATGGACTCGAGAGGTACGACCTTAACCCGGCCGGCCCACTTGGCATCTCCAACAAAGATTGATATAAGATTCGACGGGATTCATATTTTCTAAAGTAGGTTCTATGTACAAGAATTCCACCTTTTGGCATTTAATAATTATGCCACATTTTAGATTCATAAAAAAAATATTGAAATGAGCATCTTTGTACCTGGAATTAATTAATCTGCTTTTGCTAATTAATTAGATCCCAACTTGAACCTGCATGTAGTTGACATCACATGGTACGTTGTGTCAGACACTAGCTTGGAATTTTTCATGATCTAATTGCACTCTTTAGAGCTTAATCTAATTAGAAAAATCACCCAAAAGTTTTTGGACATGATACCAAATTATTGAATAATTTAACTCACTACTAGAAAAAGCGCTATTAGCGACGTATTTTAGCGACGTCAAAAGAAACGTCGCTAATAATATATAATTAGCGACTCCTTATAAAAACGTCGCTAGACGTCGCTAAATGGCGACATTTAGCGACGTTTAGCGACTTTTATTAAGATTTTAAAAGTTAAGTCGCTATAAGTTAAATAAAGGTCGCTAAACGTCGCTAATATGTCTAATTTAGCGACGTTTAGCGACGTATATAGCGACCTTTTTATTAAAAATATTTAGCAACGTGTTTAGCGACGTCAATGACGTCGCTAAAATTTAAGTTAGCGACGTTTTACTTGGACGTCGCTAAACGTCGCTAAAATTTGGTTAATTAGGGCTCGGTTTCATTTTTCCCCATCTGCTGAAAATTCGAAAAGAGAAAAACTCCCCCCCCCTCCCCCGCGCTCCGTCGACCGGCTCTCCACCCTATTCCGGTAAACCCTACTCTCTCTCTCTCTCTCTCTCTCTCTCTCTCTCTCACAGGACACATGTGACATTGACACAAACACTACACACACAGACACTGACACAGACACAGACACGGCACACACACACACACTGACACAGACACTGATGAGGACCTAGGGTTAGGGTTAGGGTTAGGTTTGTTGACATGGGGTTAGGGTTAGGGTTAGGGCCGACTGGCCCAAGTCTACGAGAGAGGTAACAGCAGCAGTGAGCACTGCTTACTAGCTTTGATTATCAAATAAAATAAATTGATTATCAATTCGGTTCTGTTTCGGTTATAGATAATTTATTTCAGCTTTGGGTTTTTAAAATTTTTACTTATTCGATTTTTATTATTTCGGTGTTGAAACCGAATAACCCGAACGCCCACCCCTAGCTAGACCTGACAATTGGACCGGGATGACCAGCCCGGCACGAATCCGGCCCGCAAAACCCTGTCCGAATTATCGTGGGCTCGGCCCGGCCCGACCCAATATATAGGGACGTGTCGGACCTCATATCTCGGCCCATAAGAGAGGTCCGGCCCCGAAGCCCAGGCTCGTTCCGACCCAAGGCACAGCTCGGCCCGGCCCGACACGCTGCTGCTTGCTAGCCTGATCGACAACCTGGTTTATACTATCTGATGTATTATACACATCCATGTATTACATAGTCCTACGCCAATCTATGGGATTTGGTATGCATACAATCTGCCAAGTTCTTGTATATAGATTGAAACAAATGGATTGTGAATCTCCAAGACAAATATGAAGCAAGAACTTGCAGTGTGTTATTTTTTTGTGCTATGTTTACATATCCCAAAGTAGAGAAGTTCATCCGAGAGAGCATACCATCTGTGTTGTTTCTCCCGGAAACAAATGCGCTCCCAACCATCTCCTATGCACATTCAACCCTACACTTCATAATTTAAAAATAAAATGTTAGTTGTTCTTCAATCTCTACTTTGAAGTCCTTGTAGGGTTCACGGAATCCCAAGCCCGATCCGGTCCGGCTCGGTCCAGTCTGAAACTCACTGTGCCGTGGGTCACGTGTCGAACTGGACTTAGATTTTTACCCTTAGGTCCGGTCTGACCCGTTATAGTGCATGGGCCTGAGAGGCCCGGCCCACTCGACAGCTCTACTCCTAGCTATGGCATATTTTCATAGAGCAATAGCCCGTGTACTTGGGAAACTTTTGATGCAAAAATTGTTCAAGCACCAGGTGCCTTAGTGCAATGCCATGACTGCTTTTCCCATAACGGACACTGACCTAGGATTGTGGTTGGGGGCAGCTGCAGTTCTATAGTATGACACACTATTTGTAGTGTTGACTGCACACTTATAGTGCAGTTCATAGTACTATGGGGTTGGGGGCAGCTGCAGTTTTGATAAATGAAAATATGTATTATATCAGTTATGATTTTTATAGTACGGTTAATTTTGCATATAATGATTTATATGATAGCTTATGTCAATTTTGCAGAAGTTTCTAGAAATGGATATGAATTACTATCTGCGTCATCGTTCGTGGATGTACAACCGTCATCCTGATGACATGTGCGGTGTGCGGGATGAATTCATTGAGGGTGTACAGCAGTTCCTGCAGTTCGCAAAGGCGTTCCCTCAATACATGGACGGTACCAAAATTAAGTGTCCGTGTGTGAGATGTCGCAACAGGAAATATCATCCTGAAGTGGAAGTTACATATCATTTATACTCGAAGGGCTTTACGCCGAATTACTATCAGTGGACCGCGCACGGAGAACTTGTATCTCTAGCATCGGAGTCGGAGCCCTATGTGGAGCCGTATATGGATGTCCAAGACCACGATGCTTACGACGACGGGTTGGTGAACATGGTTTATGATGCTGCGGGGCCTAGTTTCAATCCTGACAATTATGATGCGGCGGGACCTAGTTTCAATCCCGACAATTATGATGCAGCTGAGGAGGCACCGAATGCCGATGCTGCAAAGTTTATGGAGTTGCTTGAGAATGCAAGGACTCCACTATATCCTGGTTGTGAGGATCATTCACCGTTGGAGGTGGTTACAAGATTATTGAGCATCAAGTCCGATTTTAACATGTCGCAAGAATGCTATAATCGACTGCTCGATTTGATTATAGAGATCTTGCCCGAGGGTGCAAAGTTGCCTAAAGACTTCTATCGATCTAAGAGGATGGTGAGATCGCTTTGGATGGGATACGAGAAAATCGATGCATGTCGCAACGGGTGCATGTTGTACTACAAAGACGACAAGGATGAAGATGCGTGCAGATTCTGTGGTGCTGATCGCTACAAGGCCACTGTTAGAGGAAAGTCTGTCGGTGCAAGGAAGCCTACCGATTCGATGCACTACTTGCCTTTGACGCCGCGGTTGCAGCGGTTGGTCATGGTTAAGGAGACTGCAGAAAACATGAGTTGGCACAGGCGAAAACAGATCGAAGGAGTATTGGATCATCCATCCGATGGAGAAGCATGAAAGCACTTTGATCGAGAGTATCCATATTTTGCCGAGGAAGCGCGTAATGTCAGATTGGGGCTCTGCTCTGACGGTTTTACCCCATTCGGACTTTCGGGCTCCCAGTATTCGTGTTGGCCTGTGATCGTCACTCCGTACAATCTACCGCCTTGGATGTGCATGAAGACTCCGTATATGTTCCTAACCGTTATTATCCCGGGTCCGAACAATCCGAAGAGGAACATCCATGTGTATTTACAGCCTTTGATAGATGAGTTGAATCAGCTGTGGGAAGTCGGTGCCAACACGTACGATGTTTCTAGAAAGCAGAATTTTTAGATGAGGGCAGCACTTATGTGGACCATCAACGACTTTCCGGCCTATGGAATGTTATCGGGATGGAGCACCCATGGTCGTCTCTCATGTCCGTATTGCATAGACCGTTCTCAGGCTTTCCGTTTGAAACACGGAGGCAAACCGTGCTTCTTCGATTGTCATCGACAATTTTTGCCGAACGATCATCCGTACCGGAGGAATCGGAATGCTTTTCGTGCGGGAGTTGTGGAGAAGGCCAATCCACCGCCAAGGTGGCCCGGATGCACGATATGGGAAGAGGTAAAAGATTTACCAAGTGCTATCCAAGAGCCTGCTAAGGGGTACAAGTGTGACGGATTTGGTCGCACCCATAACTGGACGAAGAGGAGTATATTCTGGGATCTGCCATATTGGAGCACCAATCTGATCAGACATAACCTTGATGTCATGCATATCGAGAAGAATGTGTTTGATAACATAATTAATACTGTAATGGATGTAAAGGGGAAGACGAAAGATAATCCGAAGGCGAGGTTGGACTTAGAAGACATATGTAGACGTCCTGCATTGCATTTGATAGAGGAGGGGAATGGAAAGTTAAAGCAACCTAAGTCAGTTTTCTCACTGGATAAAGAGGATAAAGGTAGACTTTGTAGGTGGATTCAGGGTCTAAAGTTTCCAGACGGGTACGTGTCGAACTTGAAAAGATGCGTCGACCTCAAGGAGAACAAACTAGTAGGTATGAAGAGCCACGATTGTCACGTATTCATGGAGAGGTTAATTCCGATTGCATTTCGGGAATTCTTACCGCAGGTCGTTTGGGACCCATTGACAGAGCTGAGCATATTCTTCAGAGATCTTTGTTGTACTAAGTTGCTCGTCGATCGTCTAGAAAAGCAAGAGAGGGACATTGCGGTAACACTATGTAAGCTCGAGAAGGTGTTTCCTCCTGGATTCTTCGACTCTATGGAGCATTTGCCAATTCATCTTTCCTATGAGGCACGTGTTGGCGGTCCTGTCGGTTATCGGTGGATGTACCCCTTCGAGCGCCATCTGAATCACCTAAAGAGAAAGGTGAAAAATAAGGCACGGGTTGAAGGCTCTATTTGTGAAGCTTATGTTCTCGAGGAGATTACAAACTTTTGCTCGACGTATTTCAATCCGCATGTTGCTACTAATAGGACGAAAGCTCCCAGAAACGACGACGCATATCAGGAATCTAATGATGCAATACTCAAAGTATTCAATGCATCCGGAAAGCCCTCGGGAAAAATGAAGAAGAGATATTTGAATGACGATGAGCTAAGGGCTGCTCAATTGTATATATTACTCAATTGCGACGAGGATGAAGTGGAGAAGCTAGAGGGGTAAGTAATTAACGTCCACGTTTACATCATCTCAATGTAATAGTATAAGATACTATTATGCTACTAATCAGCAGTTGCTTCATTGTTTTTCAGCACATATAATGATGAGTTGAGGTCGGTTAGGCCCTACATAACAGACGAAGAAGTAGAACAAGATATGAGATGCCATTTTCCTTCTTGGTTGAGCGCATATGTAAGATGCTTGGTAATTACTTTTTATTTCTGCACTTGCAAAACAAATAACTTACTATCGCTACTTTGGTATTTAGGTCGATCGTCTAATATCACCTGAGACTGAATCTATTAGGACTCTAGCCAAGGGACCAATTACTGCCGTAAAAATATGGCCAAGTTTCTGTGTGAATGGGTTCAGGTTCAAGTCAACAAATGCTCCTATTAGAGACAGCTTTCTGGATCTTGATTCCACGAAAAACAGTGGTTTGTGTATCAAATCTTCAAACTACAAAGACGTCAATCCGGGCAATGATTTTTTTGGCATCTTACGAGAGATTGTGGAGTTGACATATAATTATGGCCCAGAACCTGCTAATATCGTGCTATTCAGGTGTGAATGGTTCGATCCGATTCAAGATCAAGGTTGGAAAATTGACAAGCATGGCCTTGTGGATATAAACTACAAGCGTAGATATCAAGGCTACGAACCATTTGTCCTATCAAGTCAGGCTCAGCTCGTGTACTTCGCAACTTATCCTAGACGGGGGACAGCGAGGTCGGATTGGTGGGCAGTATGCAAGACTAAAGCTAGAAATACCTTTGACATTGACGAAATAGCTTATCAGGAGGACGATCTACCTCTTGTAACAAATATTGTAGATGTGGACTCAACGGAAGTTACTCATTACACGAGTAATAATGTAGAAGATGTAGAATTATCCGGAGAGGACGACGAAGTAGATGAAAGTGAAGACGAGGAAGAGGAAGAGCAGGACGAGGAAGGCGAACAAGATGAATTTTCTGAAGATGATTGAAAATATAAAATATTCCATGTAGAATGTAACTATATTTGGACTATAAATATTGCATGTAGAAGTAGATGTTGACATTAACGAATATATGTATTATATTTTGACTGTATAATACTTTGAGATATGTATCACATTCCGACTGTAGAATGTAGTATATATTTGTGTTTCTCTATATTCATCATATGTTGTTATCAGATATGACAGGACGACGCGGAGGATTCGGCAGGTCCCGAGGTAGACAGAGTGCCACTCCGGTACTGCCTACTGTTGGTTCCGGATCATCGTCGCCAGTACTCCAGTATATCGATCAGCCACATCTCCGACTGCGACGACGTTGCGTGGCATCACTCCTGGGACGAGTAGTTCCAGGCGTGATAGTACTCCCTCGTCCAGCGTTCCTCCTGCTGACGGAAGCATGGAGACAGATGAGCATGTAGAGGAGGTCGTGCCGACGTTGTCCCAGCATCAGCAAGATCCTCCATGCGCACCACCGGAGGAGACGAGGACAGAGATTTGGGCCGACGGTACAAAGTAAGTCAATTAGATGGTTTAATATATATTTGTGTTTCTCTTTATTCATCGTATATTGACTTTTTCAGTAATCTAAATTATTATTTCTGTATAGATATCGTCCATCGTCAGTTCAGAGACGCCTGGGCCAATTTCTGAGAAACAACTACGGTGGCCCTTGGATCAACTATTCGGAGGCTCCGGAGGAGAGGAAGGCGTTCTGGTTTGCGCACTTCCAGGTAAAAGTATATTAAATAAATCCTCTAATTTATGCATATTCGTGATGCTAACTTAATGAATTATTTATTGTAGCAAACGTATTTTTATCCTCCGCACCGGGCCGAGTTGATCGAGCGGCTCTTTCCTACCGTTGCCGCCAAGCTTATCCGAGATGCTCTGGATGACCAGAAGGCTCGTGATCGTGCTGGAAAACCGATCCAAGGTTGGATCACGCCTGAGCAGTGGACTGCGATGAGGGCTAGATTCGACGATCCGAGCTACAAGGAAAGGTCTAAGAAGGCCAAGGCGGCTAGGCAGAATGCTACCAAGTGGTGTGGTGGCTCGATTCCGATGACGGAACATTTCCGTCGTTTGGTATGTTTTTTCTTTTAAAATATATTATTTTAATATAAGTACCATAAAATGGTACTTGGAATAAATATTTAAGTTTAGTAATAAAAAATATATTTTTAACAGGTACAGAGGGGTGAGGATGCGAACATGGTGACCGTCTTCTTGGCCACCCATCGCAAGGACGGAAATCTCATTGATGAGAGGGCCTCACAGACCTATGTAAGTATTACTTTACTTTGTGTTTATTTTAATATAACTTAGGCAATTATTGAGTTTCCAAACCTTTTCTAGGCCGAGTATCTTAGGCTTCGTGAGCGGGCGACTGCTAGTGCACCTACACCTGGAGAGGCTGGTGCTTCGTCGCAGCCCGGTCCATCTCCGTCGGCGGACGACCTGTGGGTGACCGCAGCTGGTGGTCTCCAGAGGGGTACGTACTACGGTACGGGCTCCTATGGCGCCCTGGTTGCGACGCAGTCATCTAGGGCCTCCCCGACAGCTGTGCATTCCACACACCCCTCGCAGTCGCAGCCCTCGCAGTCGTCGGCCAGAGTCCAGGAGGCCGTCCAGGAGGCCGTTGACCGTCAGATTGCGTCTCTCCGTGACGACTTGCTGCGAAGTATGGAGGACCAGTCCCGGTCCCAGCCGCAGGCGGACGATCCGATGCTTATCGCACGATTGGATATGCTCGACCGCAGCATGACGGAGCTACGAGAATTGACAAATGATATTAGAGCCTCCAATGATCGCAACATCATGGAGCTGCAGGCGTCACAGCTATCGATGGGCGAGAAGCTGACGAGGATGCATGCGTCACAGCTATCGATGGGCGAGAACCTGACGAGGATGCAGGATTCAATGGGTGATAGCAGTACGAGGTTGTTATCTACCCTGGATTCTTACAACCAGCGACTCGCAGATTTGGAGCGGGCACGGCCGCCACCGACGTCACTGCCTTCTCCATCGACATCGGTGTCGATTCCACGGGACGAGTATGAGGAGTTGTTATCCTTGAAGCGCGCCGCTGGTCAGCCTCCTGCAGATCCGTAGTAGTCTAGTTATTATTATTATTATTTATGAATTATTGGTACTTCAACAATAGACATGATGTATGATGCTTCTTGTGGTCATTAATTTTTTAGTTAATTTAATTGGATTATATAGTTATCCACATTTAATTGGATTGATACTTCTTGTGGTCTTTAATTTAATTGGATAATATAGTTAACTAGATTGAATCATGTTGGTGTGTATGATGAAGATGATGTAAAACTGCAGGGAATCACAATATTTGATTCTGGGAATTTTTTTTAATTTTTTTTTAAAAATTAGCGACGTTATTAGCGACGTTTAGCGACGTTTAGCGACGTTAAATTACGTCGCTAATTACGTCGCTAATTAGCGACGCCGTAAAACGTCGCTAATAACGTCGCTAATAACGTCACTAATGACGTCGCTAAACGTCGCCAATTGCTGACATGGCAGTATAGCCAGGTCATTAAAGACGTCGGTGTAACGTCGCGATAGATGTCGCTAATCAGCGACGTTTAGCGACTTTTCTAAACGTCGCTTTTTAGTGACTTGGCGTCGCAAAACGTCGCTAAATTTAGCGACACATTAAAGTCGCTAAAAAACGTCGGCATAGCGACGTTTAGCGACGTTTTTTGTATTAGCGACTTGGTATTTTTCGACTTCTTTAAAACGTCGCTAATTACGTCGCTAAACCTAATTAGCGACGATTTTTGGTTATTTAGCGACGTTTTTAGACGTCGCTAATTTGACTTTTTCTGGTAGTGACTTCCTTGCAAGAGCAAGCATTAGCTTATATATATGCATCCAAAAACTCTTCTTTCTTAGCAAAAGGGAACTTTGCCACTATAGCTTTCACACATAGGTTTTCGATGGGTGGGGTGTAAAGTTGCATGGATAAGAGCTGGTTGCTCTCTGTTCGCTTATCAATCAGCAACCCCCTTTTGTTCCTTCCTTTATCCTTGCTTGGTCACTTCCCACTACTTAGAATATGTTTATGCTAGCTACTTGATGCAATGGAAAAGCCATTGCTGAATCCTCAATGAAGTGTCAATAGTTTCTCTTTACTGCAAGGCTACCTCTTTCATCATCACCTTCCTTATCCATAGTTGCATTATAGTCAACCATAAGAGCATGTACTAATTAGCAAGATTTGTAGCATCGATATCGGAATCGGTATGGATCCTTTCTATGAGTAGGAATCGACCATATCGACAGTATCAACGATTTTAAATCAGAATGTCAAATTTTTTGATATAAAAAAATGAATAATTATTAATAAATTATTTATATTTTAATTAGGCAAAAATTATACATTTTAAGTATTCTATGTGTTATTTTTTAGTTTTGAAATTGAATGAAATAGTAATCACCCTTGCAGATAGGTTTATCTATGATTTAAATTGAATGAAATAGTAATCACCCTTGTAGATAGGTTTATCTATGATAGATAAGTTTTCTTCTTTTACAAGCTTTTATAATCATATTTTGCTTTTACGTCCTTGTCGATCTGTCTTTTTCGTTCAATTTTTGTTGCCGAATTGACTAAAAAAAAGACCCCAAATTTTGGTATCGATCGGTATCGACCAGTATCGTGTATCGGTCGGTATCAGATTGGTATCAGATGTATCTGATCTAGGATCACCCCTGGGGGAAATGAAGATAGCTCCAGCTCCTCTTACGTTCTTTTTCACTGCTCTGTCAAAGTGAAAACTCCTCGACCTCCTTGCTGGCGAGGCTCCTAGAGGTCCCAGATGGGTTCTGAGATCCCTAATATTCGACTCATTGCTTACTCATGCTGTGGGTAACTCATGAAGAAATAGAATTTCTAGTTAATAACTTCTATTCATTTTTTTTTGTTATTTTCGTATTCTTCGGTTAATGTTGAATATGCAGTTTTAAGAGTTTTTTTTTTAGAGCTCAAAAAAAATTCATAGGGACACATAATTCGATTTTTACGTTTTTGATGAATTCAATGAACAGACAGCGAAAGCATACTAATAGGCACCACATCCGAGAAGGATCATCGGGGAAAGTCAGATTGTGGGTAAGAACCCACCGGATGACCAATGTCAGCTTCAAGGAAGACTGGCCGCTGAAGCCCCTTGCCTGTAAATTATGCTAATTAGACATGTTATTCGGATTTTTTTTTTAATATTATTATAATTAACAACTAAATATTTTGTAACTTTTTTTATTTGGAACTTGCTATCCCAGTTTCCAATATCTTTAACAATCGTACTTTTACCCTAACTTAAGCATACGTTAGAAAGTTGCAAATCTCAAAAAAAAAAAAATGGTAATTATAATAATTTAGAATAACTCATTTAATAATTTTGTGTAGTAACTTGCAAGTGGAAAATGTTAACAGTATTTTCTTGCAAATTAAGCAGCTCTAATTAGACCATTCAACAGAATGATAAAGGAATATAGCGTCACAGATGCATTACATGCATGCATGCAACTTGATTAGAAACAGTACTAAGGGATAGGATTTGCTTACTTCATTTCGACATGATTAAAGAGCTACTATTATATCTAGATGTAAAGGGCTGATGCTACGTCTTTGTTGCTGTTTTTTTAGGTCAGCTAGTTGGAATTAATTATCAATCTGCTTTTGAGAAACTCAGCAATTTTGTCCTTGTAATTTTGCTTTCCACAGAATTTTGCTCTTAACTCACCTTCAACAGTTTCGCCTGTCTGATTAATGTTACACTTATATCTGGCACATAGGATCCGTTTGATTCACTGTAATATAATTTTAATTATAATAAAATTGAATAAAATAAAAAATTTATTCAATTTTATTACGATTACGATTATATTATAGTGAATCAAACGAATTCTTATTACAGTAAACCGTTTGACTATTCAACAGAATGATGAAGGAATGCGTCATAGAAGCATTACATGCATGGAACTTGATTGGAAAGAGTACTAAGGGATAGGATTTGCTTACTTCATTTCGACAAGAATAAAGAGCTAGTATTATATCTAGATAAAAAGGGCTGATGCTAGTTCTTGTTTCTGGTGCTTTTGACTCCAGAATTTTGCTCGAATTCACCTTCCAACAGTTTCGCTTGCTTAATGTTAGGGGTATTTAGCAATAGGATTTTGTATAATAGTTGATATTATAATTTAAATTTTCATATTGTCTGATGTTAATGTTTGAATCTTAAAATTACTGTTCACGTAGGCTTATGAATAGTAATTTTAAGATCCAAACACTAACGTCGGATAAAATGGAGACATAAATCCTAATATCAACTATTATATGAGATCCTATTACTAAACAACCCTTAATGTTACTCTTATTTCTGGCACTAATGGTCCGTTTGGTTCACTGCAATGTAATCGTAATGGAATCGAAAAAAAAAATTATATTTTTCCATTCGATTTCATTATGATTACGATTACGATTACGTTGCAGTGAGCCAAATGGACCCTTAGGTCATCTTGTTTTTTATGCTTGAATTCACCTTCCATGATGTCATCTCTTAGGGGACGTTTAGTATATGATAATTTTTTTTTATTCCAGAAAAATTTAGGGTGGGAATCTATTTCCACGTTTTTAGGACAAACAAATTATTTCAGAAAATTATGAATACCCGGGTAAATAATTTACCCACGAAACATGTGAATCATATCCCTTAAGAATATGTGGGTATATTTTTTTTGCTCTGACAATTTTTTATTTTTTTTAAGTTTGTTATTATTTTTTTATCGTTTTTTTTATTTTGATCTTTTTTTTATCCTTTTGGTCATTTTAATAGTTTTAAGAAATTTTTGTCATTTTAATCATTTTTTTGTTGTTTTTATCATTTTAAAAATCTTTTTGATCGATTTTAATAATATTTTATCGTTTTTAGTCGTTTTTTAGTTTTTTTTTATCGTTTTTGATTGTTTCATCGCTTTTAGTCATTTTTGTCGTTTTTAATTAAATTTTGTCATATTGGAATTTTTTTTTTGTCGTTTGTAGTCGATTTTTAGTATTTTTTTTCTCATTTTTATAGTATTTAGTCTTTTTTTATCGCTTTTTTTTTTTTGCCTTTTTCTATGTTTTTAGTCGTTTTAATCTATTTTTGATCATTTTTAGTCATTTTCATCGGGTCGTTTTTTAAACGTTGTAATCATTGTTTGGTCTCTTTTTTTTATCGTTTTTTAGTTTTTTTTTTTTTTTTGTCTTTTTGATCTTTTTGTCATTTTCGTTATTTTTAATCATTTTTTTGTTTATTGTCATTTTTAAGTTTTTTATCGTTTTTATTGTTTTTATTGTTTTTGTTGTTTTTGACCTGTTTTTTGGTTTTGATATTTTCTTTTATGCTTGTTTTTTGCTTTGATCATTTTTTTGTTTTTTTGTCTTTTTCGTGTTTTTTTTTTGTTTTAGGTCATTTTTTTTCCTTATTTTTTAATTTTTTTTATCGTTTCTTCGTTTTTTTCGTTTTTAGCCATTTTTTTTCTTGATCTTTATTAGTTTTTTGTCATCTTTAGTCATTTTTTCGGTTTTGGTTATTTTTTCGTTTTTGTTCTTTTTTGTTGTTTTTTACGTTTTACGTTTTACGTTTTTCGTTTTCTTTTTCTATTCATTTTTTTATTTTATTTTTAATGTTTTCTTGGTTTTTTTTGTTTTGTTTGTTTGTTTGTTTGTCATGTCCAAAAAACCAGAATAATGGAGAGCGGGACTGACAAAGCCAGCTACGTATACTTAGAGCACACCGGTACTCTGCATATACGGTGAAGCTGTAAGTCATGAGGGGTCACTACTACAAACCAACAGTCAAGCCTAGGTCCAATAAACCCTAGTGTCTCAATCACAAGAACAACATGAATAATAACAAGATGTAATATCAGCTGAAATATAACCGTAAAGCGTACCAAACTATAATATACAGATGATCATGAAACTAGTGAACAAAAAATGAATAAACTAGCCAGAATCTAAGTCTTACATGATCAACCCTAGGATATGTCAATCATGTTATTGCCCGTAGGCTAACTGATCAAACCAAAACACGAGTAAACACGTGCTCGGTGGCTAAACGCCAACAAAAGTAGAATGTACATCAGAGTGGAAAAGTAAGAATACACTCAAGTGGTCTGGTGGTCCTGGTGGTCACCATCCATAGGAAGGTATGGAAGATCCTCCAGTGCTTCTACTAGACCTGGCCATGCAAAACCAGTAGGGTCAGACCCCAAATAGCAAGTTCCACAAAGGAAGCCAATCTAGGAACGTAAACCAACAACTCACGCAATACGACTACTGAAAGTAAAGACTGGATGTAATGATCTTAGGATAATAAAAGAAATATTATAAACCTGCAATGAGACATATCCTAAACTGATAAGAAAAATAGAATAACAAGTGCAAAAAATAAAGATGTGATTATGTAAAGACTAGACTAACCATCATCCATCAATCACCACGAATCATATAAGTACGGCTTGATACGTTAACTAACTAGGGTTATCACAATCCTAATTACTAACAATTATAATGCAATGCGATACTAGGGTTCCTTCTGATCGCATGCCACTACAGTCTATCTAGGATAACCATACGCACAAACCAGCCACGGATACTCCTCAAGATACTCCACAGGATACTCCACAAGATACTCCACAAGATAACCATATGAATAACCGGGACTGCATGCAATCTAGAAAAATCCTTAGCCATGTACTAAGTGAATCTCTAGTTAATAACCACTAGCTTTTTCTTGTATGAATCCGGGTGTGGCATTCCGTAGAATATATCCTAGACATGATGCAAGAAAACAAGTTCTAATAGTAGTATAAACAAGTTTTAATATATATTGCATAAACGGACTCATGTAAGCCACGACAACAACAAAGCCATGTGAAACCAAGAGAAGCCAGGTAAAGCCATGTGAAGCCAGAAAAGGCCATGTGAAACCAGGTAAAGCCATGTACAACCATGTGAAGTCAAGTTTATCTAAGTGAAGCCAAGTAAAACCAAGTGAAACCAAGTCAAGCCATGTCCGATATTTGATGATAAACAAAAGAATGAAACTAGGTTTATACGAAACCCTTTCTTTGTTTACAAACAAGAAAAAAATAGAGTACAATTAATCCTATACGAGGATGTTAAGTACAACAAAAAATAATTCTAGAAAAAAAGTGCTATAGGAGTCTGATCTGCGGTCGATCACTTTGTCCCTTGGACCACACGATGATGAAGAAGTGCTGTAGAAGAAGAAAAAGCTTCAAAGGTTGCAAGTGGGATTGAATTTTCGTTGTCGAAGTTGTCAATCAACACTCTCTGTCTGTGCTCTCTGCTCCTCTTTCGATCTCCCCTTACCCTGTGACTAGGGGTCTCTATTTATAAAGATCAGTCACAATAACTGTCCAGTTGGCGTAGAAACCAAACTGTGAAGGAAGTGACATCTTTTACGCAGTGGTTATAATAACTGCTACCCACGTTTGAATGATCTCCTGAATCCGCGTATGACACGTGTCCCATTATGAGGTAACGCGTATAACTGCTTCTCGAGGATCATGGCATGCAAGCCACGTAGGTAACTGCCCCTCGCGTAGAGATGGTTGGCGTAAAAGCCAAATAACTGTCTCGTTGGCGTAAAAGCCAAATAGTTGTCTTGTTGACGTAAAAGCCAAATAGCTGTCTTGTTGGCGTAAAAGCCAAATAGCTGTCTTGTTGGCGTAAAAGCCAAATTCGGCGTAAAACTTGATGTTGCATGAATAATAGATAACCAGCGTAAAAATAGCCAATTATCCATCCTAACTGAGGTCTTGAGCGTATTCTGGGCTAAATAGCCTTATCACGTACCTTTGCAAGTATAGCCTGAGTTGGCGTATTTCGAGGAGATAGCATACGACGTACTCCTATAGTTAAAAATAGCCTGGTTGGCATAAAATGCAAGGATGGTGATGTGAGCGTATTAGTCACAGTTTTAGCTCTCCCAGTCATTAAAAAATAAAATAAAATCTCGTGCATTAAATGCAGAGATCTGCCCCCATCTCGTGCATTAAATACAGAGATATGCCTCGAGCTCTGTACGAGAGACAGCTTTGGACGTGGCATCTAATTTCGTCTCATCTCGAGCGTAAAAACTCATCTCTGCCTATGTAAAATAGGCAGCGTATTCCTTGAATGCGTATAAATGACTTGTATCAAGGATATGTCACTAAATAATAATCTGGGTCTCTGTGCAAAATCATCATCACAGTCGTCCTCTCGATCGTCGTGCAATACTTTTGTCAGGAGTCAGGTTCACTGTTTTGTCTAACAGATTCATCCGAGGAATACGAAGAGTTCCTCGTATGACTTTACATTGCGTTAAAAATAAAAGTATTTTACGCCGGGGGGAGGTGTAGCAACCTTTTACGCCAAAACAGCCTTGAAGCGCTGCTTTATGCGGGTAGCTCTGAAGCTCTTCTTTACGCCAAATAGCTCTGAAGTTCTGTTTTACGCGGGCTTCATGTATTGTTGGATTTTGACTGTATAATACGCGTACAATTCTCCAACGTATTTCATGCTTCTACAAGACCCCCTTCAAAGTTTTTAAATTCCTCGTAGAAATACTTTGAATGAAGCATGAAATGGTCAAATTTGACTCGTTCTTTGTAGCTGATTTTTCGACGATATTTAAGAAGTTGTTGGAATTTGGTATGTTCTCTTCTGCCTATATAAAGGCAAGCGAGTGAACCTATTTTTCCATACTCCCTTCACCATAAAGATGGCTGTCGAGATTCATTGGGCTGATCTGAGAAAGACGAAGATTATGTTCTTCCAGCATGTAAGCAACTGTAAAAAGAGGCATCTTCGAGCAAATATCCTCTGCAACGATGGATCATGAAAGGATATCATAGCTTCCTTTGCTCGAGATAATCAACAATTTTAAATGGCGATTCGTCAAAGAGAGAGGAAGGGTCGCATTAGACCACACAGCTTGCTAGCTGTATTTTCCCCTATTATGAAGCGGGACCCTGGTGGGCAGCTTGGCCTTGTCTTCAAGTATTTTATTGGATCTGAATCCCTAACACAAGTCTGAGCATGGCCGCCAATGACGTATGGAGGGGGGCTTGAATAATTTAAACATGACCAGTTTTGTACCTCCCGCCATTAACAATTTTCTTGTAAGCCGAAGAAGTGACGTAGAAGAAGAACTGAAGATCTCTGTCAGATGAGAAACTAGCGTAATAGATTCCCATCGTGATCTTGAATATTAATGAAAAATCCTATATAAAAATGGATCTCCATCATATGTAATCATGATTAATAAACTTGTCTTCTTTTACGCCTCTTTGATTTGCCATATTGCTGTGAGGAAGTCTGATAATACGCAGCTTCAGCATGCTTGAGTAATTTTTTACGCTGATTCTGACAAATATGCTTCCCGTCACGCTCCGACTTTTACGCATAGAGGAATATGCGTAAAAACTCTTCAGCATTAAATTGTCTTAAAAATCCAATTGTCATGCTGTTTTTGGACGAGGAGTCACATAGAATTTTGAACTGTCACTTCTCTGATACGAAGAATTTATGTTCAGAACATCATCTTCAAGAATGGCTTTCCGAAGGTTTCTCTAAATGTCCGCCGAACAGGCCATACTTGAACTTAGATGTAAAGAATTCTGGATAGACTTCGAATGAACTTCTAATGGCCCAAGAAAAAGAGTCATTTTCAACACTGACATATGTGTATTTCAGGCACTTGCAATATTTTGTAACCAGAAAGGAGCAGATTCTGCATAAACCCTTGTAATTGGCCTTCTCAAGTATAAGACCCAAACTATCAAGATATACGCGTATCTTGTCCTGCGTAATTTTAAGATATGCGAAAAGTCATAGATCCGGAGCATCTGTAGCTTCTGAGCGTAAAATCATAGATCTGTAGCTTCTGAGCATAAAATCATAGATATTTAGCTTCTGAGCGTAAAATCGTAAATTTGTAGCTTCTGAGCGTAAAAGCTTCTGAACGTAAAACCGTAGATTCGTAGCTTCTGAGCGTAAAATCGTAGATTTCTAGCTTCTGAGCGTAAAACCATAGATTTTTAACTTCTGAGCGTAAAAGCTTCTGAGCGTAAAATCATAGATCTGTTACGCAGTATGACTATCTGTCTTCCTTTTCAAATGATAGGCTGACGTGGTCCCCAATCATAACCGACTATTAAAAATTGGATTTGGTTAGGGATTCGAAGAGTTATTTGAACTCTATAAATAGCCTGAGAGAGAAAAACCCTTCATCTATCTTTGCAAAAAAAAAAAAAACCTTTCATCTCTTTGAGAACTCTTCGTCTTCGTCTCTTTTCTGAGAACTCTGAGTTTCGCCATGGCACCAAAATAGGCCTTCGCGGATAAGGGAAAGAAAGCCGCTTCCTCATCTCGCTCCTCTGCTCAAGCACGAGCGACTCCTACTAGGCCAAGCGAGCCTCGTTCTGAACGAAGTGCTCCACCGTCTAGCTGCCCTCTGGGCATCACAGGTAAAAGACTTCGAGAGGAGAAAAATCCTTCTCACACGTTGTACGTGTATGCGCCAATACGCCCATATTCCTAATGTGTCAGCGTAAAACTCTATATTTTTACAGTCTAGCGTAAGACTGTCAAAATTTGGCGTATACTGCAAACTTTGTGTTTTACGCACTGGAGGTAAATTCCAACGTAAAAAGTCAAATTTTTGCAGTCTGGCGTAAAAACTCAGACTCTCAAGTTTTGGCGTATACTGCAAGAGTGTAGCGTCTAGTGTAAAACTGACTTGTTTTCTTGCTTCTTGTATTGGACCTACAGATTCCCCCTTTGGCTGAAGTGATGGGCTCTGCTGCTGGAATGCTGAATTCCAACTATTTGGAGGACTTGTCCCATGTGACATTCCCCATCTCTGGAAATGAGTATATTCAAAAAAGGGGAACTCTGATCTCAGCCCAAGGAGAACGAATGTTGCTGAGTATGATCAGTGGAGAGCCCCTAACATACATAGATGGGACTTAGTATAAGAAACCAGCTTTCTTATTCGGGGACGTTATTGATAAGCAGTCTCAGACCAAGCCCAAGAAGGAAGAGTGGGTATTTTCTGCTGAGGGCACGGTCATGTATCTGCCAAAGATGCCCAGAGATTACCCTATCTCTGTATTCTTCCATGCCACACATCCCAGAAAGATGGTGTGGACTCTGACTCCAGATCTTTACGGCCAGCCGGGGAAGATCTTTTATAAGAAAGGATTGAACCGAGGGTCCTTTGTGAGCAGTCCTTCAGGCCCTGTCATGCCTTTCAGAGGATTACTGCCGGACAGCGTCCCTAGTGAAGACACTTCACTGATCCAGCCGATTCAAATAGCGACTTTCTATAATGACTTTATGGGGCAGGGAGGAGTATACCCCAAGGTTAACCCTCGCACCAGTGGATGGCTTAGCCCCCAGAATCTTTGATGGGCCAGTTTAACTGCATGGGCCCTGAAGCACTTTCAGGTGGAGCTGGAAAGCATTGGTTTATTTGCGGCTGTGAGTGCTACTAGTGTTGGGCTGTCTCTCAACCTCAATTTGTTCTTAGCTTTGATGGAGCGATATAACTCGCTCACTGGGACTTTCTTCACTCCGATAGGTGAGTTGGGCCTGGCACTTCATGAGATGACAGACATCTCAAAGCTACCAATGGGAGACACTCCTTATGAAGAGTACGTTCTGACAAATAGGGAGCTGAAGGATACCCACCCTCGGGCAGTGGTAGTATACCAAGAGCTGATGAGCCACTACCTTGCATGTACCGCCTTCTACAAGGAGCCCTCTGATTTAGCCCATATCAACAAATGGGTATCCTACCTCTTCTTTCATCAGGCTAGAAATGCCAAACAGGACAAGGTTATAGATAACAGAGATAAACCCTTGAATCCCTTGAGCATTCTCAATGCCAACACAATCGACGATCTTATTAAAGATGCGGGGGCTCATGATTATGCTCTCAATGAAGAGATAGGGGGTTATCCTGCAGGAACCAAAGCCTACAGCTATATGAGGCATTGCCGAAAGCCTCTGTCAAGAGAAGCTCAACTGGCTGGCTTTCTTTCTGTTTGGCTACGATGATGGATAGTGCCTGGTATCGCGTCTGCGGATCGCATTCATCGCAACACCTTATGGCCCGCAGTGCGTTTGGTATTTGGAGCGAGATTGGGCCTACTCCCTGCCATGGTGTGCAGGATTCAAGCTGGCCTGAGGGCCATTACTGAGAGACTGCTGGCTGATGATACACGGCATGAAGGATATCCTAGAGTGGAATCGCCATTCTTATATCTGATGGGATGGTTAATCCTTCACAACACCAGAGTGATGCCTCCCGGGTCGGCCAGTGGTTCGGGCAATAACTTCCTGTTGAATTACAGGAATTCTTCTTGGAATGTGACTAGCGTCATAGACTGTCGGCTAGCACTAAATTTTGCCCATAGTTGGAAGTTCTTCTATATTGTCCCCCCGTACATATCAATCAACAGGGGATGAAACTTCAGGATGCAGGTCAGGGGACCACTGCTACTTGGAGCCTTTTACTGGTTGGTCTGCATTAGACCTTACCATCTGCTGTACAGAAATGAGGACCACTGCTACTTGGAGCCTTATCTGCCTAGCCGTTTCGCTAGGCAATTTGGGTATGATCAGTTGCACGTGGGGAATCCCATCACCAGCTTCAAGTTCAAAGGTGGACTTATCGATGGAGCTATAGGATGGCGGTACTTCATAATGGGTTGTACTGGAGCAACCTTTGCTGTGTCCGCGACTTCTCTCTCTACGGAGCTGCGCATTCTTCACTCGTATACGCAGTTTTATGTGTCCATTAAAATCTTCCATCATGAATTTGTTGTTCATGGAAGTTTCAGGATGCCCTCACATAGGTCCACTGGGAGAGAAGAGATACCATCTGTCTCCTCTGATGAAGATGATAAAACCACTAGTGCAGATGATTATTTTTTGATTGTACCGAGAGGCGTAATAGCTCCGCCAGCAGAGCCTCTCATAATCTCCAGTAAACGAAAGGCTTCCACTCTGAAAGAGCCTTCCTCCCGTAAGAAGAAGCTGACTACCAGAGGTCCTAAAAGGACTTCCACCAAGGGGGCCTCTAGGAGTGAGCCTATTATTTCCCCTGTTGGGGATGATTCTTTGATCAGAGGTCCTTCGCCTTTTAGAGAGAGAACCTCCACAGTTCTAGCTGACAGTGCTGGAGATTCTTTATCCGCTACTGCTGCCGCTACCACCGTTACTGGTAGTACTTCTAGATCGCCTTCGAGGCCGAGCATAATAAGGATCAGTATACCTTTAGCGAGACAAATAATGGGCTAGCCCCTCCTTCGTCTGTAAGTATCTCGAGCGAGATTCCACCCGATGAACCTCGAGTGGATCTGGGTGACGACTGGGATGACTACCCTCAAACGTCAGTTGGTGTACCCTCTTCTCCAGGTATGACAGCTTGTTTAGCATCATTAAGAAATAATTTAGCTATACAGGATGCATACGCAACATACATACCATCGGCCATGGGTAAATGTTGTCTTCACGCTTTCTTCAGGAAAATTAACATCAAATTGATATTAACTTTCTCTTATCTTATTTTCAGGGGAAGACATCTCTGGGAAGGGCGGAGTTGACACAACTTCTGATTTTGTTGCGGATCCAGCTAACAAAACGGCGATGCCTGACGTCGACGAAGCATACTTTGAAACTGCCGATCTTTCATCTGCAATATTCTCGGGTGTCATCCCGCCAGTAGCAGTTCAAATAACATCAGAGGAGGATGAACCCACCATCTCGATCGTGCCTCCTTCGTTAAGCATGCCAGCAACTTCAACCGTTGTTGGTGTCTCTTCTTTTGTCGTACCATCTGTTGAAGCAACGACTGTGGCAACATCCTCTACAGTCCTTCTGGAAAAGAGATTTACTGATATTGCGGCCACCCCCAGCGTACATTCGATCTTTGCAATGCTAGTTGAACAATACACTAGCATATTCTACGTCACTTTGAAAGAATTGATATCCATGGTGCTGGAGAAGAACCTAAGCTATGATGCTCTGAAGACGTCCTCCAAGCTCACTATAGCGCCGATTAGAAATTTCAATGACGTTGAAAGAGCTGATGCGCTAGAGCAAATAGTTAATGGTTTAGAACAACCCATTAAAGAATATTTGCAACTATCCCGGGGCAGCATCGATGACCTGGTTCAAGCTGAGTATGACTCCCTAACTGCGGAACTTGCTCAGCAGACTGAATTTTTAAACAAATCATCCAGGGATAACAACAAGAGATGGAGAAAGAGCAGGCAGTATTAGTGGAGAGTATTCCTCAGCTGGCCAAGTGCTGCGCTGAATGTGAAGGATATGAAGTAAGGGTTCGAGAATTGGAAGCTGAACTTGCTCAGACAAGGGAGAGGCTTCTTAAGGCATTGGTAGTTCGTGATGTATT
This sequence comes from Iris macrosiphon, assembly GCA_036927795.1. NCBI lineage: Eukaryota > Viridiplantae > Streptophyta > Magnoliopsida > Asparagales > Iridaceae > Iris > Iris macrosiphon. Next base: position 13,807,529 of record JAYESA010000006.1, read on the forward strand.
TGAGGGCCAAGTGAAGACATCTCAGCAGAACTTGGCACATGCGGGTGTCATCCACGCAAGTTTTGTTGATTCTCTGTCCGAACTATCTCTCTTGAGCAATGATGAAGCAAGGCTGGAGCGGGCTCGTACTAACATCTTGAACTCCAGGAATAAAAGGATGGCGGCTTTGGGGCAACAGATCCGCAATTTAACGGCTCCTCCCCAATGATGTACCTTTTTGCTCCTTTTGTAATTTGCTATTTCCAGAGATAATAAAGATACATTTTCTGACTTTGTGGACCTATCACTTTTGAATATGAATGATAGGCTAAGATGAAAGTGATATCAGAGGTAATATGGACATGATATACTTTCGGTAAGGTTTAGCTGAATATATCTATTCAGAGGTAATATGGACATGATAGAATATGATCCAACTAAATTTGTATAAAAAAACACTATCAGAGGTAATATGGACGCGATAGGTTTTGAAGTGTCAAATTAGTTAAACATATCTATTCAAAGGTCACAAGAACATGATAGAATATGATCCAACTAATCTTTGTATGTAGTATCACCAGAATAAAATCTTCACCATACCCCTTTGAGCAAAGGGGATCAAGCATAGTACTTCTTCAAGAATTTGTCGTTGATAGGAGCCATTATCAAATATCCATTAGGCTTGGCTAATCTGTAAGCGCCATTTGAAAATGTGGTTTCAATCACATAAGGTCCCTCTCATTTCGGCTGGAACTTGCCCTTACTTTTGTGTGTAATGATCATAGGCCTCTTCACAGCTAGAACTAGCTCGCCAACTTTGAACACTCTTTCCTTCACTGTTTGATTAAAAGCTCTGGAGATGCGTGCCTGGTAGAACTCGATGCGCTGTTGATCTTGAAGGCGTTTCTCGTCTAATCCTTCTAGCTCTTGAAGTCTTAAACGATCATCATTTTCCTGAGTTAGCTCATTAGCCACTGCTATCCTGAGTGATGGAATTTGAACTTCAATGGGGAGAACTGCTTCACACCCATAAACTAACAAAAATGGGGTACAACCCGTTGGCGTTAGTACCGTTGTACGGTATGCCCACAAATATTCTCCCAACTTCTCGTTCCAATCTCTTTTGTTTGAAGAGACAAACTTCTTCAAGAGTTTGATGATGGTTTTGTTGAAGGCTTCCGCCAAACCATTAGCAGCGGGATTGTATGCCATTGAGGCCATATTCTGTATCTGATTCTTATCGCAAAAGTGGTGAAACGCTTGATTGATGAATTGAGGCCCATTATCATGAATTATCCTTCGGGGTATCCTGAAGCGATAAATTACATGGTGCTTGATAAAGCTGATCATGTTGGATGTCTTTACTTCAGCAAGAGGATCGCCTCCGCCCATTTGGAGAAATAGTCAGTGATAGCCAATATGAACCGATGTTCTCTAGAAGACGAAGGATGAATAGGACCAATGATATCCATACCCCATGCTTCAAAGGGCCATGATGCAATAGTATGATGTAAATACTCAAAAGGCTGATGTATAAAATCCTCATGAACCTGACAGGCTTTGCATTGTCTTGCATATTTCACAGCATCTGCAATCATAATAGGCCAGTAGTAGCCCATCCTCCTGATACGATCATGTAACTTAGGACCAGGTTGATGTGCTCCACATACCCCGTCATGAGCTTCTCGGATAACCCGCCTTGCATCATCATCAGAGAGACATCGTAACAATAGTCCATCGTATGTTCGGCGATATAGACTTTATGAAGATGTATCAAAATAGAAACATAATGATCGTCTCTTGATAGATATTGCTTCTTTAGGATCTTCTGGTGAGATTCCGTATGACGCGAAGTCTATAAAGGGACTTCTCCAATCTCTCTTAGGAGGAACCGTGTTTATAGCATAGTTGCATTCTATGTGAAAGTTATTTTTCACACAAAACAAATCTTTGTTAACAAGGATCACCGAATTCTGCCTTCTTATAGGAATAGCTAGATCTGCAGCTAGGCTGGCCAGAGAATTAGCTTCCAAAATTTAAGATCGAGGAATATGCTCTAAGAAAAATCCTTTAAAATACATTGCTATCTCGATCGTTTTTCGGTGATAAGAAATGAGGTCTAGATTGCGGACTTCATATATTTCTCTGACCTGATTGACGATCAGGTGAGAATCACCAAAAGCTTCCAGGTATTCAACATCCAATTCTTTAGCGACTTGAAGCCCGATTAGTAGAGCATTATACTCTGCCACATTATTAGAGCAGGGTTTGCTAAGAGAATATGCTCGATAGATGTATATTATGTTGCTTAGTTCTATTTATTAGATGTCTATATATGTGAATCGTGATCATAGATGGTTGGTGGTCGTTGTCGTCGTCGTGTTCGTGGTGATCGTGGTCGTAATCATGGTAATCTTGGTCATGGACGTGATCAAGGTGGTCGTGATCTTATACTACCCGGGGATGGATTATCTCCTCGATCACGTGATCCCGATACCCCCTCGTCAGTTTCAGGAACCTCCACTCTGCCATAGGCTACAAGCACAGACACTCCGCCATTTGTCGCATACGTCCCCGGCGCTCCATCATCGGCATCTATGCCCCCGACATCATCTGATGCAGATCCCGGTAACCCATCGTCAGTTCATCCACCAAATACTCCAGCAGCTTTATGATGTGCCCTAGATTATTCGGACTTAGAGTATGATACTAGTGGTCGGTATATCCCCTGATCAGGTGGTCCTCTGACACAACCAGTGAGACAGGAGAGGTAGTTTAGAAAGGAGATTTGGCCCGCGACCAAAGAGTTGTAAGTAAATTTATATGTTTTATCTGATGTAGTTAATTTTATATGTTTTATTTATTTATTCAACTAAATAATCTGTTGTTATTTCTTTGTAGATTTATTTTCTACAATGCTACTCCAGCATATGGAAAAATCATTATGGGGAACTACCACTGCCGCCCGACATGCAGTGTATATAGCTTGACTAGATTAAGGTATATACGATCTTTTCTTTTATTCTATTTATTAATTATTTTTTAATCAATTTATATTAATTATTAATTGAATTTGTATGTCAAAAAATCTATTGGTAGCCCAAGCATCGCGATACGGAGATCAGGAAGATATAACGCGGTGCCTGTAACAAGAAGATGCAGAATGCGAAGGATAATTTGCAAAAATGGGTAAATGCTGGAAAGGGCAAGAAACCATGGATCCGTAGTGATTTTTGGGAGAAGGTATAGAAGAAGCTCGATACTCCTGAGTTCAAGAAGAGGTTCGAGCAAGGAAAGAAGGTGCGATCTCATGGGAGTCTGCATACTTGTGGATCGATTATCATCCCTATGCACCATCGAAACCTGGTAAGATAAAAATTAAGTACCTAAATATTTTTATTACATAGTTAAATAATATTAATTATTAAGCTAATATGTTTTCTTAAAGTTTCATACACAGGCGGAGAAGCTGGCGAAGGAAGGGGGAGATCCCTCTAGTATCAGTTTTGCCGATGTTTTTGAGTATATGCACAAGAGGAGGAAGAACGGGAGCTACGTGGACGAGAAGGCCAGCAGGACTGCTGTAAGTATTTCAATTTATATTATAAGTTAGAATAATATGAGGTATTAGAATTTCTATTATAAGTTAGAAGTCCATTATAAAATTAAGCATAGGTTATTGGATAGGCTGTATTCCAGTCTCCGCAGACTGAGAGCGCCTCTCGGCCCACTCAGGATGGGATAGTAGAGAGTGTCGCTGAGTCTTCGCCCGCCACAACGTCCTCGTCCATGGACGCTCGGACGAACGACCTTTTTGTACAGACCGCTAATGGAAAAGGAAAAGGTGGACGCGTCCACGACACCGACTCCTTGGCGTCGCAGATGTTGGTATACTCGAGACCTCCACCGCCGGCTTTATCAGTTGCGGCATAACCTAAGTGGATAGAGTAACTTGTTATGGCAATGACCACATTGCTGGCCACAGTGGTGGGTATGCAGGAGTCGATCAACAACATAATGAGACCTCCATCGTCGGTGTCCTCTGCTCCTTCCGCTGCTGCTTCTAGCCCTATTCTATCTACTGATGAAGTAATGAGACTCCTAAGATTATTTATGACAGAGGCGTTAGGTTCACTACCATTTGAATTATTGAATAAAATTTCTTTGGACGTCCTCAAACGTTTGTGTGACCAGGGATCACCGCCAGATCGATGATTTTCTTTATATTTGATATTTATTTGTGTTATAGTAATCGAGAAATTGTGGATATTATTTATTTGTGTAGTCGTGGTCATGGACTTGTGAATATTGTTCATGTACTTTGATTATTTTATTTGGACTTGTGGTCGTGGACTTGTGGATATTGTTCATTTATGCGATTGATTTTATTATGTTAATTATATGTATTTTTTGAATTATGTCGCGTGTGTGTTTCCAGCGTGCGTTTGTGCCATTGAAGGTCCGATTGGACGAAAATTCTACAGTGGGTTGCGCTGGGTGGTTAATATATTGATAGTGCTTAACAGGTTTTATATAAACCAAAATGCTGGGATATATGTATTTAAAAGTTTTATTTGGAGTTATGTGCACATTAGCGTCGGACATACGTCGACTTAGCGGTTTCCTACGACGTAGTTACGACACTCTAGCGACGGATACAACCGTTGCCAAGTAAATTTTTATTCATGGGCGACGGATTACCGACACACGTAGACGGACATGTGACTTTTCCCCGACTAAGTAATATCATAATTCCGTCGCCAACTTGAGTATCAGACTTTTTTATTCATAGAAACATAAATAATGCCACTATAACGTCGCTAAACCAACGCCATTTTTGACGCAAATTCGTCGCTATCTAGACGTCATTATAAACTAAATTACTGTTGCATATACGTCGCTAAAGAGTCGCTTAATGAATCCGTCGCTAAAATGTTGCATAGACATCAACTAAAGCGACGTCGCAATTACTCTAGTTTATCGTCAAAATTTTAACTGATTGGCGACAGAATCTTTTAGCGATATGGCGTTTACCGACGAATATTATTTGTCTAAATTACGTCGCCGGGTAGTCGCTAATAGTGAATAATGACATTTTGGCGACGAAAAACGACCGTCGCTATTCCTTTGTATTTTAGTAGTGGTAGAAGCATAAAAAATCTAGATTCATGCGTCCAACAAACATGCGCCCCAAGATCGACTCAGAAGAAATCAGGCCGTAGAATGACTATGCGGCCCAGAAAAGTAGCTTCCATGAGCCAAGCGAAATCAAAGGCCATGTGCCGCTCTGATCAAGCCCCCGATGCCATAATGATCTAGTGTCATGCGCCGACCGCTTCATAACTAGTATTCTCGTGTGCCCTCAGTGCCATACGCCACTTAGTAACTAGTGTTCTCATGCACCAGTAGTGCCAAGCGCCACTAAGTGACTAGTGTATGCATGTGCCGGCAGTGACATGTGTCACTACTCTCTCAAGCATCCCTGCGCCCCAATACTAGCCATATAAAGGCTTAACACAAAGATTACGTCAAGCACAAAATCCTGACAAAAAAGACTTTTTGAACACCTCAAAAGACGTGAGCACGCTTGTAAATCATCTGACTGAAATCTAGGATTAGATTTGTTTAGGGTTATTTTGAATTAGTTAATAGACTTATAATTTGCCTCATTTAATTTAATTCACTTGGTGCATCTTGTCGTTGTTTCGATATTTGGAGAGCTACTCTAGCTTTTGCCTTCAAACAAATTTTACACTATTGACCTAGACGTACTAATCTTCCATTCTGACCTTTGTTTCACTCATAAATACCCTCTCTTGTGCTTAATTTTAATCGCACAATATTTATCATAATTATATAATTTTAAAACCTAAACTTTGCACCTATGTCCATTCCAATCAAAATTGGAGACACAACCTCGACCCATTTCTTGTAACCCAATATATGACGATAATGTATTCCGAGTATATTAAGTCCATGACACTTGTGTCACCCCAAATTGAGACCCCATCTACTTCTAATTTATTAAAGGATACCTATGACCCAAGTTTTATTTATTTTGGGGCAACTGACTCAACCTAGCCCAAAATTAGACAAAACACCAACCCAAACCCACATTAAAAATCTCACGGCTCATACAAAATACCACACACCAATTTCTTCTACTACAATACACCAAACATGGTTTCTACCCTCATCAAATCCTCAATTTTCCATATTTGTAAACACCCAAACAATTAGGGACCTAAATACAAATATAATGTTATGTGGCAATCTCCTATTGGAGCAAACCAAATAAAGAAAACCTATTTGGTCATGATTTAACCGGTCGTATCACCCTCTCTCTCCATTTGCATGGTACTATCATCATTATCCATTCCCTCTAAGTCCTAGTCTTTCATTCAAACATTAACCCATCACAACCACTCATTCCTTCATGACAACACTCCATACACACTCCTAGGAATGCCCTAGCCGCCCCTAATCCCCAAGCCCCCCCCTCTCTCTCTCTCTCTCTCTCTCTCGCTCGCTCGCTCGTTCTTTCTCTCTCTTTATTAAATACTACTCTCTCTTTCTCCTTCATTTATTGCATTTTCCTCTCTCTCTCCCTTAACTCCAAAACCGAGACACCACTATCATCATCCTCTCATTCACCTCCACACCCTTTTTGTTACAGCTATAAATACCACCACCAACAACGACAGCTAGCATCATCACCATCATCTCCATGACCACTACCATCACCACCAACAACAACAGCCACCACCACTCCCCTCACATTCGATTCTTCTTCTTCACTTCTTCATTACTCCTCCTCCTCTTATTCACACCTTCATCTCCCACCACCACCGCCATACCCGACCTCCACCACCCTTACAACCATAACCACTACATTTACCATCACCAACGACAGCTACCACCACCACCACCATCATCCTCCGACCCCTAGGCTACTGCTACTGCTTATGCTTCTGCCGCTGCTGCTACTGCAAATGGCTGATGTTGCTGCTGCTGCTGCTTTTCATCAGCTGTTGTAGCCGTTTGCCTTCTTCTTCTTCTTCATCTCTAAATGCCGGGCAACCCCCTCTCTACCCGACCATGAGGCCTCCCTTACCCGATCTTCTCCTAGTTCTTCTTCACTTGCACATTGTGCACTAGGTAATCTTCATTCTACTTCTCCTTCATCTTATTCTTTTTTATATTATACATGATCTCTTAGTTTCTCTTCATATAGTAAATGATCACCTCTTACTCTTTATATTCTTCTTAGAAGTTTGAATGGATATTCACATGTTTGCATTAATGGATATTGGCACACAAAATCACTAATTTAACCTCTCATATGCCAAGTTTCAACCCCACACCTAAACACTTGTTATCACCTATTTAACACTTGTCAAACACACTAAATGACTCCATCTCTACAATAAATTCAGAATATATATTAATGTTAGAATACTATTTTAATGATGATTATTGCATGAGTGGAGGTTGTTTGTGATTATATTAAGTAGTTGTGGTTGTTGCTTAGCTAGTTAGATTAGTAGTTCTCTCTCTCTCTCTCTCTCTCTCTCCCTCTCTCTCTCTCTCTCTCCCCCTATATATATATATATATATATATATATATATATATATAGTGGTATGTTAGAGAGTGATTATTACCATATTAGATTTAATCCTTGTTTGTATATAAATAGTGCATGTATAGAATGACAGTTTGCAATATTGCCAGGTTAGTATGCCATGCTCGAGGAGATGTATTTTGTTACATAATGGTGTGCACTTATTACTTTGTGTGCATGTGTATGAGAATTATGTGATGGTTTATATATTAGAGTATGTGGTGATGATTTTTATGTATACAAGAGACACCCTAACCTAGTAATTAGTGCATGTAGCTAGGTTGTGAACAATTGTTAGTATGTAGTAAGCAACTCTAACTTGTTGAGCACAAACATTAGGAAATATTTTATATATTTGTGCATAGAGACCTAGAAGGATAACACTTGGTACCTAGATTTTGGAAAGCAACTTAGCACTTACAAGAACCCTAGTTATGACCGTGATTGTGTTATATGAGCAATTACACATTTTAGAGGAATTGTAGATGTTGTGTGACTCGTAGACTTAGTATACACATACTTTCCTTAGTCAAGCTTATCCAACCTACTTAGATAGAACGCTTGTTTGGTTTGGACTCTACGTGACTCATGACGTGGCGTATGTTTTACTCTTGTGCATGCTTAGCATAGCGTAATGTAGTGATTGATATTTATTGTTATTATATTCATAGGCACCCAGGATAGTTCTACCTTGGATGCAGGTTTTGGAGCTTTACTTGTTCACATCAGAGTTCCAAGCAAATATACCTTGCCTTGTTGTACTGTTTAAATTCAGTTATTATAGTTTGCATATTTATTTATTTAATTATTATATAACTGTGCACGTCCAAGAATGACTCGGGTGTACTGAACGAAGGCGTTGACGTTAGGACTTGTGTTTGACCTAGTGTCTAGTGGACACACCTAATGTTTTGGATTTATCATTATGACTCCTAGGCCTTGTTATGTATTATTTTACGTCATAGAGTGAGTTTATGTTAGGACACGGGCTTACGCACATGACTGATCATCAATGCGAGTAGCACGTATGACGGTATTTGGCATAGTTGTATAGTACTTTAGTGACTTACATTATATTATGAGATGTCCATGTCATATTCATGACTTGTACATTAGCATTGGGCGGGGAAGATAATTAGTAGGCATATGGGACAGACATTTGGCTACCGTAGTTTCAGAGTAAACTACTGGGTCGTGAGCCTCAGTGTTACCCGGTTATGGACCATGTGTTACCCGATTATGGGTTATGTGCTATCCGGTTATGGGCGTATATGCTTGTCGATACATCCGACAGAGGTTACTAGTTGCACGTTATCATGATCGGTGATGTAGTCAGTATATACTTCTAGCATCTAGTTTACAACTAATGCCAGATACTTAGCCTCTGGCTCGACGCTACGCTTTATACCTTTTACCTACCCATACGTACCAATATTATCTTCAAGTGCATTTCACTTAGCTAGTTAGTTCACTCTCGCATTTAAACAAAATTTCTTTATGGCATATAATTTTTGTATCTTGTTACATCCCTCTAAGGACCTAGTTCCTTTCCAGATCCGGACGAGCACTTATACCCGTCTATATACGGAGCAAGAGTGGAGATCGAATTTGTGGCTGAGGACTTTGAGGCCTTTCCAGAGGAGTTCCCATAATTTAGGGTACATTGATGCTTTGGTCTAGAGTATCTTTATCTAGCTAGTTGTTGCTCAAGTCTAGTTAACTTATTACTTTATGTACTTTTATTCTATCATTGTACTTTAGTGGGTTTGTCTCCATCAGACTATTTCAGTTGTATTATGGATATTCAAACTCTTTATATTTCATTTACCAATACTTCAGTCTTTATTACATTTGTTTCCATGGATGAGATTAGTTGTTTACATGATGCTTGTTAGCGTAGCATATTATACGTAATAGTATTTTAGGATAGTATAGTACGCTTTGACGGGTCCATTAAATTAGAAAATTCTTCGGAGTCATATTAGCTGACCATTGCCACGTGGCATGGTCCCGCATATTTTGGGACTGGGGCGTGACAATACTAAATGACAGAATCTCACGTCAGCATGAACTTTACTCCTGACAGTCGTATAGTGCCATATGTACGAGTCTCCATGTATGTTAGACTTTATACGTCTCTGGCCCCAAGCATTCCTGACTCCATGCATTTCATGCGTCTCTAGCCCCATGCATTCAAGACCCCATGCGTTTCATACATCTCTGGCACCGTGCTTTCGAACTCCAAGTGTCCAACATGGCAGAGTTTCCTGAGACAAAATCTTTCTGTTGCAACTGAAGTGATTCTCTCCAACTAAATACGGGCTACATGTCAAGCTGACCAAGTCACGCAAACAAAAGACGAGAATCGCCCTCAGAAAAGCAGACCGCAACAAACGTCCATATGGCAGCTCGGCCTAGAATCAACTATATCTTGTTAAGGATATACACGTAGCAGCCTGCCCATAGTATACACCTACAGTTGCAACCGTATTCTGTTGAAGGAGCCCTCTACGGCAACCAAACAGAAGCATATGCGACATCTATAATCCACTAACATGATAGCTATAAATAGTAGCAACTTGGACGTTCCAATGGTTAGTTTTTCTACTTCAGGGACATATCCCTCCAAGAGAGCTACATACATGCACACTGTAGGAGCAATTGGGATCATAAACCAATTCAAAGAGAATCTGCTCCGATACTAATTTTAGGACCGTTAGGGCAACTCTAGAGGGGGGTGAATAGAGTGCGTGTGTGTAGTAGAAATAATAAATCCCAATTAAAAATTAAGCTACGTAAAGGCAATATATGTACCAACATATTTATCAATTATGAATATGTAGTAAAGTAAGAGTTGAGAAGAGCAATTGCAAATACCGTAATTTTATCCTGGTTTTCCTTTGAGAGGACTAGTCCAGGCGCGAGAACTCTTGCTTGGAGTTGTATCCACTATAATCACCAATAGTGAATCACAAGCTTGATCCGAAGGCTTACAAAGTTCTTACAACATCGAGCTTTGATCCGAAGGCTCGAAAGACTTCACACATGCATTTGATTCGAAGGGCACATTGACTTCAAATACTAGAGAACTTGACAAACCAAGCTTTTTATAACTCGAGACTTCTAAATCGGAATTATGTTGGTACTAGATGGTTGGGAGTTGATCTTGGGAATGAAGAAGGTTTATAGCTCAGGAAGATAGAGATATGAAAGTGAGTGAATGAGTTGTATTAAAATATGGAAATTCTTCTCTTTTTATAGGGTTTTTTTGAACTGAGTTTGGGCCGAGTTCGGATGCCCAATGTTTAGAAAATAGAATGTTAGAATCATGGTCTCACGGAATAACATTACAAACTGGGTCTTATGGTGACCGAGTTTGCCCCGAGTTTGTCTCGAGTTCTGTCTGAACCCCGTTGGTCTGTTTCCAGAATGTTGGGTTCAAGTTTGGTTTGGTTCAGGCTGTTTTGAGTGGACTAGGTGGTTTAATAGGGATTTGAATTTCCTAGTGACAACATGAATTCGATGTACATTTTGTACTAAACTCAATGAATAAAAAATACAGACTCAATAACACAACTTGTAGACTTGTTGAATCATGTCTTCAACATAGTAACGGAGATGCAACAATTGTTATTTTATGTGTCGTATTGAGTCATATCAGATCATAGTTACTCAATTATCAAAATTGAGTTGACGGTTATTCATTTAGGCTAACAATCTCTCCCATTTTGATAATTGACAAACTGTGATCGATACATCAATATTCATACATGGGCACAGATCTTTGAAAAGTACAAGGCTCCCCCGTAATTTTTGAATCATGGTATAGGCGCATCATCGGTCCTTGTCTTCTCCTGTATTGCTTCTTCCGTTTCCTTGTCTTCTCCTGTATTGCTTCTTACGTCCTTTTGTACTTGTCTTGCGTATCCGTCTCCTTGTCTTCTCCTGTATTGCTTCATCCGTCATTTTGTACTTTTTTTGCGTATCGGTCCTTTTTCTCCCCCTTTTTTATTTCATCAAAATGATATAGCTCGTAGAGCAAATATAGACAATATATGAAACACAAAGTAATGAAAAACAAGACATAATTGCAAATTATATATACTATTTAATGACATAAATGAATGATTTTTTGTCAAAAGTTATTAAAAATCTATCAGAGTATCCATGATTCATGCATTTGAACTCAATTACTTTAGCATGTTATATGAATATTCTTTAGATAAACATTAATGTCACGGAGAGAACCAAAATCCTTGAGAATAAAATATTCAGATGACTGGAAAGCTCCCCTGCAAAGTATGACATATCTAAATATAGATAATCAGGAACTTTTATAGATACTCCATATACTATGAACACAGTAAAAAAAAGCTTTCATAGTGCAGAATATTGGAAAGATATAGCCTAGAAAACCTATCAATTGTAACTAGAATATCATCAGCACCAATTTCTACTAAAGACCGAGCCAATAACTACTGATCGTCACCAGTAATTTTAAATGCCTAGTTAAAACTAGAAATTCTAATTCTTGGCGATAACAGTTGCCAACTTTAAGTCAAAAAATAGACATTGAATTCGTTGTTGTCTGCGGAATAATAAATTACAAAAAAGACCTTAACAAATTATGATTCTATAAAGTGTCGATCATCTTGGGTTAGTTGTAGGGGACAGATCCCAGCTAGCGGTGGTCCGAAGACACTTAAGTACCGTGTGGCTTAGGCTATTTATGTTTTTTTTTACAAAAGAGCCCTTTCGGCTTATACCCAAAACATTTTTTACTTTTACAAAACTTAGATTTAAAAGAATTTCAGGCAATTTAAGTCTTCGTACATCATTCAAATTCTGAATTTCTAATTCTTGACAATAAAGTTGAGGCAATACTTGGCTAGGGAATTAGTAAAGATATCAGCAAAATGATGTTCAGAGTTAACAAAAGAATAAAGCAAATATTATAAATTTTATTTCACAAAGATAAAAAATATATATACTTGAAAAATATGCACTAAATAAATAAGGTGATCTAAGAACATATGATTCAAATCCATATTTAGTCATGTACAATAGTCAATAAAATATCTAAAAATACTCAACCACTACTCATGCTTGATGAAATAATAAGAATTAACTAAGGATGCTAGTATCATAAGTCTCATGTAAAGACATGCTTGATTCTATAATTTAGCCAGTTAGGAAGGAAATAATTTTTTTATGTTACCAAAGTAGCTTTCGTTGCTATACTTATGTTGGTACAATTGCTTGGAAGATGACATTTATAGCTTTGCAACCACAAACATTCTCCTTGGTGCTAAATTCTAACACAAGGCGTTCTACCTACATCACTAGGTAGAAACTTTGGTATCCAAGATTTGTATCCATATTTGTTAGCTTTTGGTATCCACATAAACTTGTTCATACTAACCAACTGTTTAATATTACATTATTGTGAAATGTGTCATTGTAGACCACAGTAATGACATATAGCATGGATATAAGTGTTAGAAACAGTATGGTTAATATGACTATTTGAAGTGGTATATTGTGTCTTACGTAGATATTTGTAATAAAAATACATGATTAGAAGGTTTGGCCTTCTTGGTTGTGTCTTACGAGTGTCCTTGGGTTTTGAGTGACACGTGTTAGATTGGGAAGCAGTCTATACAGTCTATTTTCCTAATCTAATTTCCAACTTTTTGGATGTGTCATATAACTCAGTAAATCTAGAAGTCAAGGCATCTAATCTGATAAGAGCATAACTATTTTTCTTCTTCTCTATCATAAACTCTTCTATGAGCTTGGCATAGTCCTTGTCTTTCTGTTCAATACTTAGTAAAGTTTCAAACAAGTTTAATCTAATAGCAGGAAATTTATTTGTGTGGCTAGTAGATTGTGTATTTCTAATATAATATAAAAGTGTAGACAATCTATTAATCTCCTTCTTGTGTGATTTGAGTTCCTTCTTAGTGTCATTGTATTTATCCAAAAGTGTCTTATGGTCATAAAGAAGATCACTAAAAGCATCACCCAATTCATTAAAAGTAAAGTCATCATATAGAGGGTTTGTAGATACCTGATCAAATTCCATTAAGCACACATTTGCTGTATTTTATGGGTGATCATCGTCTGAATCACTGGTTTTGCTTTTGTGTCGAATGCTTGTATTAGAACTTTCTTCTACTTCCATGTCGCTACCTTCTTTTTTATGCATGTACTCATAAGTAGCTTCAAGAAGTTTTCAGATCTCATATGAGGTTGCACAAGAAGAAATAGATTAAATTTATTATTGTCTAAAGAAAAGTAAAGAGCATTCATTGTTTTTGCATGAAGTCTAGCTAATCTCTTTTCTTCTTCTGTGTAGTCATAATAAGGTTTGTTAACAATATTGGAAGTAAGAGGAGAAATGATAGTAGATTTTTTGTAACCTTCAATAACATTAGTCCATACGTCAAAAGCAAGTAATTTTAAGTAAAAGCTCATACATGCTTCCAATAAGTGTAATTATTTCTATCAAAACATGGAGGTCTATCTATGGATTGTCCTTCTTTTGTAAAGTTAGCCATGAGCATTCTAGAGTGTATAAAATAAGCACAGTTTAATAAAAATATGCTCTGATACCAATTGTAGGAGCAATTGGGATCAGAAACCAATTCAGGGAGAACCTACTCTGATATCAATTGTACGACCATTAGGGCAACTCTAGATGGGGTGAATAGAGTGCGTGTGTGAAGAAAAAATAATAAACTCCAATTAAAAATTAAGCTACGTAAAGGCAGTATATGTACCAACAGATATATCAATTATGAATATGCAGTAAAGTAAGAGTTGAGAAGAGCAAACGTAAACACTGAAATTTTATCCTGGTTTTCCTCTGAGAGTACTAGTCCAGGCCCGAGAATACTTGCTCGGAGTAGTATCCACTATAATCACCAATAATGAATCATAAGGTTTCATCCAAAGGCTTGCAAAATTCTTACAACATCGAGCTTTGATTCGAAGTCTTGAAAGACTTTACACGTGCATTTGATCCGAAGGGCATGCCGACTTCAAACACTAGAGAAATTGACAAACCAAGCTTTTTATAACTCGATCAGACTTCTAAATCGGAACTGCATTGGCACTAGAAGGTTGGGAGTTGATATTGGGAATGAAGAAGATTTATACCTCAGGAAGATAGATATATGAAAGTGAGTGAATGAGTTGTATTAAAATGTGAAAATTCTTCTCTATTTATAGAATTTTTTTTGAACCAAGTTCGGGCCGAGTTTGGATGCCCAAGTTCAGAAAATCGAATGCTAGAATCATGTCTCACGTAGTAATGTTACAAACTATGTCTTAGGGTGACCGAGTTCGCCCCGAGTTTATGCCAAGTTCTGTCCAAACTTTGTTTGTCTGTTTCTAGAATGTTGGTTCTAGGTTTAGTTTGGTTCAGGCTATTTTGAGTGGACTAGGTTCTGGTTTAATATGGGTTTGATTTTCCTAGTGCCAATACGAATCCTATGCACATTTTGTACTAAACTTAATGAATATAAAATACAGACTCAATAACACAGCTTTTAGACTTGTTACAGTATGTCTTCAGCGAAGTAACGGAGATGCAACGATTGTCATTTTATGTGCCATATTGAGTCATATCAAATCATAGTTAGTCGATTATCGAAATTGAGTTGACGGTTACCCATTTGGGCCAACACACACAATCTCAGGAGAGAGAAGAGAGTATTCTCATTCCCTCGTCAGCCGTCAACGAAGTAAAATAGTCCTTGCAGTACTCGATCTCCATCGTCACATTACCTAGATCAAAAATATTGTACTTAGATTTTATGTCTAGGATTTCTTTGTACTTTTTATTTTTATTAAACAAAGGTTTCCTAAACTTACTTCAATGGAAAATAGATATGGGATTTGAGCATGTAGTTCTAGATTGACCTTGTCGATTTTGGGGTAAGTCTAGAATGAACCTTTGTTGGAGATAGACCCTTAAGAAATTGATTGTGGGTAGATAGACCCGACCGAGACATTGGGGTATTTTCTTGTTAGTGGTTTAGTCAGTGGTAGTGCATTCGTGGTGAGTTGATAATAGATTGGGGTAGAAGTCTACGAGATTGATCTGATTGCAGATGGCCCCAAGAATAGAGATGAGTGTGGCCCCTAGCAGCTGTCTAGCATAATATGAGTTTCCTATGAACACTAGGTTTAACTTTCAATATAGCTAACCATAGAGACTTGACCGAGAGTTAATTTTACTGTCAGAGACCACAAGGATGACCCTTTTGATGATACAAGAGTAGTGTGGCATCATGAGACTTGAATAGTAAATATTTCGAGTATGCCTGTGTTTGGATAGTTGGTATCGGGATGTGGATATGAGTATTTTAGAATAGCAGATTATGTTGGAATAGTTTAATAGATGGATGATTAAGTTCAGAAATTGATAGTTATTAGAGTTGGATTTGGTTGCCTCGACGGGAATGGAGAATCAATAGTAGATTCGGTTGGCTGGACCATCTTAGAATAGTTTCTCCTGAAATCAAGTTGTAATGAGGAAAATATTATAACGATAGATGGAATCCTCACTCGAGAAATTTGATAAAAATTTTATTCGTTGGAAGAGAAACTTGATATATGATGTGGCTAATACGACTTTGGGTTAGACAAATTGTAATCATCGAACTATAATGAATTTAGTGGCACGGACCGTGATACGATCAAAAGGAACTCTAGATTCATTAAAATTTTGATGCCACTAATATTGGGGGGAAATTTCCTAAATTATATACCAGGTAGCAACGTGTCATCAATGTTCAGTGACGTCATGATATAGTTGGTAATGTTAAGATACATATTAGCGCCTTCTTTTTTTGCGTCGGTAAACATCGCTAAATACCAAAAAAATTAAAAATTTTCATTTACTATCACAGAATAGAAACCATGATATCTCACAGAATATTTCAAACAAAGGCAATATACCATATGTAAAACCCCTCAATTTTGGAAAATAAATAAATAAATAATAGTAATAAAAATAATTAAAAAATAGTTTTTCTAAGAATTTTGTGGATTTTATGCAATTTTCTAGTATTTTATTAGATTGAAATAAGATATTATTACTATATAATACATATTAATTTTATTATTTCCTAACTAATAAAACCTTAATCCTAAACTTAACTCTAAACCTAAGCCTAACACACCCCACGGCCCAGACCTCAGACCCGCGCCCTCTCTTCCCCTATATATATATATATATATATATATATATATGGAGAAACCCTAACCCTATTCCTTTCACCTTCAACTCAAACCCAACCCCAGCGACCAGACGACACGGGCGACCAACCCTGCGCCGCCTGACAACCGCCGACGTCGGTCGGCCGATCGCCGCGACTTCGCTGACCCAGGCGAACCCTACAACACAGCAACTTGAGGTACTCCACTTCTTCGTCAGTTTTCTCCCAATCTACTCGATAAAATTTTGATTTATAAGATTCTATGGATGGACCACTTAACCTAGTTTATGATTATGTAATCCTTGATAAGAAATCATGTTTAAATTGACATAAAAAATTTGATAGGAATCTCAAAAAACCCATGATTTCAATGTATATATCATGACAGTTTTCTTACATCCAACCCATGTTTTGGAAGGCGAATAAATACCAAAATATTAAGTAAGTTGGAAAACCACTTAAACAACCATGATGAAAACAAAACCAGGGTCGAAATGACCTATTGTTTGCATATATTTGATCAATAATTCTGTGCTAAATTATTCGTTAAAAATCACGAAAAACAACCTTCAAAAACTTAGAAAACTTGCGATACGGAGTGTGTCCCGACAAACCGGACCACCACGTCATGTGCCAGTTGCACATCATATATGGTATTTCCTGACGTGTAAAAATTTACGAAAGTTGATTCGGACGTGTGTGCGTGTCAGAATCACCTCATATCCGTAAAATTCTTCCGTATGAGCATTTTTAAAAATTCTCCATTAGTTGGTGCACGCTCATCGGAATGCAACAAAACTTACGTCATTAGATTCTTGGTATCCCGCTGGTCCTATGACCCAAGTTTTATGCGATTCCGATACAGTTGACCGAGATACCTATTTGTGGGCACTACGGTTTGATTTGAAGGGTGAATTTGTGATTGGCTCATCGAAATCAAAAATTGTACATACTGTCGAGTTTATATCATCGTTTAGGATTGGTTTAACCTATAATTTGTCCTATTTAGAAACCTTTATCCCTGGCACGCATTTCAGTGCAAAGTGAACCACCTGTGGACCCTACTTTGACCCAAAATTATCTTTTTGCCCTTGTGTCCAAATTGGATGAATGGGTAGATTTTTCTTACTATCTCGCTGATTCCGAAGACATTGGTGATATTCATTTTTGCATCCGAAGACGTTTGTTTGGAGGCCATAGTTTCTGATTCTGTATGCTTGACGTCTGGACGCCTACACTATATAGATTGCTTGCCAGGCAAGTATACCTTGACATAGTACTGTTTAGTTACATTTATTTGCTATATTTTTTCATTTATTTTGCTATATAAAAATGTGCGTCCAAGAAAGACTTGGGTGCAACGACGGTTGCGTCGTCTTTTGTCTTTTATTTATATTATGCATATTGGCCTATAATTAAGAGACCACCCCATGATTTGAGGCATCATTATATTTTATTTGGATGTGACACATTTGTTCCACGAGTTGTTAGTCTAATGTAGGACACATACTTGCGTATTAGGCTGGCCACCTCTACTTAAAGGTCGTGTGACGGATAAAAAATAACTACTAATCGAAATGTCATGTTTTAGTGGACTTAGCAGTTACTAGAGGTGTTATATGTTATGGATGTGACACGTTAGTAGCATTGGGTGGGGAGAACAATGAGTAAGTGTATGTGACTCATTTACACTTTCTCTTATTCACCTGTACGCTCCGCTGGAGACGTGAGATTTATGACCCTATATTTACTTGGCAGCCTCTAACCTCCGTGAAGTTATGCACGTGGCCCCTGGATATCCAAGAAAACTATGTCCATCCCATTATTTTTAGCCAGATAGTCCATACACGGGAAAGTCGTTCTTAAATTGCATATCACAAAGACTGGTTAGGCGACCATGTTGGATGTTTTACTTTCAGTACATTATTGGCATATTTCTATGTATCTTGTTACGTCCCTCTGAGGACCTGGTCCCTTTCCAGGTATAGACGAGCAGGATTATCTGCAGGAGTACAGACCCGGGCCTGACGCATCATTCACTATTGAGGAGGTATTACCTTCGGAGTACCAGTGATTACGTCATTGCTGATGGATATCTTAGTTGAAGTTCTTTTATCTGACATTATTTTATATTGGGGTTCTGATCTCCTCTATTATTTTAGTTGATTTAGTCGATTGGTAGTGGATTTGTCTCCAACCGACTATTATTCTTTTACCACTTAGTACTTGAGACTTCTTTAGTTATTTATTTTGATATTCTTTTACTTGTGCTTGTAGATGGGATATAGATGCATGTGACTTGTGTTGATAATATATGTTCCATTTATGAATTATTTATTCATATATAGCGTACGTGTGTGTTATAATTTTTCCAACATATTGGAGTGTCATATACATACGGCTGGCATGGCACGTATTCCTAGTCCTACGTATTTTGGGACTGGGCGTGACACCATAGTCTATAAGAACAAAATCATGAATTTGATAAAATACATAACAAATAATGTATGATACATAAGAAACTATTCTGTAATAAAAAAACTATGGTACATAAGAAAGCCTACTACTAATAACAAACCATAAATTGTTTGATACAATAATGTATGATACAACAATAATGAAATAAAAGAACCAAATAGGGCAGATAAATAAACTCATTAGAATCTTTCCAATTTAGGACTGATGGTGAGGAGGAGCATCCGTGCGAAGCTACGGGAATATATGGTCAATGACCTCAGTTGTAAGTTGTATTGCTGCTGGTGGACCTGATATCGTTAAATAAGATGGTGTCGACGTTGACGATGATGGAGAGCATATCTGCTCCAACTACAATAATCTAGTATTGTAGAAATCCATGATGGAGAGTAGTTTATCAGTGCTCTCCGCTAATATCGTACTCAATGCCATAACGTTATGTTATGGCAACTCGGACAGCTCTATAACGTTGCGCTATATCGTTTGCCTCAACTATGTGATCTCTGCAATATTGTGCTCGAGTGCCTAAAAATGTGTCAAATAGGTCAACTCATCTGGCTAGGACTGGGGTTCCATCTTTGACTTCCTCCGAAGAAAGTCATCTCGAAGAGACATATTCTTGGAATCGAACTGACTCATGTTGACATAGTATTGCCCTCAAATGCCCATTAGTAAAGGTTGGAGCTCTAGAGATCTGCGTTGCAACATAGGCACATGTGATCTTGTATCATAGTACGTACCCACTTTGAAGACCACCAGTCGAGGTCTTCCATAGCTCATCATCCGATGGAGATGGAGGAAGCTACTAGGAAGTACTAGTCTCTAACTTGCTAGGTACGATAGCCCATTTCGTCTCCTGCTCACGGAGTCTAAGAAACTCATCCTATATTATACCATCTCTCAATAAGCTTACTAATTCATATATGCTCATCATGCATTTAATTAGTATTATATAAAAGACCAAACAATTATGAGAATCAACTTGAGTATGTTCTTCAGCATATAAAATTAAAAATAATAAAAGTTCTTTGGTTTTGTAAGACTTACGTATCTCTCGGACACCCTGTCATTGACGAGATTTCGTCCTTACTATTGGTGGCAAGGAAGACGATCACTATAGTAGAATCATGTCCCATCTGTACCTGAAATTAAAAGAATAATAAATATTAAACCTAAACACATATATCCTAAATTGAGTAACATGATCTTTATTTAAATTTGTAAACATACCATGCGATGAAAATGCCCCGTCAGTGAGACCGATCCACCATACCATTTGTTGACCTTCTTCTGAGCCGCCTTCCTTTCTCCGATCTCTCCTTGTATCTCTCATCGTCAAACTTAGACCTCATGCATGATCCATTCTTGAGTTGGTTGTTTTAATCGATGTCGATCATTTTGATCAAAAATTGCATCCCTGATCAGTTTCACAATGACCACAAGGAAAATATCTTTAATTTCTCAACATGGTATGGTGGATAATAATATATTTTACAGTAAAATATTATAGCATAATACTTTAGGTTACATTATGTATGAATAATAAAAATACAAATACTTTACCTAAATTATAACTGAAATTAAATTTATTATACCGTAAAGTTCTCAAACCAAAAAGCCTTCCTTTCATCTTGGACATCATTATAGTTGATCTAAGAACCGCCATAGGTGTGCCTTAGAAAGGTATTCAGCGTCGTCTGGATAGACATATCCTATAAAAAGATAATTACATTCAAGCACAAGTGTGTGTGTGTGTGTGTGTGTGTGTGTGTGTGTGTCTATATATATATATATATATATATATATATATATATATATATATATATATATATATATATATATAAAGTAGACAGAAGATACTCAAGTTAATTTATCTCTCATTGCTCCTTTGCAGTGTGGTTTACCCAAAAAGTATGGTATGGTAAAAAGCTGTCATACAATCATCTTTGAGTGACTGGGTGTAAGATTTCATGTATCAAAAGATGAGAGGTCCAAACTTGAGCCAAAGACGATCTGGTGCATCTTTGTCGGCTATGGACGGAATGAGTTCGAGTATAGACTTTTCGATCTAGTAGAAAGAAAGCTCTATTGAAGCAGGAACGTAGTATTCGTCAAGGATCAGATCATGATCAATACTCAAGATTCTGAGATACCTTATGAGGCTGAAGATTTGCCTAAGTTAGACTCATCACGCTTCGAGCTATTTTCAAAGGATACTACAAAGAATCAATTATGGAGGAGCCAGTATTTGAAGTTGGTCCCAACCTTGGTCATTAGCTTGCCGATGATCAGTGTTACACCCTAATCTCCCAAAAGCTTAATAGTCCCTGCTGAACGTGAATCACCATGTTGTAGCGCTCCCGTAGGACAATCTTTCTCACCGAGACGTGATGTCGTACGAGCCTGGAGTTACGCTCGCACAAGGCAATATTGTCAAACATCAAAGTTATCATCGAAATGACCAAGTTGCATACGAAAGTCAAGTATTGTATACCAAGCACACATCATAGTAGATGCAGCGAAGCTCTTGATAGGGTCCAATGAAAATGCCATAAAGGATAATGCCATAAAGGGGATGTAATACTCTAGCTCTTTCTCTTGCGAAAAAGGTACTTACTGTTCCATACATCATGCTCCATATATCCAAGCAGTTCTATTACACCTGCGTACCTAAAATAATGCCCACAAACGAGGGTCAGTACACAGCCGTACCGGTGAGCGGGGTAACCCACTCGTCTAAACTAACACTAAGTAGATAGTGAATGCAAATAGTTATATGGTGATCTTTCTACTTAAATTCTAGATTCATTTCCTGGCAGAGGTATGACATGTTAAGAAAAAACTGTAAAGTAGGTTTAATATGCAAGCATTCAACTTAAGCCAATATACAAATAGATATATCCAACTCAAAAGAAAACTATCATGCAAACCGTCCTACTCAAACTCAAACAATGCGTGAACCTATCGAACCACAATCCAAGCCTCAATATCTATCCTCAAACCAAGCCACAACCCAAGCCTTATTAATCCAATCATCGATTTGCACACTTTTGTCGAGGCAAGGTGGCCGCCGCCTACACGAAAAGCATAAACTAAACCAAACCAAACCAACTCTTATCTATATGAAGTCACTGGCCAAGCCATAAAAGACTAATCAACTACAGTTTTACCCGATCCAGACTGAGTAGCTAGCCCGCCTGGTCGTATCGAACTGCCGGCACCGAGCCCAAGACACGTTACCATTGTCTCCTCCATGGCCGAACGGTCCCGGTGCTCCAAAGCCTATCCCGTTCGAGAAAACTAATCTATGTGCGCAACAGGTTGTCCATGACCGATGCAAACTCCAAGTAGGTATGATGAGAGAATCTAGCATTCTCGCCCCATCGAACGATACTCGCCTCAATACAACCAACTATATATAACCATTCTCCAACTTAAATCCTAAGGCACCATCTCAAGTTATCCCAATAGACACTATGTCGCTTCGACACAATGCTCCGATTGGTGCAACACCCTTTCTCTCAGAAAACTCCGTGGCACAATGCCCCAACAGTGGTACAATGCCCTCACCGATACAGTTGTCCAATTTTGAACCACAACTGCACGCTTTACTTGACAAAGCGCCCAACTGATACTCGTGCACGGATTCACGCTCGCTCGTCCACCCAAAATTCCTCAAGGTTCCAACCAAGATAATCCACTCAAGCTCCAACTGCCTACTCAAGCTCCAACTGTCTAACAAAAAACTAACTCAAGCCACAAATCAGATCCAACCAAACGATGCACACTCTATGCACGCCACAGTGTGATGATTTCCAAGTTTTAGCCTAAGTGTTTAAGCCATTACCTGTGTTCCATATTATTAGACATGAAGGAGTAGAGGAGAAGGGACAAAGCCCACTCACCAAGTCTAATTTCGTTAAGCACCATGCCTTGCCGATACGGCCGATCTCTTGAACCCATGGTCTGATGCAAAGCACGATCTACTCAATTGGTATAACCGTGCAAGTAGCTCATGCTCTCCAAATTATCTGACCGATGGGACTAAGGAAGACGACATTATCGCTCCAATCCTGCTATCCCAGTACTGCTCTGAACAAATATCTGATTCCATCGAACTCCGCTAGCGATCTGCACATGAAACTAACTTAATCAATACTTTTTCCCAAATCTAACAAATTAAAATGTAACTAGCTATTGCCCCATTCAATCTGACTTATCGTAATGCACCATGCGGTTGTGGGGCATTACATAATATACTACTTAGAATCAGGTTTATCCTCGAACTAAACCAGTTTCTATTCCTTATCGCATGTAGCTTACCCAATTCATAACTCTGTTCCACGTAACTCACATTCTCTTGATCTAGACTCAGCATCTCACTCGCGTTGAACGCTCACACAAATTCTATATTCTCATACCCTTCTTGCAGCTCAATACGAATTCTTCATATCGCTTAGTTTTGGATCATACCTATATTTAAGGAGTCCCTGAAATAGATACATTTCATCCGAGCTTATCGATAACGAATTTGAATAAGTTATAAAGGTATTTTTATGTCCGAGGCATTCATTCGCTTTACTCCCAATTGAACCAATCCTGACGTTCATTCTATAACTCATTCGCACAAGTACTATTCTCAAATATGATGATTTCCATTGATTATCTTTCCACCTGACTCGAATCAGTTCGTGTTCCAACGCAATCCATCCAACTATTTCTGAATCCTTACTAGCACCATCCAAACTCAACTAACCAAACTCTAGCATGACTCCAATCACACAATATTCTGTAAGCACTATCTCTAAATATTATCTCATGCCCCGGACGATCATCACAACTGATACAACCCCAACTAGGCGACTTACCCAAATATCAAACTATGCTCTTAGATCAGCTCAACCAAACACCTCTTCCTTAATATCAATACCTCACTGGGTGAACATATATATTGAGGTTCATGTGATACACGAAGATTTTTTTGCCACGCTATTGGGATAGTGTGACCACAATTTTAATGTGGACACACTCGCCACAATTCCTAGGTCGCACATGGAATAGTTCTTTATGCTGCTTCCACTGCCTCTAGCACAGGATATCACCTTCGTCTTCTGTACGAGCATGCATCCTAGACTAAGTTTTGATGCATCTTGTAGATCTAAGGCACATCTGTCCCTTCCTGTATCGCAAGGATTTGATCTGAATGAGCCGCTGCTTTAACTTTACAAGCTAGTTTCATAATTGTTAATTCATATGAATGTTATTTCCTTCTGGGGCACGATGAGCAGAGGCGGTGCCATCTTCAAAAATTGGCTACTCCGAATCTCATCAGTTGACTTAGGCTATTTCCACCATCGCTTCGGTCTTTCGGCTGCATCTTCAGGTGAAGGCTATCCCAAGGATCTCTCAAATCCAACACTCAGTTACTAAGGCCAATCTCTAACACACACTACTCACATCCACCCTCGACTCCTTCCCAAATGTGTCCCCGCAAGGGTTGTTCTATGGGTCTACAATATTAATCCCTTATTTTGCGGTCAAGTCGCTAGGGTCAACTATCCCGAAGCTACGCTCGATAATTATAAGTCATCACAATAAAAAGTTACTACGAACCGTGCTATATCTTCTCTGCAAATATGAGCCATAATCCAACCATGAATGAACTTTTGACTCTGAGAACTTCATGCACTACCTCTAACGAATCTGTCAACCAAACGCGGCTTAACCACCTAGAGTCTTACTATCTAGCCAAGCCATAAATAGAGAACTACGCTCGTTGAAACCGTCATTCATCAATTCGTCATTTTGTCCTGAATTCATCAAAATTTTGAACTATCATGTTTGACTTCTCGCACTACCACTTGCAATAATTCCTGAAACCAAAGACTTGCTCCAATTCTTATCCGTATATCATTTTCTATAGTGCACGTTCAACTTGCTCGAGCAGCACAATATTTTGCTCCAACGTTGCTCTCTCGTTTAGCTATCTTCAAAAGTCCATCCGCCACAATCCTTACTCTCGTTCTATTCCTTAGCCCGTCTTGATTTCTCTATGTTCTGATTAGTCCACACACTCTCAATGACTCGTGCACAAGTTTCAACACAAATCTTAAATCATATTACCTTCACTCGTTACCTCAATCCGCCTCAGTACTGCAAGTATTAAATTTCAATCTGACTTAACATCAACTAGACTTGTCTCATACTCGTTCTCGTCTTCTGGAGAATCTGTCTACCATCGTTGCACCATTTCGACAAATCTTACATCCGTTAAACCTTGAGTCCAACTTCTCGAGCGCCAATATCCAAAATCCTTCAAGTTCGTACGAATCCATCGCATTGCTCCTCCAAACCAGATTGTGTTTCATTGATCAACCAACAGCTCCATGTGTTGCCAAAAAATTTAGTTCGTGCTCGCTATCCTTCGATACACCCATTGCTTGCTCAAGTGTATCCCAACTGTTTGTTCCTCATGCTCAACTCTCTCTTTAAATCAATGAATGCTCCACCAAACTTCCAAATCGTACAAGCGAACTCAGATATTCAGCTTTTCATCTAATCGATCTCAACTTGTTTCCAATACTTGGTCCGCATCAATCCTTTAAATTCCAAACACTCTTTCTATTGCTTGTTCCATTCTTTTCTAATAAAACTTCCATTTACACAAGTTCGTTCTTGATTATTCCAGTCCAATAATACATCTATTTGCACAAGTCCATTCTTGATCGCTCAAGTATAATGTATCGAAGAATATCTGAGTCAAATTCTTATTGCACCATATACCACTTGAAAATAGAGTCGCTCTCGCACTTACTCTGCGTCGATGAACGTCTATTCCAAACTGACTATTCTGGGTGATCATGTCGATCGTAACTCAATATTCGTTTGCTCCATGTTCCATTTCCTAACCCAGTCGATGTGCACCAACCAACTTATATTCCTATTACTCATGTCCATTACGGTAATTGCATTAATGTCTATCCAAAATATTCTAATGCCACTTAACTATGTGATATACCATATACCACTTAGAATCAAATCACTCATCACGTTACCCTTCTTTGTACTGATCAAAGATCCGTTAGAATAATCCATTATGCGCGATCCTGCCATTACCAACTTAAGTATGACATAAAACCCAGCCAATGCATGAACCATCTAACTCTAATGTCAATCTCGCTAAGCAACTTGCACCATGTTCCATTCTCAATACTTCCAACTATTTTTAAACCGTCCAATATTTTTGCTACCCGAGCAACCCGTACAATAATCTCTTCCAAATAATCCAACCCAATACCCAATTGTTTCTCACCTTTGTTGTACGAGCAACTCGTGCAACGCTATCCTGATACCCCCAAGCCAACTCAAACCTGCTCAGCCAATGCTCTATATGATATATCCAAGCAAAAATTAAACTCCATCCAACATATTCGCTACACGAGCAACTCGTGCAATGATCCATTATCATCCGATACTTCTACTCACAACATGTCACATAACCAATCTTATCTGCCAACCAACTGATCCACTGATGCAACCAAAATCTTCCCAAACAATAAGCCAAACTAACGCAATGACACCCCTCAACTTGCTGCAAAATGCAACAATGCCACATAACTTGTTGTACGAATGCAACAACGCCCAATGATGCTAAGCGATCTAACAAAAACCAACAAAAGCAACGCAACAAAAATCAATATACCCCCACAACCAACAAATATATAGACTTATTGCAAAAAACATCCAATGCGGCACCGAGTAGAGCAAAAAACCAAACGATACGCGAAAGCTATTTAGAGTTCGTGATGAACCAAAGGACAAAGTCCGAGGAAATAAACTGGGCACTCTGATACCAATTTGTCATATACCAATTGCCCATAAGCTCAATTGTCCCCACTGAACGTGAATTACCATGTTATAATGCTCTCGTAGGATAATCGTTCTCATCAGAACGTGATACAGTACAAGCCTGGAGTTGCGCTCGCACAAGGCGATATTGTCAAATATTAAAGTTATCATCGAAATGACCAAGTTGCATGCGAAAGTCAAGTATTGTGTACCAAGCACACATCAAAGTAGACGCTGCAAAGCTCTCGATAGGGTCCAATAAAAATATCATAAAGGATAATGCCACGAAGGCAATGCAATACTCTTGCAATTTTTCTTGCCCACAAAGGTACTTACCGTTCCATACATAATTCCCGTATATCCAAGCAGCGCCACTATACCTGCGTACCTGAAATAATGCCCACAAACGTGGGTCAGTATACAACCGTACTAGTGAGCAAGGTAACCCACTCGTCTAAACTGACACTAAGTAGATAGTGATTGCAAAGAGTTATAGGGTAATCTTTCTACTTGAATCCTAGATTCATTTGATGGCAGAGGTATGACATGTTAAGAAAAAACTATAAAATAAGTTAAAAATGCAAGCATTCAACTCAAGCCAATATACAAGCAGATAAATCCAACTCAAAAGGAAACTAGCATACAAATTTTCCTACTCAAACCCAAGCAACGCATGAACCTATCGAACCATAATCCAAGCCTCAATATTCATCCTCAAACCAAGCCATAATCCAAGCCTTATTAATCCAATCATCGATATGCACACTCTTGCCGAGGCAAGGTGGCCGCCGCCTACACGAAAAGCACAAAGCAAAGCAAACCAACTCTTATCTATATGAAGTTACTAGCCAAGCCATAAAAGACTGATCAACTGTAGTTCAACCCGATCCAGACTGAGTAGCTATCCCGTATGGTCGTATCTAACTACTGGCACCACACCCAAGGCACGTTACCATTGTTTCCTCTATGGTCGAACGGTCCCGGTGTCCCGGAGCCTATCCCGTTCGAGGAAACCAAACCCTGTGCGCAACATGTTATCCATGACCGATGCAAACTCCAAGTAGGTATAATGAAAGAATCGAGCATTCTCGCCCCACCAAATGATACTCGCCTCAATATAACCAATTATCCATAACTATTCTCCAACTTATATCTTAAGGTACCATCTCAAGTTATCCCCATAGGTACTATGCCGCTTCGACACAATGCTCAAATTGCTGCAACACCCTATCGCTCAGAAAACTCTGTGGCACAATGCCCCATGTCACGCCCCAGTCCCAAAATACGTAGGACTAGGACACGTAAGCATGCCAGCCGTATGAATATGGCACTCCAATATATGGAAACCATATCACACGTACGCTGTAATATAAATAACAATTCACAAGTGGTAAACATATATATATATCTCAGAGCATAACTATATCTCATCCATAGAAATTATATATAAATGAATAACCAATATCTATAACTAGATCTCAATATAAAGTATCTAATGATGGTAGTCGGATGGAGACAAATCTACTACCGAACTAGAATATAGAATAAACAAGATAAATATAATATAAGCACAATACCTAACAATCACGAGGCTCCAAGAGAAGTACTCATCGCAATATACGTAGCAAGCCCAGATCTGCGCTCCTGCGAATACTCAGGAACAATACACCTGGAAAGGGACCAGGTCCTCAGAGGGACAAA
This sequence comes from Iris macrosiphon, assembly GCA_036927795.1. Taxonomy (NCBI): domain Eukaryota; kingdom Viridiplantae; phylum Streptophyta; class Magnoliopsida; order Asparagales; family Iridaceae; genus Iris; species Iris macrosiphon. Next base: position 13,836,381 of record JAYESA010000006.1, read on the forward strand.
ACAAGATACATAGAAGCATGCCATAAAGTAAATACTGAATAAATAAAGGGGTACGCTAACCATCTAAGTGAAATGCACTTTGAGGACAACTTTGAGTGTATAGGAAAGTATAGGCTAGACATATGCTGACGTAATTCACCAATCGTGATAACTGGCTAGTATATACACATATGCCCCCTTAGGAGGGCACTGTATAATAACGTCCATCTCCGAAGAGCATGGTATATGTATAATATATTGTCTATACCGTTCCGAAGAACGTGACAGTAGTGTAGTATATCGGCCATATCGCTCCGAAGAACTTGGCAGCAGTATAGTATATATCGTCCATATCACTCCGTTGAGTGTGGCAGCAGTGTAAAGGAAGTGGGGTGTCCCATATACCTACTAGTCGTCCTCTCCACCCAATGATCTATGCATGTTGTATCCACAACACACCTTAGCTACTACGTCGCGGCGTCGTAACTCTGGCTCATAGTTTATCGCTAGAACAATAGCCCAACCTTACAACCAAACAAGGACAAGGATTGGACCATCGTACCACGATAGTCTATGCTCCGCCTACTAATAACTGCTAAGTCTTCTAACATGCATCGCTATTAGCAGTTATACCCTATCTATCGTACGCCTACACGTATAGGTGGCCAACCACATACGCAAGTCCGTGCCCTACATACGACTCACAACACGTGTAAGAAATGTGTCAAGGCCAGGGGAGTCATACCAATAACTCCATAACTTTAGGTGGGTCTACTAGACACTAGGTCAGACACAAGTCCTAACGTCAACGTATTCGTTGACTGCACCCGAGTCTCTCTCGGACGCACACAGTTATAATAGCTAAAACAATAAACATGAAGCTAAATAATAACTGAGATTTAAACAGTACAACAAAGGCAAGGTATACTTGCCTGGCAAGAGAGCTGCGTAGCACCAATAACCTGCTCCAGAAGTCACGCAGAACGATCCAATGGTCCTCGGGGTCAACGTGCACAGGTACGACAATCAGGGGTGTCTCCTGCGAGTTGTCTGGCAAGGGTGACGGGTCTATGATAACGATGATGACAAGGGTTATGACGATGATTGAGGTTGCTAAGGGTGATGGTTAAGGTGATGATGACTAGGGTGGTTAGGTGATGAGGTGAGGAGGATGCTATGGGTGGTGGCAGGGATGATGGTGATGATAGGGAGGATGTGGATGATGCGATGATGCTAATGATGATGACGACAATGATGAGATAATGATGATGACATTGATGAGATGATGATGATGACCATGATGAGATGGTGATAATGTCGGCGACGATGGCAATGGTGAAAACGATGATAACGACGATGACTATGGAGGTGACGATGACGACGAGGACGATGACGTGGACAATGGTGATGACAAGGATGATGAGGGTGATGACAACATTGTTGGCGACAATGTTGACGAGGATGAGATGGTGATGATAATGGGAGGAAGATGGTAATGGTGATGTAGGTGTATATTGATGGTGGTGAGGTTGATAATGAGATGAGGTGGTGCTCCAGGGATGGCCGAAGATTGGTGGGTCGTGGTCGGCTCAGGTCAGCGTGGAAGAGGAGGAAGAGGGTGAAGAGGTGGTGGAGGCTGGTGGAAGAGGAGGAGGAGCTCAGAGTGTCGTGGTGCAGGAGGGGTAGTCTGGTGCTGCTCCGGCCATGGGGAGGTGTCTGGCCGGATGGCGGTGAACAGGGAGATAGGGATGAGTGGTGGTCGGGGTGTGGCTCTCAGACGAGAGAAGGATGACAGGGTGGCTACTTTGACCAGCGAGAGGCTGAGAAGGGAGGAGGAGATCGAGGGGAAGGCCGGAGTCGAGATGACAGTAAGACGGGAAGGAGGAGAAGTCGATGAGGTTCAGTCCGGCGGGATGTAGGCAGTGGTCGAAGGGAGGAGAGAAACGTGGTGGTGATGAGGCTGTTCTGGGATCCGACGGAGGAGTCGGGCAGGGGTGAGGTGGTGCACAGGAGGAAGAGGGTGGAGAGGGAGTAGGGAGGTGGGGATGGCGTCGGGTTGCTGGGGAGAACGGTGGGGCGGTTGAAGTCCGATGTGGCGAATGGGTCCACTGTGCTGTCCAGGAGAGCAAGGGTGAGGGAGAAGGTGGTCGCAAAGGTGGGGCTGATCCGGAGGTCCGGTGAAGTCTCCGGCGGGACTGGACAGGAATTCGGGGGGGGGGGAGATTAACAGTACTGGAAGGGGATGGGTCCGTTGAGGTATTTCCTTGGGTTTAGGTTTACAATAGAAAGAGAGGAAAAATTGTATATAAATACATGTGAACTAGGGTTTTGGTTGATCTAGGAGTGGGCTTGGTCAACACCTCCTTGGAGTTGGGCCTTGGGCTCTCATGGGAATGTTTGGAGGGCCATAATTGTATAGTTAAATGCAAGGATAGGTTTAAAATAACGGGGGCGATGTTTGTGCGTTGTACATCCCGAAAATTATGGAAAAATTTCATATGAAGGGAAAATTGGGTTTTTTCACGTATTGTCCAATGGTGTGGACACCTAAATGCACTTTTGCATAAAAGTGCCCAACAATTGGAAAAATTGCACAAAGGTAGAAATTGGATTTAAATTGATTAAAATAACCGTGTAAGGTGTTTTGGAATTAATTAGAAGTACATAGGAAGAAAATTAGGTGGGACAAAAGTGTCATGGACGCAGAGAATTCAGTGCAGAATATTAATAAAATTTGGATTGCACAAAACGGGTCAAGATTTTGTCTCCAATTTCGATTGGAACGCACAGGGGTATAAAGTTATTTTTTATTTAGAATAATTGTAAACATCTGCGGCGAATGTTGTGCGGCTAAAATATAGCACAAGAAAGCATATCTATAAGTTACACCAAGGTCAGAATGGTGGGCGATCACGTCTAGGACAAGGTTGTGAAGTTTATAGGAAGATAATGGTTAGTTTAGTGCTCCAATTATCGAAGTAACGGTAAGACGCGCTATATGTCATAAACAATACAAAAGTAAATAAATACCGTGTCCTATTTCTATTTGGATTCAAATTAGCCCTAGTTTCTCTATCTATGCCAAGTAGACCTAATTTTGGGTGAGGGAGTTTACACCCAACAGTGGCACAATGCCCTCAACGATGCAGTTGTCCGATTTTCAACCACAATTGTACGCTTTGCTTGACAAAGCGCCCAACTGATACTCGTGCACGGAAGCACGCTCGCTCACCCGCTCAAAATACCTCAATGTTCCAACCAAGATGATCCACTCAAGCTCCAACTACCCAACACAAAACCAATTCAAGCCACAAATCATATCCAACCAAACGATGCACACTCTATACACGCCACAGTATGGTAATTTCCAAGTTCCAGTCCAAGTGTTAAAGCCATTACGTATGTTCCATATTATTAGGCATAAAGGAGTAGAGGAGAAGGGACAGAGCCCACTCACCAAGTCTTATTCCGTTAAGCACTCTGCCTTGCTAATAAGGTAGATCCCTTGAACTCGTGGTCCGATGCAAATCACGATCTACTTAGTTGGTATGACCATGTGAGCATGTCGTTCTCTCCAAATTATTTGACCGATCGGACTAAGGAAGAAGTATTATCGCTCTAATTTTGCTATTCCAGTACTGCTCTGAATGAACATCTGATTCCATCGAACTCCGCTAGCAATCTGCACATGAAACCAACTCAATCAATACTTGTTCCCAAATCCAATAAATCAAAATGTAATAAGCTATTGCCTCATTCAATCCGACTCAGCGTAATGCACTGTGCAGTTGTAGGGCATTACAATCAGGATAACCCTTAACATAGCATAAGGGCCTATGATATGGGTAACTCAGCCAAAATATGGACACCCGAAGGGCCCGCCCCATCTTATTTTATAAAGCTGACTTCTTTTATGTCAGTGCAGATGCAGTGTACGCATAGATAAGGAAAACAAAATCCCAGTGGAGGGAAATGGGGGTCGGTGCATTTTGATGGCCTAAACTCCTACATTTGTCAGCCGTGGGAAACTACTCCCTTTATATCTGAGGTGGAAGGAGGGAAAATAGGAGGATGAGCATGCCGAAGAGACAATTTTTAAAGGTAATGAAGTGATGTCACTCCCCGTTCCTGATATATGTATTTGGAACGTATTATTTCCCTGCTTATATTATTTTTTGCTTGCATGTTAATAATGTAGCAAGGAGACTAGATCCATTCTTTGGTTTAATATAGTTCATGGTTTATTTATTTGGGTTGGTTTGGTGATGAGTTGAACCCATGGTCTAAATCTCAAGCCCTAACTATATAAGAAAACTTCTTTCTCTCTCTTCCGTCATTCTCTCATTTCTCCTCCTCCTTTTATTTTAGGCAAGTATACCTTACATGACATGAATAAATCCTTAGATTTTAATTCTTCTCTTTTTTTATATTTTATTAGGCTAATATGTGTACATTATGATTCTAAGAACTTTTAATACTTAGATTTTTTGGTTTTGATGGATGGAATTTAATATATCTATATTTTTAGTTAAGTGTTTTCATGGGTTCTATAGATTTTCTTAGTTTTAATCTTTTAAAACATGGTATTTTAGAAAAACCAGTATATTTAGGTGATAAAGCATTCCATTTTAGGCCTTTAGGCTTTTGGTTCACTTGATATGTAGTTAAAAAGAAGTTTTTATGAAGAAAATAAGTTTTTTTCATTTTTGGAGCTTTTTCCATGGAGTTCGTGTTGTCTTGGGACGAAGGTGTCTCATACGGCAAGGTTATCTTGATTGGGCGCATGGTTGTCTGGTGCATGCATTCCTAAGACGTATGCAAAGAGCCATTAAATGCATAAAATTTCTCTAAGTCCCAAAGTTCATGCGTCCAAGAGTCTATGCTCCCAAGGGCCTATGAGTCCAAGGGTCTATGTGGAACTTGAGCATGTGACTTAAGAATGCATCTCTTTCATGCACGTCTTGTCGTGCACATCTTTTCATAATTTTGTCTTTTCTCACTAGCACACTTTTTGGCTTGTCATTTCAGTCACTTCTCTTAATTGCATTTATGTCCGTTACTTAGCACTTGTCCCAAAGAGTGGACTTTTTTTGAACTTATGTGCCCCTGACTCTATGTGTCCCTGATCTTTATGCGACCCTATGTGCATGTTTTCTTGATTTGCTTGATTTGGATGTTTTATTGGATTTTGTGATTCCCTAAGTTATTTTTAATGATTGTAAGTGTATGTAAACTAAGTGACCATGTGTTGGACCAGACTATGTATAGAGACAGACCATGCACCAAGTGACTATGACTACCTATGTGCCTGACTCAACCTATGTATTTCTATATGCTAGAATTTATGTGATTTACCAATGATTGGTAACTTGACTCGACTACTTGTATTCGTGTTGATACACCAAATACTTGTTATGGGTTCCTACGTGCTATGTGTTACATGTGCACTTAGGTACGACATATCTTCCTACCTATGTGTTATATGTTCTGGGTGTGCACTAATTTGCCCCTATCTTAAGTGACATATGATACTATATTATTTCTCCAGTATGAACATGGTAGTTGGTTAATAACCTAGCGCGGCTAGGACTTGTGTTGATTATTGCATCACAATAGAATGAATCAAAATTGAACTGCCAAGTGACAAAGTGGATTCGTATCTAGTGTGGTTGTACTGCGGTACGACATATAAGGGGAATACCATATGAGCACACCATATGATTAAAGATAACAGTAGGGTTAATTATGCAACTAAAACTTGTAGAGCATTAGGAGGGACAAAATTCTGAGATCGTGCTTAACTATCCACCTTCAATTATCTGGGGAGTGAAAACTGGCCCCCATTTGGATATTCTTAAATTTGTATTAATGGGTTAAAATATTTGATTATTATATTACATTAAGTGTTTTATGCGATCTTAGCATGGTGGCCTTACGAGGGACCAGTGCATAATATTATCTGTTATACGGTGCTTCATCGCCCTGCTAGCCCTGCTAGCACATGGCTCAATCTCTGGGACAACCCAAACTCCACCTAGTAAGTCGTACCAGTGATTGGTTGATTATGTAACTGAGCTTGACTGTGAATTGTATCTTCTGTCAAAATAGTTTAGGGACATGGACTATCATAGTGCGATGGTCTAACCCTTATCCTTGTTTGATTGTAGGATTAGATTGTTGTATCACGATAGTCTATGGACCAAAATTACGAGACAACTATATACATGTGTAAAGGTTTGTTCTTACTTGTTTTGCTTCTTCATTTGTGGTTTGTTAGGGTACTTGCTACTTGGGGTCTAACCCTACTGGTTTTGCATGGCCAGGTTTAGAGCCACAACCCGAGGATCCAGCGTACTTCCCCCAGAACAATAGCATGCACCAGACGGATGGCCATTGAGGGACACGAGTGAGTTTCTTAATCACTGCTCTTTATTATACATTTTATTCTTTTGGGCGCTTAGCCACCGACATTTGTTAGCCGTAAATCTGAATATTTATTTTTCTTACATGATTGTAATTAATCAGATTGCAGCTGATCATGGTCATGTACTTTTGCTACTCTGTCAGCTTCTCATTTTGTATACCTGATTTCCAGAATATTTTGGCTGAGCGTTTGGGAAGCCTTACTTCTTTATTATATATATTTTATGTTTATTGTCCTTACTTGAATGATTGAGACAATAGATATTCTATGTGACCCTAAGTGACTTGCTTGTAGTATGTACCCTATTGTCTAGTAACAGTCGTGATCGTCGTACGACGTTCTATATCATGTATGGGATAGCTGGCCATGTCTGTCTCCGTATTCCGGTACTGGGGCATGACGAGATTTTAGTGGTGGCCCATGAAGGTATGTATTTTCAGACTTGTGGGATGTTATGGTCATAAGAGTCTCAATCAAATATATCTCCTTTGATATCTTGCTTCATTTTTCTCAATATCGATGGTTGAACTATCAAAACTGCTTGCCTACTTGATCCTTCATGTCTTGTTCTTGATATTTCTTGTCCTTTCCTTAGGGCATCTTCAGTTGCTGGAGCAGCAGACTTGGCACGACAGGGTTCTCCTGGACAACAATAAGAGGTTGCACCTGCTCAGAGTCAGATTTGGATAGAGCCAGTAGTTGAGCAAGTTGGCACAGTGGAACCGAAAGTTGGATATGTTGAGCAACAAGCCGATAAAATCTTCGTACCCCCAGTAGTACCAATAATACCAACGGTACTTGATACACCGAAATTATTAGAGATCCTTCGGGGAATGATGGCTACACAGCAGCATCAAATGGCAGTGCAACAACATCAGCAGTTTCAACAACAAAAGCATAATATATTGTTGAGTCAGGGTTTACCGATGGCTCTAGAGAGAGGCGAAAAGACTGATCGGTGGGCTTCGGTTAGATTTTTTGACTTAACCTGAGGTACTTTGATGGCACGGAGGATGCCATCATAGTAGACACATGGTTAGAAGATATTGAGGTTATTTTGGTGGCAGCGAAGGTTCTGGCTAATGAACAAGTTGATCAGGTCTGATTGCAACTTTAAGACCTTGCCCGTGACTAGTGGACATCAGTAGAGGTTGGTTTGCAGCGTCCTATCTCTTAGGACAGTTTCAGGACTCGATTTTGGGCCAAGTATTTTAGAGTTATCGCACAATATGAGCTTCATTAGAGGTTTATCGGTCTCAAGCAGGCCGGTAAGATTGTGGACGGATATGCAGCAAAATTTTATAGGATGAGTAGATTCACTCTAACAATGGTGGCTATGGATTCGAACAAAGCGATTATGTTCCAGCAAGGACTTCATCTGGAGATTCTACAATTGGTAGAGAGGTACGACTACCAAACTCATATGGAAGTAATAATAGCAGCTCGAAGGCACGAGCTTACCATGCAAAGGTTGTCGGCAAGGACAGGAGGCCAGAAGAGGTCTCATGCTTAGAGTGGAGGAGGTGGTGGAGGCAGCAACAACAATAGCAGCGCTAGGGAGCACCGATGGATTGCACTTACTATGGCAAGGGAGGCCGCAGTAGAGATGTATGCAGGGAGGCCAATGCGCTGCCTATGAGGCATGGTAGTTCAGATCATCGGATTGCCAATTGTCCATTGATGAAGAGACCAGGAGGGCCAGTCCAATAATTACCAGCACTGCCAGTACTAGGGGCAGTTCAGCACAGAGTGCCAGCAGTTGTAGTACGGCTATTAGCTCAGCGTCCATTACCGATGCAAGCTCAAATGTACCAACAACAGCAAAAACAATAGCAGGGCCAGGAGAGGCTACAACAACGCTTCCAAGGGAGGCAACAACGAGGAGTACAACAGGGCCAGGGACAAGCATTCACTTTGTCTCTGGAGGAGGCTTTGTCATCGGGCGACATGGTGACAGATAATATCTCTGTCGCATCTTTTTTGTTGTAGCATTTTTTGGTTCAGGTGCTTCTCATTCATTTATATCTGCGTGATTTGTGACACGCATTGAATTGGAGTTCGAAGCATTTTCAGAGAGGTTGAATATACTCATTGGTAATGGAATTGTAGGAGTTAGTAAAGTGTGTACAGTGTGTACAGCGTATCCAGTCATAGTATGCGAGCATTTATTACCTGCACGGTTGATCGAGTTTTCTATGGGTAACTTTGACGTTATCTAGGCAATGACTGGCTGAGAGACAGTCAAGCTACGATAGATTGCCATAAGGGTAGGGTATTGTTTAATATCCCGAGAATAGAAGACTTCATCTTTGTAGATCTGTGGAAGAACAACATGAAGAGGCGATCGTAGCTGTAGTGATAGCAGAAGAACAGCTTCCCGAGATAGTCAAGGAGTTCCTACACATATTTTAGAAGAACCTCTAGGGTTGCCACCAATGAGAGATGTGGAATTTTGTATAGAGTTAATTTTTGGAGCAGGACCAATATCTTGTAAGGTTCACCAAATGGCACTGTTAAAGCCAGACAAGTTGTAACAATACGTGGAGTAACTGAAGGCAAAGAAGTTTACCCGAACTAGTGGACCACATTGGGGAGCACCAGTGGTTCTAGTGAAGAAGAATAATGGGTCAACACAATTATGTATCGACTACAGGCAACTGAACGTAGTGACAATGAAGAACAAGTACCCATTACCAAAAATCGATGATTTGTTTGATCAGTTGGGTAAAGCTAGATTTTTCTCCAAGATCGACCTTCGGTCAAGATATCATCAAGTAAGAGTTCGAAAGAAAGACATACCCAAGACAGCATTTAGGTCACGATATGGGCATTATGAATTCTTAGTTATGTCATTCAGACTGACTAATGCTCCGACAATATTAGTGGATTTAATGAACCGTATCTTCATGTCGTATCCAGATCAGTTCGTGGTGGTTTTCATAGACGACATTCTCGTCTATTCCAGTAGTGAAGAGGACCACGAAGAGCATCTTCGAAAACTCTTACATATTTTGAGGGAACACTAGTAGTATGCAAAGCTCAACAAGTGTAAGTTTTGGTTGGATCATATCTCATTCTTGGGTCACATCATCTCTGGAGCTGGAGTAGCAGTAGATCCGAAGAAGGTTGAGGCTGTAGAAAGTTGGCCAGTTCCTAAGACAGTAGTAGAGATGCGTAGTTTCCTCGGATTAGCAGGATATTACAGGAGGTTCTGGAAGACTTTGCAAGGATTTTAGCACCATTGACCCGCTTGACGCACAAGGAGGCTAAGTTTGTTTGGTCAACATAGTGCCAGAAAGTATTCGAAGAGTTAAAGAAGTAATTAATTTTTGTTTCGATTCTTACACTTCCAATAGATTCCGGAGGATTTACAGTATATTATGATGCATCCGACAAGTGACTGGGGTATATATTGATGTAACACGAAAGAGTGATAGCTTATGCATCTCGGCAGCTTTGAGATCATGACAAGAACTACCCGACTCACAATTTGGAGTTAGTAGTGGTGGTATTTACACTTAAGCTTTGGAGAAACTACTTATATGGTGATCGGGTAGAAATATTTACGGATCACAAGAGCTTAAAGTATGTCTTCACCTAGAAGGACCTGAACATGAGGCAGAGGAGGTGGCTAGAATTATTGAAGGATTATAACGTAGAACTTTAGTACCATCCAGGCAAGGCGAATGTGGTAGCAGATGCTCTAGTAGGAGATGTAGTGCCATCATGATGTGCTCCAACTTTTACTCCGGGATAGGAAGTGGCTGCAGTAATCCTGCTGGTCTCTATTGGTCGGCCTTCACTTCTTGACACATCAAACACTGAGATACGAATCGTGCTATCTCTCTCTTCATTCTGTTCCACCAAAAATATTGTTTGATATCTTGATACACCTTGGTACCTCCTGGATGAATTATATACTGGGAATTGTGCACCACGGTCATAACTTCTTGTCGGATATCCCTCATCGGTACACAGAGACGATCTCCAAATATAAGTGTCCCAATCTTTAACTCCTTTCTGAGACCAGACTCGCATTTTGCCCGAAGCTTCTAAACTTTCGGATACTCTGCCTGAGCTGCCTTAATCCTCTCAATCAAAGTAAACTGTATTTGCAAGCTAGCCAAAATTCTTGCAACCTGTGAAAGTACTATCTCGATACCCTTTTCTTGAAGATCCTCTAAGGTATGTCACTACGATGTCAATATATATGGACTTTGTAACTGGTTTACCTAAATCCCCGACTGGTCACGATGCAGTTTGGGTGATAGTGGATCGACTCATGAAAGTAGCTTATTTTTTTCCTTTTCAAATAGGGCAATCCACAAAGGAGTTAGCTGAAATGTATATGTGACAAATAGTAAGGCAGCATGACATCCCAGTGAGTATCTTATCAGATTGAGACACTCAGTTTACCTCTCATTTTTTGAAGAACTCGTACCAGAGTCTAGGTACCAAGTTCGGGTTCAATACTTCTTATCTTCCTCAGACAGTCGGTCAGTTAGAAAGAACGATCCAGACATTAGAGGACATGTTGCGAGCTTATACTTTTTATTTTGGAGGGTCTTGGGAGGATCAACTTTATCTTGTTGAGTTCTCATACAACTACAGTTATCAAGCAAATATCTAGATGGCACCCTTTAAAGCATTATATAGGAGGAAATGCAGGTCACCATTGGCATGGAATGATATTGGTGAACGAAAGATGTTAGGCCCAGAAATGATCACGCAAACAGTAGAGGTTATCAAGAAGATCAAATAGCGACTTTGAGTTGCGCAGGATAGGCACCGACATTGGAAATATCAACATCGTAGGCCTATAGAGTTTTTTGCTGGCGACCACGTATTCTAGCGGATTTTGCGGACCTGTGGAGTCATTAAATTTGGGGTCCGCGAGAAGCTTAGTTTGTGATACGTTGGTCCGTTTGATATCCTCGAGCGGGTAGGCGATATTGCTTATCATTTTACCCTTCCGCCCTCGCTACGTGAGGTACACGATGTATTTTATGTGTCTTACTTGCGTAGGTATGTCCCAAATCCGAGTCATATCCTCGATCATTACGAGGTAGTTGTTGGTACCGACTTGTCTTATGAGGAGAAACCCCTACAAATAGTCATGATCGTCTACACCTAGAAAGGGACGGTCAGTTTGTCAGAGAGACGTAACAAGATACATAAAAGCATGCCACAATGTACTAAAAATAAATATCCATAAGGTCTTCTAACTGTTCTATGTGAAATGCAATTTTGAGGACAACATTCCTAATGAGGAGCTTTCGACACATACAGGTGCTCGACACACGTAGTGCTCAACCGAGTCACTAGCGGCCAATCTAGAGGAAAGTAAATAAATGCTCGACACACATAGCGCTATGTTGAGTCACCCGTGGCCAACTCAAGAAAAAGTAACTAAACAATGGATCCCTTACGCTACTAGTTGTCCTCCCCACCATGCTCCTATACATGTCGTCTCCAAAATACGATGATACCTATAAATAATTGTTGAGTCTTCTAGAGCACGGATCAGGACTTGCTACTTCTTTCTCTTTCGAGGAGGTCTTCCCTTCGAGCCTCTCTGATCATTAGATGGTGTACTTATTATATTTTCTTTCATATTCTAGTTTGGTATTGGATTTGTCTCCACCCAACTATTAGTTCTTCTCTACTATTTCATACTTGGTTCACTGCCACATTTGGTTATTTATTTCTATTTTCTTTTGTAGATGAGATTAGTAATGCATGTGACTTGTGACATTATATACCACTAGCTCAAACACTTATTTAAATTACCTCCTTTGAATTCTTTTTTGAACTCTCATTTGATTTCTTAATTTGCATCTAACTTGATCATTTCCAACGTATATCTTATTTTTTGTGCTTGAGGGAGATTAGGAAGATGACTTGTATAAAGTATATGTCCCATAGGTCAATTACATTATAGGTGGATTACTTTGGCAACTAAGTATGTATTAGAGGAATTTAGTTTATGTTTTGAGGACATTAACTTTTTCGAGGATTGATTAACACGATTAAATGATTTGAGAAATTTTTCCTTAAAGGTATAATCTTATGTGATTGATCAGTAAATTCTAAGTTGGGAAGAAGTTGCATTGTCAACTTGAGCTAAAATTATATATGAAGATGAAAATCTTATATTGTGATTAAGAAGGTGTTCAAGTAAGATAAGGTTGAGAGATTAAAGTTATTTTAATTTTTAGAATTTTTAGAAGAATGATTACCAATTATTTGAGTTATGTGAAAACAAACTTAATGATAATGATTTAAATTTTAAGGAGAAGACTGTCTTATGGATTGAATTTTAAATTTTGATATATTGGATCAAAAATTTATAATTTGAGTATATGATTTAAATTTTGAATATTGGAGGTTGAATTACCGATTTAAATTCTTGAGGATAAAAATATAATTTTAAATTTGAATATTAATAACTTGAATTTAAAATTTTATAATTTGAGGATTTGATTTAAATGTTAAATTTTGAATATTGAATCACCTATTTAAAATTTTGAGGATGAAAATTGAATTCTGAATTTGATGACTACAAAATTCTTAAATTTGAAACTCGAAATAAGATTGGATTGAATAAGATATTTGGTTATTTAAATCTTTTAGGAAATTATGATAGCTTGAATCTTGATTTCAAATTTGATGTGAATTATTTAAATTTTGAAGATGTTATATATATTTGACTTAAATTTTAAATGTTGACTATTTGAAATTTGAGAAGAGATTATGATCGATTGAATTTAAGTTTAAATATTGGTTATTTTAATTTTTGAGGAAATTGATGTATATTTATATTTTTCATTTAAATTTTGAAAATATTACGATCGACTTGACTTAGATAAGAATTTACAAACTTAAAAATTTGACAATTTCGAGGAGTACAAATGTAGGCAATAATGACTATGGATAATTTATATAATAGAAAGAGACCCTTTTTTGACTATTAGATTATAAAGTGCTTAATTTCGTTCATGTATTCAACAAGTGAAGAGTCATCCTCTACCGTATCAATACCTCATTCCCATGAATTACTCATCTCCTCTATCGTAATCCTTCGCATCCTCGATTCCATGTGCAAGTTCTTCATGTACTAAAACTTATTCGTGTCATATTACCTTATTTAAGCAGACCAATCAGCCCCTTAGTATTTAATGCATGGTTTACATCTTCCCTTTCTGAGGTTGAGGTACAATATTTCGTACTTGGCTCTTCTCTACCATATTGTCATCTCTTATTTTTGGAACCGTGCTTTAATTTTAATTTTGAGGACGAAATTTTTGTTAGTTTGGTAGATTGTAAACCTCATGTCCAATTTATAATTTTTTTAAACAAAATTTATTTATTGCATTGGGCTCTAAATTAAGTAATTAAAGATAACTAATAGAATAAATAATTATTTTAGAATTTGGATTGTATTATATACTCAAATATATGATATATTTGTAAATTATTCAAATAAAATATATGTGTAAATTGTATGTATTATCTATAATAACTTTAAATAAGATTATAAATGATATTGATAAATTAAAACTATATTTAAATTAATCATAATCCTAAGTCTACTAGAAAAATAACTTTATCCATATTTATTCATTTAAATTAAATTCTATCCTAATCTTATAATCACAAATAGAATTAAATCATATCTCCATTTAAATGAATCTAGCAATCTTTAGGATTAGTAAATTCTAAAGTGCACATAATCCCTTTGGGATCATATCTATATTTAAACATATTCTTATTTGAACTGATCATAATCCTATCCAAATTAGACAATTCTACCCATATTTAAATTAAGTAGTCTTCACCTATTATATATATCTACTAAACTCATATTTCATCTCCTCCTTCCTCAAAACTCCCTCTTTGTCATCCAAAATTTGCCAAAAAAAAATTAACCTCATTTTTTAGCAGTCGTAGCGACTTGGACGGACCATATCTCCTAGTTTCAGACTTTGTTTCACCTCCAAATTTTTTTTCAAAATCATATCGAGGTAACCTTTCCAGATCTTAAATATTTTCATAAAATTCTGAACATAGAATTCTGTAAAATTCGTAGAGTGCCACTTGTCCGAAATCTAACACATTTTGGTGTTTTTGAGATTCCTGAAGATCCCAAACTCGGAATCATGATCCGTTTAAATTTTTGAAAAGATGAAACAATAATAAATGACATATATTTTCTTATAATTAAATATGCTAGTTTACTATTTTAAAAAATTCTTGTAACCTAGCAGTAACCAAGAAACCATTATAAACTATGATCTATGAGTTATATTGGCAATAATTCTTTATCGATTTGATATTTTGTGAAACCATCGATTACAATGTTCATATAGCATTTAAATATATAAGATTTCACACCTAAATCAAGATTTTGAGTCAGTTGACTTTTTGATCAACGAAATGCCTTGATTTGCGTATTACGAATCCCGAACTTATAAAAATGATTTATTTTTAGGTATAACTTATAATTAAAAAATTTAATAATAAATATTAATTATAGAGACTAATTTGACTTAGTTCTTGATGTTATAACTAATAAATGGCTTAGGTGACATCGATGATAGAAGACTTAGATTAATCCCACCTTCCTTGTTACTAGTGGTTGTTTGTAATTATATTTGTGTATGATATTTAGTTGTATGTTCTTTGGACTTGGTAGATATTCATGATGGTCATACATTGTTGGTTCATGGGTAGGTCTTGGTTAAACTCTGGGATCGCAACTCAGCATGGACATAACAGACAAGTATACCTTGCCACTACTACTGTTTATTTACATTCACATATGCATGTTTTATTTCTATCATTTATTTTCTTATTTATGTATATTATTAAACTACACGTCTGAGGAAACTTGGGTGCAACAATGGATGGCTTCATCTTTTGTTTCTTATTTCTTTTGTTATACATTTTGATATCGAGTTAAGAGACCACCCCATAATTGTAAGGTGTCTTTATATCTCCTTCGGCCATGACACTTGTGTTATACGAGTTGTGAGTCTCATTAGAATACTGACTTGCGTGTTGTCCGTCCAAAAATATGTATAGGACGTACGATAGGAAATAACTGCTAATAGAATTGCATGCTAGAAGACTTAGCAGTTATTTAGAGATATCATCGTATTGTGGAGACGACATGTATAGGAGCATGGGTAGGGAGGACAGCTAGTAGCGTAGGGGTTCTAATTGTTTATTTACTTTTTCTCAAGTTGGCCTCGGGTTACTCAGCATAGTGCTACGTGTGTCGAGCATTTATTTACTTTCCTCTAGATTTGGCCACTAGTGACTCGATTAAGCACTACGTGCGTCGAGCACCTGTATGTATCAAGAGCTCCTCATTAGGAATATTATCCTCAAAAGTGTATTTCATATAGAACAGTTAGGAGACCTTATGGATATTTATTTTTAGTATATTATGGTATGCTTTTATGTATCTTGTTATGTCCCTCTGAGGACATGGTCAATTTCTAGGTATAGACGATCATGACTATTTATAGGAGGACGGATCAGGACTTGCTACTTCTTTCTCTTTCGAGAAGGTATTTCCTTCGAGCCTCTATGATCATTAGATGATGTACTTATTATATTTTCTTTCATATTCTAGTTTGGTAGTGGATTTTTATCTACCTAACTATCAGTTCTTCTCGACTATTTCATACTTGGTTCATTGCCACATTTGGTTATTTATTTCTATTTGATTTTTTAGATGAGATTAGTATTGCCTGTGACTTGTGACATTATATATCACTTGTGAATTATTATTCATAATACAGCATACGTATGTGTTATGGTTTTCATATATTAGAGTTGTTATATACATACGGCTTGCATGCTTACGTATTCCTAGTCCTATGTATTTCGGGACAGGGGCGTGACAAGACTGCAGCTGATTATGGTCTTGTACTTTCGCTACTCTATCAGCTTCTCATTTTTTATAACTGGTTTCCAGAATGTTTTGGCCGAGTATTTGGGACACCTTACTTCTTTGTCATATATGTACTGTGTTTATTGTCCATACTTGACTGATTGAGACAATAGATGTTCTATGTGACCCTAAGTGATTTGCTTGTAGTATGCACCCCCTTGTCTAGTTACAGTCGTGATCGTCGTACGATGTTATATACCTTGTACAGGATAGCCGGTCATGTCCGTCTCCGTATTCCAGTACTGAGGCATGACAGGTTATTAGTACACATCCAATATCAGAGGTTCCGTTGAGAAGGAGCACGAGAGAGTGTTGATCATCCACGAGGTACTCTATCGAAGAATACATATTATTTACTTGCAAAAAAAACACGAAAGCTTCGTAGAAGCAATGAAAGATTAACACATCTAGGAATGGATACAGGCCATGCTGGAGGATATGAGTTACTTACAAGCAAACTCCACTTATGAGCTGGTGTATTACCAAAGAGTAAGAAGGCTTTAAAAAATCAATGGATGTTTATAGTAAAGTAGACAGAAGTTATTATTTTCCCTCAATACAATATGAGGATGGTAGTCAAAGGATACAACCAGCAAAATGGGAATAAATTTTGATAAAATCTACTCGTCGGTCGTCAAGTTGTCATCTATCAGAGTAGTGCTATCTTTAGCAACAAGCCTCAATTTGGAGGTTGAGCAGATGGACGTGAAGACGATATTTCTCTATGGTGATTTAGAGAAGAAATTATACATGCAGCAGTCCGAGGGATTATATAAGAAGGACAAGTCACATTTAGTCTGCTTGTTGAAGAAGAACTTGTATGGTCTAGACATGCTCCGTGACAATGGTATAAAAAGTTTGAATCATATATGGGATAACATGGTTATGCACGTATGACTTCGAACCATTGTGTACTTGTGAAGCATTATGTCTAAGATGATTTCATTATTTTGTTGCTCTATGTGGATAATATGCTATTAGTGGATCAAAACGCCACTAGGATAGCAGAGTTGAAGCGCCAACGGTGTACAACCTTCTCTATAAAGGATTTAGGTGAGATTAGCAGAGAAAGAGAGTCCAAGTTGCTTTGGTTGTCCCAAAATAAGTATATTTATCTAGTACTTCAACGTTCTGGGATGGACGGGTCAAAAAAAGTGAGCAACCCCATTATAGCTTATTTTATGTTATCTACGGAGCAGTATCCAACTATAGAGGACGAAATGGAAGATATAGAGTGAGTTTCATATGCTTCAGTAGCGGAGAGTATGATCTTTGTCATGGTATGTACAAGGCCAGATATTTCTTAAGTAGTTGGTATGGTTAGTAGGTATCTTACCAATCCGGGGAGGTTACATTGGAGTGTGATCAAATTGATCATTCATTACCTTCAGGGAATTGCTGATTGGAAGCTTTCATTTCAGAGTGACGAGTTGAAGTTGGTTAGATATATCGATATTGATATGGCTAGGAATGTGGATACCAGATAATCGACTTCGAACTATGTCATAATGTTTGCTGGTGGAGCTATTTCGTAGCAGTTGCGGTTGCAGAAATATTTTGTCTTGTCTACGACAGAGGAAGAATTTATTGTGGCAATTGAGGCTTGAAAGAAACTATTATGGCTAAGAAGTTTCTGTAAAAATGGGGCTTTAGCAAGAGCAATATGTTTTATTATACACTAACCAAAGTGATATTCACCTTGGAAAGAATTCGATATTTCATAGTCGTTCCAACCATATTGTAACTCGATATCACTGGATAGGAGATGTGCTTAAGGCAAACGATACAAGCTTGAGAAGGTTTATATGGAGACAATGGAGCGGATATGCTCACAAAGGTTATGCCAAGGGAATATTTGAGTACTGTAGGAGGATCGTCGACATGATGGGCTCTTCCACCTAGTTGGGAAGGGAGGGACGTGTTGGTATTGGATGAAGTTCCCAACCTATATAGAGAATATCCTGCAGTGCGACGAGCATCATTCGTGTGTCGAAGAAGCTCGGAAAGTCGAAGGCGACAGAGATGAATCTATTTGAATGCGTGTTAGAAGCTTTTGGAAAATAACATTTTCAATATCAGCGGTATACCGCTGTAGGTATAGCGGTTTGACTGTAATTTATTCCAGAACAGGTTATGATATATTTTGGCCCAATTTTGGTATACCGCTGCCAATATACCGCCGGTATATCGATGTCATGGCTGAAGCTGAAAATAGGTATTTTATTAACATCGTTGGATCAAAATTAATGATCCAGATGCTTGTAGGTATAGGGGGCTTTAAATTAGTGTTTCCTAACCTTAATCCATTATCACAAGTTCGTCATCTATCAGAGATATTAAAAGGAGCGAGTTCTCAAGTTTTCAACTTTCAAAAAAGAGAAATAAAGGATTTTGGACTATTTCGAAGAGAGATCGTTTCGGAAAGATCATCGGTAATTGGTTCTCGCCATCTCATATTCGTTAACCTTTTATAATCCCTTTTTCGTTATTGGATTAGTTGGAGAAGTTTGGAGAGGATTTAATCTTTATTTTAATAGTGAAGGATTTTCAGGATTGGACTACGATTGTCCCGTAGTTTTTTCTGCAAATATTTTTCACATCAAAAGTGATTGTGTTCGCGTTGTACTTTTTTTTTTGGCAAATTGATTTATGTATTTTTCTTCTGTTCTCCTACAGTCTCTTGGTCAGGGAAAACGATTTTCGCGTTTCATTTCCAACAATAATAGCTCTCCAATCACCTTTCTTCAGTGCATCAATCTCGAAGGAAGTCCAAGATAGGTCAAAGAAACCTCCCCTGAAGGGACTCCATTTTTGTTCACCCACAAATACTAGGATGTTTGTTCACCCTCCAATAGAAAATGCACACGTGGCATTTTCAAAGTCAAAACCACCTTGGTTGGTGAACAAAACCACTTACAAGATGGTTTTGTTTGGATGAAAATGTCACGTGTGTATTTTCTATTGGAGGGTGAACAAATACCCTAGTATTTGTGGGTGAACAAAAATAGACTCCCCTGAAGGTCCTAAGCCACCGAAAATCTAAGATGTTCATTTTCGGAACACGTCACAAGGACGAACAAAGAGGTGGAAAGGGGATCTCCTGGTCTAAAACCTCTTTTTTCTTATAAAGATGTTGCCCATGTCATGTGCTTACTTCTTGTCTCTTAAAAGGCACAGAGGCCATAGTCTCCACCTCATCGTGAAATGGACATATAATCTTTAGTGACAGTCGACCAACGGCCAACCACTCTACAACTTTTAATGACTCGTCCACCGTCGGCAATCCGACTTGTCGCGCAGCCTATATGCAGGACTTTTTGATATCTGGTGCCGACGCTATGTGTACGTTTCACCCATTATATCCAAACAAAGTCGTACCCATCACTTTTGTAACATGTATGCATGAATGAAACTTCCAAGTATCAGTAATTAATCCGCCCACCAGTAGTTAGTATGTGTTGTTTGACAAAATATTATCCAAACTTTTGATTTTCCTACCATTAGACAAGGGCGGCCCTGGCCTGGGCTAGCCTCGACGATATTTCAGGACCCACATGGACGCATATAATAATAATGTACAAGGCCGGTCCGCGGAGTTGGATTGCCTTAGCCTAAGCTAATTTTGGTTGTCCCTTGACCCGGCCTCTTGTGAGGTGCTTCTTTATGTCCTGGAGGATCACCCGCGACCCTGACCTCTTGCAGGTCGTACTCGACCTGAGGGATAGCCTTAAGCAGAGGGGGTTACCCAAGTCCGAAGTCTTGTATGGCTTACCGTAGGACCGGCCCTAAAAATGTACTATGTGCTACCCTTAACTCAAAATTGTTTTGGTGTAGTAGTTGTTATAATGTTAGATTTTCAAGCTAGAGGTCCCCTTGGTTCAATTTCGATTGGCAACAATTTTCTTTTTTATATTTATTTTAATTTTGATTATTTTTTTATATTATTTATGAGGATCTCATTTCGGAAGTTCATCTCGGATTTCAATGATCTCAGGGTCGGCGATGTCATTAGCCAGACATTGAGGCCACTTGCAGGGCCGCTTTTGAGCATGTGAAAGTCGTGCAATCGCAAATTAAGGACCCAAAAATAGGAATGTCCCAAAAAAATCTTAGCAATAACATGGTCCTTAGATTGAAAGAAAAAAGTTCTATTTTTTTGAATGGTTAAAAAAAGAGACTATTTTTAGTATTTGTACAGGACCCTTAGAATGTCAACAACGTTCCTGGCCACTTTGTTTGTGGAATCAGAAACACTGAAAACGTAATTACAAAAAATAAAGGCTTGACAGCGACTTACATGTAATACTGGTCGTCTTTTCACTACCAAAATAATTCAAATCAGCGACGAATTTAGCGACTCTGGACAACCATGTCGCTAATACTATTCAAATTAGCGACGTTATTTAGAAACGTCGTAATACATCGCTATCAGCGACTGTATGCGACTGTTAGCGACAATATTTAGTATTATGAAAGATTACGTCGCCTGCAAGTCGCTAAACATCGTTATATTTTTAAAAACAGCGATGTTTAGCGACTCCAACAATTATATGTCGCAGGATATTTAAAATGTAGCGACGTTTAGCGACGTCTCGAGCAGACGTCGCTAAATTACTGAATATAGGGTTCCTTGGAATATTTGACTTTTCATTTCATTTTTTGCCAACTTTTCGCAACTTTTCATTTTTCGCGCACCCCCACCGGCGATCCACCCTCCCCCGGCGACCCTCCGCGGCTCCGGCAACCCACCCGCCCCCGTCGAACACCTCCCTCGCCCCCCACCCCGATGCGGCTGTGTTCGTCCCCCAACCCCGACACAGGCGACCCCAGACGCGTCTCCTCCCCCTCCGACGTGGTCCTCCTCCGTCGACCCCTCTCCCAGGTGCTCCTCCTCCCTTCCTTCTGGCTCGGTAAACCCTAACCCAGATCCGGACACAACTAGAACTCATACACACACATACTGGACATAATCAGGACACATGGACACACACAGAACACAACCCTAATCCTGACACATAGACCTGAACACATGGACACACACACAAGACACAACCCTACATAACACGATTCGTACTAACACGGACACATATGGGCACATATGGACACACGTGGACACGAACATACATAAAGAATCACCCGGACATACATGGAGACACACCCTAGTTAGTATGGAAGTTTGGTTGCATAATTAGAAATTTTGGTTGCACTAGTTTATCACACACATGGACACACACAATACAACACCCACAAATATGCTATATAGTTGTTTGATGGGATTTTATTATGAATTTAGTATCATATGTTGTTGAGTATCATATAATTGGCTTGTGAGTATAGAATTATGTGTGTGTTCATGTGTATATGTGTGTTCATGTGTATGTGTGCGTGTGCGTGTGCGTGTGTGCGTGTGTGTGTGTGTGTGTGTGTGTGCGTGTCAAGTCACTACTAAATTTTGTCCAATTAGCGAAAGGATGTTGGATTATATAAGAAGTGCAGTGCACAGGGATGTTGGGTTAGCGACGGGATATTGGATTATACCTTTATATTTCATAGTCGTTGATTTGGGGGGTTCCTTTGATATTATATATATAGGATGTGGTCAGAATGTTGGATTATATGAGAAGTGCTGCAGATAATGTGGGAGAGTGGAAATTTGGTTATGACATGACACAGGACATGACACAGACCCTAACCCAAAGCTGAGACATGACACAGACCATAACCCTATCTGAGTTAATTAGACGCAGTCTTGGGTATCAAGTGAGGTGTTGTGCAGTGCAAACTTGTGCACAGTGTAGTGAGGGAGTGTGTGTGTGTAGATATCTCGGTGTTGCGGATACTAACCCTATCCTAATCCTAACTCGGACACACACACGCACACGCGGACAATAACACTAACACAAACTCGGACACGCGGACACACTTACACGTATACACTAACCCTAACACGGACACGAACACACACACACACATGTTTGTATCATGTCATCTCATGATACGTATGGTAAAATTGTAGGATACGTGGATATGAAAGGCTAGGACACAATATCGAGGATAAGGTTGTAAGCATTTTATCGGACATGGACACACGCATACATGTCAAGTATGAATATCCAGGAGTGTATCAGTGAGAGTCAATTATGTATCCTAGACCCAAAAAAATTGACACTGGATATCCATGACTTGACTTTTCAATTAGAAAGTCATGGCCTAAACAAATGTCAAGTGTGGATATCCAGGATACAGAGTTGACACTCACTGATACACTGCAATATGAGTATCCAGGATACATAGTTGAACGAAGAAATAACAGTGCTAGGACTAGGTGTATCAGTGCATGTATTATATTCCTGAGTATTCTTATATGTGTATAGACGAGTAGGTGTATAAAATAATTGGGTATTCCTGAGTATCAATGCTAGGACTAGGAGTATCAGTGCATGTACTGTATTTAAATAAAGAAAATAAATTTTTAGAAGATGATTGAAAATATTAATATGAAATCCATTTAGACTTGTCACATGTACTTTAATTTAACTATTTTCTTGAATGATGTCCATTTATCTTTGCATATCTGGAGTGAGTGTCATTTGGATAATATACACTACCAAATATTCACATGAGTATATACTTGAACGATGCCTATTTATCTTTTCAAAAGTATCTAGAAATTGATATGAATTACTATCTGCGTCATCTTCGTAGATGTACAACCGTCATCCTGATAACATTTACGGTGTGCGGGATAAATTTATAGAGGGTATACAGCAGTTTATGCAGTTCGCCAAGGCGTTCCCTCAGTACATCGTTGGTACCAAAATTAAGTGTCTGTGTGTGAGATGTCACAACTTAAAATATCATCCAGAAGTGGAAGTCACATATTATTTGTACTCGAAGGGTTTCACGCCGAATTACTATCAATGGACTGCGCACGGAGAACTTGTGTCTTTAGCATTGGAGTCAGAGTCTTATGTGGAGCCGTATATGGATGTCCACGACCACGCTGCTTACGACGATGGGTGGGTGAACATGGTTTTTGATGCGGCGGGGCCTTATTTCGATCCAAACAATCATGATGCAGCTGATGAGGCACCGAATGCCGATGCTGCAAAGTTTATGGAGTTGCTGGAGAATGCAAGGACTCCATTATATCCTGGTTATGAGGATCATTCACCGTTGGAGGTGGTTACAAATTGTTGAGCATCAAGTTCGATTTTAACATATCGCAAGAATGTTATAACCGACTGATGGATTTGATTATAGAGATCTTACCAGAGGGTGCAAAGTTGCCTAAAGACTTCTACCAATCTAAGAGGATGGTGAGATCACTCTGGATGGGATACGAGAAAATCGATACATGTCGTAACGGGTGCATGTTGTACTACAAAGACGACAAGGATGAAGACGCGTGAAGATTATATGGTGCTGATCGCTACAAAGCCACTGGTAGAGAAAAGTTTGTCAGTGCAAGGCTTATCGATTCGATGCACTACTTGCATTTGATACCGCGGTTGCAGAGGTTATTTATGGTAAAAGAAACTGCAGAAAATATGAGTTAGCACAGGCGAGAACAGATCGAAGAAGTATTGGATCATCCATCCGATAGAGAAGCATGGAAGCACTTTGATTGAGAGTATCCATATTTTGCTTCGGATCCTCGTAATATAAGATTGGGGCTCTCCTCCGACGGTTTTACCACATTCAGACTTTCGGGCTTCCAGTATTCGTGTTGGCCTGTAATCGTCACTCCGTATATTCTACCGCCTTGGATATGCATGAAGACTCCGTATATGTTCCTAACTATTATTATCCCGGGTCCGAATAATCCGTAGAGGAACATCTATGTGTATTTACAGCCTTTGATATATGAGTTGAATCAGCTGTGGAAAGTAGGTGCCAACACATACGATGTTTCTAGAAAGCAGAATTTTCAGATGAGGAAAGCACTTATGTGGACCATCAATGACTTTTTGACCTATAGAATGCTATCGGGGTAGAGCACTCATGGTCGTCTCTCATGTCCGTATTGCATAGACCGCACTAGTGTAACGACCCGTTACGTTCAAGCGGACCGCCAATTCAAGCGGCGCAAGTGCAACGACCCGACCCGCTTTGCTCAGCAAGAATACTCATTTGAGGAAAAAAGATTTCTAGACTTGTCCCTTCAGAGTTCAGAGTTAGACTTTCAGAGGCTCGCTCAGAGTATCGCTCGACCGAGGTGAATCATCGCTAAGGTGGGTGGCTACGATGAACTTGTCTTTGCTTAGCCAGCACATTTAAAATATGAACGATACATGTTAGTCGCTAGGTGAATCACCCCATGTATGTTAATAAAGAATACAACGCACCTAGCTAAGGGAATAATCTCAACTTGTATTGCTTGTGTTAGAACATGAAAATAAAACTTTGCTTATAAATGGACCCTCGTATGTTATATTTGCCTTGTGCAACTAGACCCAGCTATGCCTCGAGCAGAATGATATTTACTCTTCGTAGTGCACTGTTCACTTGTTTATACTGCACGTCCCTAGATTATGTCGTTCGATATGTCCCTTTATGGTTTCACTTCTCGCTTTATCCATAGACCCGTGCCAAACGTAAATACTTATATTTACACAAATACAATGCTTGCCTACTTATATGTTAACTTGTACCCATTGCCTCGATTCAATGCTTGTCACTTTTATTATGCCACAATCAAGTAACACTATCGCATATCGTGCATGCATCTAGTTAGCCAGGAGACTATCAAATAGTCCTTCTGTGCAATATGAACCTGCAAGTATCCGGGACCGTTAGGTCTCCAAGGCAGTCCTCGCATCAGGGGAATACATCAAGTCAACTTGAACACTGAACGAGAATCATGTCAAGTAAAGCAAGAATCACAGCTCATGGAGCAATGCTCGTTCAGAACAAGAATCATGCATTATCATGTCAAGTTATGAATTTTTAAGACCATGACTTGCATGTCGCGGACAACTTGTTAACAAGTAGGATTTTTGTATCTCGTTCCACGGACGGTCTCTGGGGCACCGGGGCCGATCCGATCCGGATGGAACTCATACAGCCTTCTTGTACGAGATGAATGGCGTCTCCGCTAACGTCTCGCTACCTTTGTAGATAACGGCTGATAGACTCTTGTGCTTGGACATGATGGTTTCCAGCATCTCTTGTGCTTTCGTTGTATTCTATTCTCGTTAATGACTATAACTCATCCTTTATGGCTATGCCAGCGACTCCTGTTCATATAGATATATGCGAGTTATTTCATCGCATCCAAAAATCTGCAATACCTGAACGATTATGAGTATAAGTCATATATAAATTAAGCAACCGGAGCAATCTATTGAACACTTGAATAACCAATACAACACACCCGAGTAACATGTATAACTCGTGCTCCTGAAACAGAACCTCGTTTAGACACTTGTGTTTGCATATGCTATTGTCCCTGGATTTTATTATACATATATGCCCGTGCTTGATTTAACTTGGTTTTCTTTGGACAGGGAAGGACGGATGGTAAGTTGGTAAGTCTCGCCGTATTACTCTTATATCGCACGGCACACTGCCACACGAGTTAGGCTATTCATCATTGCCATAAAACTGATCCTAAGGCAAGACTAAAAAGATAACTTAATAGATGGTGCACGGAACCTATATAACATGTTTGGATTTGTAGAGCGGGCCAGAAGCCTCCCCACTAGTGCATTCATGTACTAATAACCCACCAGATTGCTTGCAGGATGCGGGAGAACCTCGTTCGGTGGATGCCCCCTTCGTGCGTGCTAAGGCATGGAGTTCACTTTGGAGCCTTGGAGCGTTGCGTCCGGAACTGAAGCACATATACAACACATAATGTTAGAACATCGCCTATGTATCATTCCATAAATATAGCCACTTTGCACGCTTTCACTGTTTCAGAGAGAGAGAGAGGCTTGAGCGACTTGTAATATCGGCCTAGCGCCGCCTGTAACACTTGTTCGATATCAATAAAGGGCTTATTTTACTTCTATTCTTGTGTTATTCAATAATTTCTTTATTAACGACTCTGTGAACTTGTTACCAATCGCCTGTGTGTTTCTTATTCTGCTGCACTCGGACAATCTGTGCGACTCTGTGGCTTAGACCTATTACCGCTTGTTCGAATCATGGCCTTGCACGGGCGTGGCTTACGCTCGTGCGGCATCACATCCAGATCGGTCAAATTGTCTCGCGGGAGCGCTGGAGCGGTGATTCTTTGTCCAGCAGGGATGGCCAATTACCTACGGGAGATCGGGGCGTGACATATTAGTATCAAAATATGGCTTTACGCCTTTGGACTTCTTATCAATTTTCTCAGTTTTGAAAGCTCGTTCGTGGGTTATGTGCATACCCTCTCTCGTTGACCCGATGCAATGATCCAAACAATGAGTCTAAATAATTTCAAAAGTGCGTGTGAATGATATGATTGCTTGTATAAAATTTTGATGCGATGGCCTTTGTGCCGACCTGTGTTAGGCTTTGTGGGAATAGACTCGTGCTAAAATTTGCAAGTTATGTGTATACGTGATTACCCAACTGGTTAGTGTGCGGAATAGAATGTCGTTCGAACGGTTAGCTATGCACACAGCCTTTCGGCTAAGTTGTGTAGAGTATCGCGCGTCAAGACCCTTTTTTGTGCAAGCTAGTTGCAAACGAGATTGGAATATTGTTCAGAAAAAAGATAAGTCGGACTTAGAATGGCAACTGATAGAAACATTATCAAATTATCGCTAAGGCGGATATAGAGAATCGTGCTTGAATTTTGAGAAATAGCTCAGACGATATTTTGTATCGGCAGATACAAATCGAATATGGTTTACTTGGATGACTATCAACAGAAATATATATACGAGACTAAGATTTATCAGGCGATGCTTAGGTATCATGCGAAATTCTAAGAAACGACTTGGTGAATATGCTAGCGATTGATACGAACACGATTGAGGATTTAATTGGGTGACTTGATTCCTGAGTGGTGTATGGATCATTTAGAAATATCCAAACGGATTCAAAGGTCTCGTACGATAGTTGGATCGAACGATTGGAAATGTCTTGAACAAATAATAAGGCTTATATCGAATAGGGATTCATGAAAATAGAAATAGATATCTTGGATAAAGAAACTTGTTGGAAACTTGGAGGATCGTGCAAGCGATTTCACGTTGAAACAGACGGATTAAACTTGAATAACATATCACTCGAATAGAAGCTAGCCCGAGAATGAATATTGCGGTTCGATGAAAGAGGTAAGCGATAACGGATTCGACCTGGAGTTTGGAAGAACGATCTTGAATCTAGTTCGAAAAGATAACCTTCAAAATCAGTCCCAACAAGAACAATTATCATATGGGTGCATCGGCGTGGTGATTTCACGCACGGCGGGGATGATCAAACTCACGGGAACATGTTCGGTGATTATTCCAAATGAACTCGATGAATAGAACGTATCAAAAGTGGATAGACTTCGACTTGAATAATTAAAACTTAGTTGTTTGAGGATTGCTAGAAGTAGACTATGGATTTATCGAACGGTAACATTAAAGTTGGATGATTTTGCTAGAAGAATTAAAATCATGGCATGAACGGACATGACTTGGTAGATTTTAGATATAACTTGGATGAAGAAAATTGAAAGGATAAGATGTCTCGATCATTTCGAAGATAACCATAATGTTCGACGTTCTTGTCTTGTGCGAGCGTAACTCTATGCTCGTACATGCGTCATGTTCGGATTATGACAATTATCTAGCGGGAGCATTGGGTGGTGATCTCACGTCCAACGAGGGTGATCAAACTTATGGAAGATCAGAGCGTGACAACTTATGGATCATCTTGACTTTTGGTTTGATACAATAAGACAAAGTTGGGAATGCAAGTGAATCGGAAGTATTTCAGGGATAAGTTAGCTTAGAACCTGGAGTAAATCACGCTTGATGGTTTTGTGAACGGATACATAAATCATGTTGGACGACTTGGAGTTATAATTAATGGTTTAGAACTGAATAATGGCTTGGTGGTCTAGACTTGAAATAGATATATGGATTCTATCAAACATGTTTAAGGAGATAGACTATACGTATTGCTAGGCTTGTCCTACAACTTGGATATATCATGGATTGCCTGAATGGACTCGAACCCTGTATAAATGAATGTGTTAATGAGAGTAGGATAATCTGTGCTCGATGTTTAGAAATCTATGTAAAATGAGCTTGGGTAGAATATCCCGTGCAAATGAATAATGGTTTGACATTAGGAATTGGGGCGAGCATCGTGCGACAAATTTGTATGATGAATCGTGTGCTTGAACTTATACCTATGACCTTGTGAGCTAACCTACTAATTAAGCAGACGACCCTGTGTCGAGTAAAATAACTTGTGTGACCGACTTTAGAATATTGCTTGAACAAGCCATAGAACTGGGAAAGCAAGACTTAGTGCTAGACTTGGAACGGTAACGTGTGCTATATTTAACCCGAACGGATGGACTCTAGTTGGTTAAACCGAATAGATCGTGCTTAACAGTAGTGGAAATACTTGATTTGAGTTGGAATGGAAATGACTTAGAATTTTATTGACCCTATTGGAAGTATCATCGTGATTCATAAGACAAGGACCCTTGAAATTTTCGCAAGTAGCTTGTCCGATTTCACTATCGCTAAGTTAGGTTGAATACATATGTTTGAGGGACGCCTTGAACATGTGCATGATCCAAGAATCAATGATATATAGAACTCGAGCGCAAAGTCTTTGCTATCGCTAAGTTGGTTGACATGCATATGTTTGAAGGACGGTTTGAATATGTGTACGATCCAGACTTGCGATATACTGATCTCGAATGCTAGTGCAAGTGAAAATATTAGACTCGCCTGGACAAGTATAACGACTTGTATAAGTTTGCCTTAGCCTTAGATCGTCATTCAAGATGGATTGTAACGGACCCCGCGTTAAGCTATATGTTTTGCGCTAAGGCGCAATAGAGACCGAGTCAGAACATGGTTTAAATGATATAGTCATTCAATGAGGCTGTCCCAGAAAATACATGACACGATACAAGGAACGAGTAGGAAAATGTGTTCGAACAAATCTAGCGACACAGATGATTATACTTGAGATGGATTCGATAGTACGATAGAACGGCTTGCGGTCAGAAAGTCTCGAGGACGAGACTTTTTCTGAGTGCTGTATAATGCAACGACCTATTCCGTTCAAGCGGACAGCCGATTCAAACGGTGAAAGTGCAATAATCTGACCCGCTTTGCTCAGCGAGAAGACTCGTTTGAGGCAAAAGAATTTCCAAACTTGTCCCTTCAGAGTTCAGACTTAGACTTTCAGAGGCTCACTCGGAGTATCGCTCGACCGAGGCAAATCATTACTAAGGTGGGTGGCTACAATGAACTTGTCTTTGTTTAGACAGCACATTTAAAATATGAACGATACATGCTAGTCGCTAGGTGAATCACCTCCTACATGCTAATAAAGAATACAATGCACTTAGCTAAGGGAATAATCCCAACTTGTATTGCTTGTGTTAGAACATGAAAATAAAACTTTGCTTATAAATGAACCCTCGCATGGTACAATTTTCTTGTGCAACTAGACCCCGGTATGCCTCGAGTAGAACGATATATACTCTTCGTAATGCATAGTTCACTTGTTTACACTGCACGTCCCTAGATTATGTCGCTCGATATGTCCCTTTACGGTTTCACTTCTCGCTTTACCCATAGACCCGTGCCAAACGTAAATGCTTATATTTACACAACTGCAATGCTTGCCTTCTTATATGTTAACTTGTACTCGTTGCCTCGATTCAATGCTTGTCACTTATATTATGCCACAATCAAGTAACACCATTGCTTATCGTGCATGCATCTAGTTAGCCAAGAGACTATCAAATAGTCTTTATGTACAATATGAACCTGCAAGTATCCGAGACCGTTAGGTCGCCAAGGCAGTCTCCGCACTAGGGGAATACATCAAGTCAAGTTGAACACTGAACGAGAATCATGTCAAATAAAGCAAGAATCACAGCTCGTGGAGCAATACTCGTTCAGAACAAGAATCATGGATTATCATGTCAAGTTGTGAATTTGGAAGACCAAGACTTGCATGTCGCAGAAAACTTGTTAACAAGTGGGATTTTCGGATCTCGTTCAATGGACGGTCTCCAGAGCACCGGGGCTGATTCGATCTGGATGAAATTCATGCAGCCTTCTTGTACGAGATAGGTGGCGTCTCCGCTAACGCCGCACCATATTTGCAGATAAAGGCTGATAGTCTCTTGTGCTTGGATGGGATGGTTTGCAGTGCCTCTTATTCTTTCATTGCATTTCATCCTCGTCAATGACTATAACTCATCCTTTATGGGTATGCCAGCGACTCATGTTCATATATATAAGTCATCCTCGCTTAGCGGTAATTCGCGTGTGAGTCATTGTATCGCATCCAAAAATCTACAACACTTGAACAATTATGAGTATAATTTATCTATAAATTGATCAACCTGAGCAATCTGTTGAACACTTGAGCATCCAATGCAACACACCCGAGTAAGCTGTATAACTCGTGCTCCAGAAATAGAACCTCGCTTAGACACTTGTGTTTACATATGCTATTGCCCCTGGATTTTATTATACATATATGCCTGTGCTTGATTTAACTTAGTTTTCCTTGGACAGGGAAGGACGGATGGTAAGTTGGTAAGTCTTGCCGTTTAACTCTTATATCGCACGATGCACTGCCACACGAGTTAGGTTATTCATTATTTCCATGAAACTGATCCTAAGGCAAGACTAGAAAGATAACTTAATAGATGGTGCACGAAACTTATATAACATGTTTGGATTTGTCGAACGGGCGAGAAGCCTCCCCACCAGTGCGTTCATGTACTAATAATCCACCAGATTGCTTGCAGGGTGCTGGAGAACCTCGTTCGGTACGGATGTCCCCTTCGTGTGTGCTAATACGTAGAGTTCACTCTGGAGCCTTGGAGCGTTGCGTCCAGAACTGAAGCACATATACAAGACATAATGTTGGAATATTGCCTATATATCATTCCATAAATGTAGCCTCTTGGCACGCTTTTACTGTTTCAGAGAGAGAGAGAGGCTTGAGCGACTTGTAATCTCGGCCTAGCGCCACCTGTAACACTTGTTCAATATCAATAAAGAGCTTGTTTTACTTCTATACTTGTGTTATTCAATGCTTCCACTATTGACGACTTTTTGAACTTTTACCAATCGCTTGTACGTTTCTTATTCTGCTGCACTCGGACAATCTGTGCGACTTTGTGGCCTAGACCTCTTACCACCTATTCGGATCATGGTCTTACATGGGCGCGGCTTACGCTCGTGTGGCATCACGTCCAGATGGGTTAGATCTGATTCTTTGCCCAGCAGGGATGGTGGATTACCTGCGGAAGATCGGGGCATGACAACTAGGGCTTTCTGTTTGAGACACGGAGGCAAATCGTGCTTCTTCGATTGTCATCAAAAATTTCTGCCGAAGGATTATCCGTACCGAAGGAACAAGAATGATTTTCGTGAGGGTGTTATGGAGAAGGCCAATCCACTGACAAGGTGGCCCGGATACACGATATGGGAAGAGGTAAAAGATTTACCAAGTGATATCGAAGAGCCTGCTAAGGGGTACAAGTGTGACAGATTTTGTTGCACCCATAACTGGACGAAGAGGAGTATATTCTGGGATCTTCCATATTGGAGCACCAATCTGATCAAACATAACCTTGATGTCTTGCATATCGAGAAGAATGTGTTTGATAATATAATTAATACTGTAATAGAGGTAAAAGGGAAGACGAAAGATAATCTGAAGGCCAGGTTGGACACAGAAGAAATATGTAGATGTCATGTGTTGCATTTGATAGAGGAAGGGAATGGAAAGTTAAAGAAGCCTAAGTCAATGTTTTCACTGAAGGAGGATAAAGGGAGACTTCGTAGGTGGATTCAGGGTCTAAAATTTCCAGACGGGTATGTGTCAAACTTGAGAAGATGCGTCGATCTCAAGGAGAACAAACTGGCGGGTATGAAGAGCCACGATTGTCACGTATTCATAGAGAGGTTAATTCCGATTGCATTTCAGGAATTCTTACCATAGGTCATTTGGGATCCATTGACAGAGCTCAGCATATTCTTCAAAGATCTTTGTCCTACTAAGTTGCTCGTCGGTCGTCTAGAAAAGCAAAAGAAGGACATTGCGGTAACACTGTACAATCTTGAGAATGTATTTTCTCCTGGATTCTTCGACTCCATGGAGCATTTGCCAATTCATCTTTTCTATGAGGCACATGTTGGTGGTTCTGTCGATTATCGGATGTACCCATTCGAGCGGCACCCGAATCACCTAAAGAG
Organism: Iris macrosiphon; assembly: GCA_036927795.1. NCBI lineage: Eukaryota > Viridiplantae > Streptophyta > Magnoliopsida > Asparagales > Iridaceae > Iris > Iris macrosiphon. The sequence continues at coordinate 13,869,139 of JAYESA010000006.1, forward strand.
AAAGGTAAAAAATAAGGCACGGGTTGAGGGCTCTATTTGTGAAGCTTATATTCTCGAGAAGCTTACAAACTTTTGCTCTACGTATTTCAAAGCTCATATTGTTACAAATAGAATGAGAGCTCCAAGAAACGATGACAGATATCATGAATCTAATGATGCAATACTGAAAGTAATCAATGCGTCCGGAAAGCCTTCGGAGAAATGAATAAGAGATATTTGAATGACGATGAGCTAAGGGATTCTCAGTTGTATATATTACTCAATTGCGACAAGGATAAAGTGGAGAAGCTAGAGGGTAAGTAATTAATACGTCCACGTTTACATCATCTCAATATAATAGTATAAGCTAATATTATGCTACTAATCAGCGGTTGCTTCGTTGTTTTTCAGCACATATAATGATGAGCTGAGGTCGGTTCGACCCTACATAACAGACGAAGAAGTAAAACATGAAAGGAGATGTCATTTTCCTTCTTGGTTGAGCGCATATGTAAGGAGCTCGGTAATTACTTTTTTTGTATGCAATTGCACAATAAATAAATTACTATCGCTACTTTGATATTTAGGTCGATCGTCTAATAACACCCGAAACTGAATCTATTAGAACTCTAGCCAAGGGACCAATTAATGCCATCAAAATATGGCCAAGTTACTGTGTGAATGGGTTTAGATTCAAGTCAACAAATGCTCTGATCAGAGATAGCTTTATGGATCTTGATTCCACGAAAAACAGTTGTTTGTGTATCAAATCTTTGACCTACAAAGACATCGATCCATGCAATGATTTCTTTGGCATCTTACGAGAGATTGAGGAGTTGACATATAATTATGGCACAGAACCTGCTAAGATCGTGATATTCAAGTGTGAATGGTTCGATCCGATTCAAGATCAAGGTTAAAAAATTGACAAGCATAGTCTTGTGGATATAAACTTCAAGCGTAGATATCAAGGCTATGAACCATTTAATGTCCTGTCAAGTTAGGCTCGGCTCGTGTACTTCACAACTTATCCTAGACGGGGTACAGCGAGGTTGGATTGGTGGGCAGTATACAAGACTAAAGCTAGAAATACCTTTGACGTTGACGAAATAGCTTATCAAGAGGACGAGCTACCTCTTGTAACAAATATTATAGATGTGGACTCAACAAAAGTTACTCATTACAGGACTAATAATGTAGAAGAGTTAGAATTATCCGAAAAGGAAGACGAAGATGAAGATAAAGTAGATGAAAGTGAAGATGATGAGGAAGAGGACGAGGAAGGCGAACAAGATAAATTTTCTGAAGATGATTAAAAATAAAATAAATCCATTTGGACTTGTGCCGTGTATTATATTTTGACTGTAGAATATACTAACATGTATTATATTTTGACTGTAGAATATACTATCCATTTAGACTTTTGACTGTAGAATGTACTATCTATTTAGAATTTTCTGAAGATAAATTTTTTGAAGATGATTGAAAATAAAATAAATCTATTTATTTATTTGTTCTATCATCATATATTGTTATCAGGTATGACAGGATAACGCGGAGCCTTCGGCAGGTCCGGACGTAGACGGAGTGCTCCTCCGGTACTGCCAATTGTTGGTTCTGGATCCTCGGCGCCAAGTACTCCAGTATATCGACCAGTCACATCTCCGACTATGACGACGTTACGTGGCAGCACTCCTGAGATGAGTAGTTCCAGGCCTGAGGCTACTCCCTCGTCCAGCATTCCTTTTACTAACAAAACCATGGTGACAGGTGAGCATACGGCGGAGGTTGAGCCGACGTCGGCCCTGCATCAGCGAGATCCTCCATGCGCACCTCCGGACAAGACGAGGACGGAGATTTGGGCCGACGGTACAAAGTAAGTCAATTAGTTGGTTTAGCATCATATATTCACTTTTTTGATAAAAATAATTATCTCTGTATAGATATCGTCCCTCGTCGGTACAGAGACGCCTAGGCCACTTTCTGAGGTACAACTATGGTGGCCCTTGGATCAACTACTCTGATGCTCCGGATGAGAGAAAGGCGTTCTGGCTTACGTACTTCAAGGTAAAAGTATATTTTTTTTAATATCAATCATCTAATTTATGTATATTATATAACTTACTAAATTACTTCTTATAGCAAACGTATTTCTATCCACCGCACCGGGCCGAGTTGATCGAGCAGATATTTTCTACCTTTGCCACCAAGATGATCCGTGATGCTCTGGATGACCAGAAAGCTCATGATCGCAAAGGAAAACTGATCCAAGGTTGGATCACACCTGAGCAGTGGACTGCGATAAGGGCTATATTCGACGATCTGAGATACTAGGAAAGGTCTGAGAAGGCCAAGGCGGCTAGGAAGAAGGCAGCAAAGTGGTTCGGTGGCTCGATTCCGATGACGGAATATTTTCGTCGTTTGGTATATTTTTTATTTCAGATATATTATTTTAATGCAAGTACGATAAAATGATAGTAGGTTAAAATATTTAATTATAGTATTAATAATATATTTTTAACAGCTACAGAAGGGTGAGGATGCCAACATGGTGACCGTCTTTCTGGCCACCCCTCGAAAGGGCAGGAATCTCATTGATGAGAGGGCCTCGTAGACCTATGTAAGTATTACTTTACTTTGTGTTAATTTTAATATAACTTAGAAAATATGCAAATAAATATTCATGTAGTCAGTAATAAGTACCTTAGAAACATTAGCAATTATCGAGTATCCAAAATATATATTTATGTATATAGTTATATATGATATAACATATTATTATATGTTATATATATTATATGTATTAATTATAAATATTGCTGGATAGTACAGCTTATATATATATTATATATATAATTTTAAATTCTTGCAATGTCATTTAATTTAATAATATTATATATTACTATGCTGGATATTACAGCCTATTTATATATGCATATTTACAATTATTGCACTTTATTTAAACAGTGGTCACATATAGACCCTGATAATATTTATATTATAATTATTGAATAAGTACAGCATTTATTTATGTATTAAATTTCTGCACTGTCTTTTCATTTATCTATATATATATATATACATCAGTGGATATACCCTAATTATTATATTATTATAAATCAGAGGATACACCCTGATAATATTATATTATATTATTATATATAGCAGTGGATATACCCTGCTACTATTTACCTGCATTTGTCTGTTCTTTAAATACTATATATATACTGCTATATATACTATATCTATATACATAATATATATATATCTATATTATATATATGTATATAAGTATAGATAAATGTATACTTATTATTTACAATCATGATATTCACGAACCCTGTCTATTTTAACAGAAACCAACTACAACACAGCCAGTGACCCCCTGTCACCAGCAATCTCAAACCTGACTGTGAGATCAGGTTATCAACACTATCAAGGAGTAGGCAAGTATACCTTGCCAGGTTAATGTTTAAATTCTCAAATATTGTTATATGTTTCTTGTTTCTGAAATTCATATACCAAGAATACCTGAGACTGCATCTGGTACAGTCAACTGATACGTTGATAATTAGTGTAAATAACTTAGTCTTACTGACTCACCAACACTGTGAGAGTATCCTAATATTCTCCTAGACCCTATCACGGGAACACGCAACATGGTTGCATTACATATATGGATGTGAGCTGCGTATTTGATTAGCTACCAGTACGTGTGACCCGCATCACGGATTAGAATAACTCAGGAAATGTACGACTTGACATTTAGTTTCATTGGGATGGGAAAGATAACTAGTAGACGTATGGGACACCCCCTCCATATATGATTTATATCTTCGTACCATGCTCCTCGGAGATGGTCGATTGCAGAGCTACCCGTGAGTCCGGGGGCATACGACACATATACTAGCCAGTCACCACGATTGGTGAATTTCGTCAGCGTATGTCTAGCCACGCATTCCCATGCGTACTACAAGCTCTTTACTTGCATTACACTTAGATGGTTAGCACCCTGTATTTATTTTCTTTATTCAGTAATTACATACATGGCATGTCATTTTCTGTATCTTGTTATATCCCACTGAGGACCTGGTTCCCTGCCAGATCTAGACGAGGCTTTCTACCCCACTGTGTACGGCCCTGATCAGGAGGCCAGATGTGCTACTGAGGAGGAGCTCGAGGAGACGCCCTCAGAGTATGCTTGACCCTAGAGACCTGCCACCTGGAGATGGAGATATTTTCATCAGATAGACACTGCTTAGTCTATCTGATTTTTCTGCGCTATTATCAGTTGTTGTAGTAGACTTATTTTCTCACCAGTTGTGTACTGTATCAGACTCAGTTTTATATATATATTCAGCACTTACTTTTCTGACATTTTGTTGTGGATGAGATAGATATACCTGTTTTGTACTTGTAGTATTTTAGGACAGCGTAGCACGTCCCTTTGGGTCCATCAAAGTGGATTAAGTCCGTAGTGACGTGTCAGCTGGCCAGTGACACGTAGCCTAGTTCCTAACATTTTGGGACTGGGGCGTGACACGGTTTTAGTGGTATAATTTTGCAATTTACTTGATTTTAAATACTGATTTCCCGAAATTCTAAATTGTACAGAAATAAGGAGAAAAGCTGAAGAAAATATTTTGGACAGTGTGGGGTGAGTCTGGGCAGATGTAGGGACTGATTTTTTTTAGATGATATGGTCATCGTATTTATTATTTAATAAATACTGCGCACGGGGTTCACTAATTATTTTGAGGCTATTAGGGTCATAATTTTTCTACGGTGTCAAAACGATAATTGAAGTATAATTAGAGTAGAATATTATCATATTTTTGGTTGGGCAAACAGGTGCCTACTGGTCCTTAAATCTCTAGGGGTACAGAGATGAGTAAAGAGCAAAAATTTAAATAGAAAATAAATACGTACGTTTGTAACGATATTTGTGCGACTAAAATGAAGCACCAAACAAGATTTCTGGGAGTTGCTAAAAATACAGAAAGTGTAGTCTAACAAGTCTAGGGCAGGGATGTAAAATTTGTTTAGGGTTAACAGCTAGTGTGATGCCCTAATTAATTGTGAAATAAACAAGTGCACAATCAATAGATTATATAATAAATAAAATTTTAAAAAGTTGCACAATTTCTAATTGGTCTAAACTAATCCTAAATTACTGAAATCTGGTCGAGGGAGTTTACAAATACGTCGCTAATTATGTCGCTAAATAAGTCACTAAATACGTCACTAAATGTCGCTAAATTGTTGACATGCCCGTATTTGCCAGGTCAATAAAACATCGTTAAATGTGTTACAAAACGTCGCTAAATCAAAAAAAATTAATGACGTTTAGCAACACACAACACACCGCTAATTTATCTGCGTTGCGTCGCTAAACGTCACTAATATAAAAAATATTAGCGACGCAAATATATCGTTAGAAAACGTTGCTATAGCGACGTTTTGCGACATTTTTCCTATCAGCGACTAGCTTAAACGCGATTTCATTAAAACTTCGCTAATTTCGTCGCTAAAATTTTTAGCGACGTTTTTAGGCCATTTAGCGATGTTTTCAGACGTCGCTAATTTGACTTATTCTGGTAATGTTTGCTCGTCTCTTTCTACGATACACACCTGGTAGTAGCCCGACCGTAGATCCAACTTCGAGAAGTATGATGCGCTCAGTCAAACAAGTCGCTCATTTTGTGTGTTTCGGATGCATGCAAAAGAAAAAAAAGGAGCAAAAAAAGATAAAATAGTTTCCAAAGATAAAATCTCTAAATCCACCTTTTCTTTCCATTTTTTGTATTTATTACAAAATTTTAGATTTATTATGAAAATTTAGGACTAAACTATCAATGCTCAAAGATTATTGTATCTATATTATTAGGCTTTCCAAATACCAAAAAAAAAAAAAAAAATTTCAAAAAAAAAGAAGTAATAATAATTTTAATTTTAATTTTTTTTCGTTTATTCAAACCAAGCGAAGTTTAAGTTCCACAAAATCTGATGATAGATTTATGTATACATGTACATTTTATTCAGACTTCTCGGACAGATTATAATTCAGTCCGAAAACTTATAACTAATCATGTTTGAAAACTTATAACTAATCCAGTCCGAAGGTTCCATTCCAGCTCGAATGCACCAGCTCCGCTCCCACAAGTTCTATCCCGCAACCGCCGAGGATTTGTCTCAGTTACACATGTACGTGAGAGGTCGTTATATAGATATCGATTGATTGCTAAATTAATTAATTGCATAAATGAGTGGTCAGAGCACGCAATACAGGTTCTGCAAAAGGATTGGCGCTACAAATATTAATTCACCTGCGCATTAGGTTTGGTCCAGAACGACGGCTAGATGAACTTAACATTCTGATAATTAATGTTTTTTTTTCAATATGTTCTGATTCACATTCAAATCGAATCATCTTTGTCGTCTTCGACTTTCTAAATTTCTCCAACCTACAACACATTCCGAAATATTTTCTCCAGATTAAAATTTTCATCCAACACCAACATGACGACAATTAAGACTGGAATATCAGGCGGGGGAGTGACATAATTAATGTCGATGAAATTCATCAATTTTGGATGAGCGAAGACTGCTATTTGGCCCGCCTATGGACGGACCGCCGTTGTCCGGCGCCCACGTGGCAGGTCCCTGGCGGAGGTGTGGTGGTGGGGGTTGGGCGGTCCGGGCCCGGAGCAATAAAATTCTTGTAAGCAAAAACATGTTTATTGTGTTATTGCATGGCTGGTATTTCAGGTATGACTGTTGAGAGGATGTGAGGCTGAGGTGGTATAAGTGGATGGCATGATATCGATTATGTGGAAAAGTATGGATTATGTGGATCCCATGGGAAAAATAGGCATCCATGGCCCAAGAATCTCCTCTCTAAAGTCAGTGGTGACATGGAACCAGCTCAGAAACATGCATAGATCAGTCAATTCAAGCTAAGTTTCCATGAGTTAATGGAAGTCCTCGTCTGATCCTCAGTGTCACCCTCGTGGATTTAGTTGCTTTCCTCAGTACTCTCTTCCCTTTCTATTGAATATTGTATTATTATGTGTTTGGTGCATAGTTTTGCAGAACCGGCTGATATCGATTCGATACGATCGATATCGATACGATTTGATATCTTCTGATTTAATACGGACCGATATCGATCAGAATCGATACAGACATTGAAAATCTCTTTTTAAGTCAATTCGACAAAAAAAATTATAAAAAAAAAACCAATCAATAAAGTGTAAAAGCATATCAAAGTCGTAAAACACATATAAAAGAAAAAAACCTCTCTCTCGCAGGTAAACGAATCGACAAAGGTGACTAATATTTCATTGAATTTCAAAACTACTAGAAAATAACACATGAAATACTTAAAATTATGTTTAAATATATACAATATTTTTCAAAAAAAATAAAAAAAAAAAATTATACCAAAAAATTCGATATATTGATTCGAAACCGACGATTCTTCCAATACCGTCGATCATGATGCTCATAAGAAGCAGAGACTGAGCTATCAATGGACACGGCCGGAGTATACCGTCAATATTTTTGAATTTTTTTTTTTTTAGTTTTTAAAAATGTTATTTTAGTTATGTTTTATTCTTTGTTTGGATTTAAAGTATACAATAATTAAGTAATAAATAATTTTTTTAATTAAAATTTTAGACGATGTAATGCTAATGTCCTGTATCATTCAAACTATACTTAAAATTTAACCCTCTCTAATTTTAGAGACTAACATCATTAATGATAGAAAAGATTCAATATATGGATACTGGTTCTGATATTGATACTGCGAAACCTTTGGTTTGGTGGTCTATGCATGCTCTCCCATGCTTTTCTTTAATCAGTGAAAATGTGTGTAGAAAGGAATGATGTGATCAGCTGATTCAGCTCTTCTCACAGTGGCAATGCTGGCAAAAGGAGTAGTTGACGTGGATGTTTTTATTTTTGAATGGATAGAGAAGTGTTCCTACTTTAGGTGAGAGGGATTGTTGGGAAGAAAAGTTCCTACTTTGATTTGATTAATTTGGTTTGGAGTACTGTTTGTTGGGAATATGGAATATATATATATATATATATATATATGAGTTGGATCTCGTCCATGGTAGACTTTAGTTAAGGGTGTTGGTGTCATAAGCTTGGTAGATTTCTGCAGGACCAATCCACAATTTCCACAAAGAGCTAACTTAGGCAGTAGTAAAATATTTTATAAAAAAATTATTAAAATTAAATTTTATTATAGATATCGTTGTTCCGTGAAATCAAACACATCCAGCCAATGAGAATGTCTTCCAACTTAATCACATGAATTAGATATATTTGGTTATAGTTAGATAATAATAGATAGTTAAACAATTAGTTAGAATTTATTTATGATTTTAATTTTTAATTACGTGAGGATATATATATGACTTTGAGTCGTTTTTAAACTTCTTTATAAAAAATAGAGAAGAATTTATTATATATGTTGTTGTCTCATGGAATCGAATCCATCTAGCCAATGAGAATGCCTCACACATTAACCACATAAATTAGAGGTATTTGATTATAGTTAAATAATATTATATAGTTAAACAATTATTTATAATTTATTTATTTATTTATTTTAAATTACGTGAGAATATATATCATCTTAGACGACTAATTTTTAATCGTTTTCAAGCATCTTTATAAAAGTAGAGAAAATTTTATTATAGATACTGATGTCTCATGGAATCGAATTCATCCAGGCAATGAGAATGCCTCCCACCTTAATCACATAAATTAGAGATGTGTTTTATAACTAGATAATATTAGGTAATTAAAAAATTAGTTAGATTTATTTATTTAGTTAGTTAGTTATTTTTTTAATTACGTGAGAATATACATACTGCTTAGATAGTTTATTTTGAACCAAAAAAATCTCTTTATACAGAGTATAGCAGAATTTATTATAGATATCGTTGTCTCGTAAAATCCAATTCATCCAACCAGTGAGAATGCCTCCCTTCTTAACCACATGAATTACAGGTGTTTGGTTATAGTTAGATAATATTAGGTAACTAAATAATTATTTAGAATTTATTTATTTAATTTAATTTTTAATTAGGTGAGGATATACATACGACTTAATCCGCTAATTTTTCAAGCCTCTTTATAAAGAGTAGAGCAAAATTTATTTTAGATATCGATGTCATGTGAAATCCAATTCATCCATCCAGTGAGAATGTTTCAACCTTCAGACAATGATATGTGAGAGGCTCACCACCTGTGGGGCGAAGCTTCACATGAAGCTCTAAAGGAGTATCAACTGTGCGACTATCTAATAGACCAACAGACGAAATAATCTCTGAAATATATTCATGCTGAGAGACTAGTATCCTTTTCTTACCTTGTGCAATCTCGAGTCGAAGAAAATATCGAAAATTGTCAAGATCTTTCATCTAAAACCGCTGATGAATGTACCTCTGAGGCAGAATACAGAGCCATAGCTCTGTACTCCAAAAAAAGAATCTAATACTAAAACTAACTAATATCTAATCCTAAATCTAATTATTCTTGACACACCATAACCACATGAACTAAAGCATTTGGTTATAGTTAGTTAATATTAAATAGCTAAACAATTAATTAAATTTTTTTTTTAATTATATGAGAATATACATACCACTTAGACATCATATTTTGAGTAGTTTTTAAACTTCTTTATAAAGAATATAGATTATTCTTTCACTGAATTAACACTCTTAATCTGAACAAAGTAAGAGACTGTCCGTTTTTTAATGTAGGATTCGCCTTTTTTTGATTAAGGAACTACAACACTGACAGAACTCACAGAGAACACAAATCATTCATGATTGTTTTTCACTGCAAAATTATGGTAATATAGTGACTAACATAGTGACTAAGCAATTTTTGTTACCATTTAGCAACTAACCAACGACTTATTTGCAAGTAACTGAAAATGTTGTTAAATATGTCAAATTGTTCATCGTTTTTAGGTCTGTAGTAGGTTGATAATTTTTTGAAGTTATTTAGCGACTAACCATGTCAGTTGCTAAGAAGTCGATATTATTTTTAATTAGGGATTCGGCATTCTAGGGACTAAAGTTTTAGTTGGTGCAAAAACCTAAATTCATGAACGATCACGAAGATTCTTTCCCCCCAAAACACAACTATTTCCTTTTTTCCTATTCCTCTTAATATTCCCACTCTTCTTATTCCTCTGCGGAATAAAAATTGATCCCCAAAACACAACTCCTCCTCCTCCTTCTTTGTCGTTGTCACGCCCCGATTTTGCCCAATCAATAATCGTCCCCCGGACGTGATATCGTGCACGCGTAGGACGCGCGTGCACAAGGCCTAAGCATAATGATAATCTTTAGAACATATGCAACAGAGTACGCAAATAAGATAACACACATTGAGACATAGATAAGTTTTCTTTTATTGATAATGAACATCTGATTACAGACTCTTGACCCAAAACGATAAGGATGCCCCACGGGCTTACAACTTGGATACAAAATGAGATAGTCGTTCCATACATCATATCCTTTACTAAGACTTCAAAATGATATAGACACTTACTGGCGAAGCTATCGCCTTGCCTCGAAGCTGCATATAAGGGTCGTGCGGCCTCCAAGTGCTTTGTACAACTTTCCAAAAAGTCACGAACGGTTGCGAAGAGTACTGGAGTGGTTGGGGGAAGAAGAAGTTTCAGCTCCTCGCCGCGTTGCTTGGGCTTGAGGAACCTGCTGCAACGAGGGTCAGTACTTTGAAAAGTACTGGTGAGGGCGAGCTAACCCAACTAACCAAATCCAGAGTTGTTCATATGAAGCATGCGATTTTATTGTGGTCATTCTATCTTGCCCTAGTTCAATTTACATGGAAGCATTGAATATTCGATTTACAGAACAAACATGCTACCGTTAGGTAACTTTTACTTTCCGTCTGAACTGCCTGCATAATTGTAAGCCCCTGATTTTTCAAAAATATTAAAATTGGATTTTTCACAATTTTCTGGAATTTTCTGGAAATTTTCTGAAATTAAAATCAGGGTTTTGAATTATTACATGATTTTTAATTGATATTAAACAACATTAAAATATTATAAAAATAATATTTTTAGGTGTAAAATGAAAAACTGGACTTAGGACAATTTTTCTGGAATTTATTGGACCCCGGACCTATTTTTAAAACACCTAAAAACTATTTAATTATTAATTATTTATTTATTTATTATTATTATTATTATTATTATTATTTACATAATACCCAGCCCACTGGGCCCGGCCCACCGGGCCCAGCCCGAACCCAAACCCAGCCCGCTCCCCACCGGGTCGGGTTGGGTCTGACCGCCGCCCGACCCGCAAACCCGACCCGGCCCCCCTCTCTCTCCCCCACGACCCTGAGCCCGAGTCCGGCGCCGCTCCGCCCGGGCCGCCCGCCGCATCCTCCGGCCTCCCCTCCGCGCACCCCGCCACGTCGACCACCCCACCGCCTCCCTCGGGCCGCACCACCACCTCCTCTCCCTATATAACCCCCGAACCCTCACCGCCTCCGCTCCAGCCACCTCGCCCTCTGCCCTAGACAGCGTACTACCGCCGACACTGCGGCGTAGGCTGGACGTACCCACGCACTCGTGCCCGAATTTCCGGGTGCGGGTCGTGACACGTTTTAGTGGTGGCCCATGCAGGTCAAACGACTAAATTGTTCGGTTTCAACTTAGGGACCGAACAGGCCTGCAATAAGATTGAGGATTTTAGGATAAAGCTCATTCACAGTATAGGGTCCTTATTTCAATTCTTGATATCATTTCTGCTCAATTATCCTATCGCCTTTGATTTCCAAGTAATCTATTCTGATCTCCCTATCCCTTCATCTTTCAGAATGGTTCAGACAAGGAACACAGTAGGAGGCACATCAGAACCAGCTGAGCAGACTGTGCCCGAAACTCTTGCACTCCCTCCACCTCCATCTACTCCGGCAGTTACTTTAGATGGGGCACAACTACTTGGAGTATTCCAGGGACTAGTAGAATCCCAGAAAGAACAGACTGCACTTCTGCGGACCAGCCTCTCAGAAGCTCTTAGGTCCCAGGAGTCGCCACACAAGAGGCCAGGGAGTGCCAAAGACTTCAAGAACCTTAAACCCCTGGAATTCTATGGAACTGAGGGCATTCTCTACGCCGATGAATGGATAGAGAACGTAGAGCGACTCCTGAAGACTGCTCGGGTCCCTGATGATCTCAAAGTGGAGTCCGCAAGCCTGCAACTGTTCGACATAGCTCGGACCTGGTTTAGGGACGAACCTCAACTATCGGCTCCTGACCTTACCTGGGAGGACTTCAAGAGGCTATTCAAGGAGAAATTCTACCCCGAAGTGGCTCGGGAAGCTCTCGAAAGCCAATTCGAGAGATTGGAACAAGGTAATCTGTCTGTTGATGAATATACTGCTGAATTGAGCAGGTTAAGCCACTTTGCGGAGTACATGGTTCGTACCCCGGAGGACAGAGCCCGTAGATTCAAGAAGGGGCTGTCTCCGGATATTCGCCTTGCTGTCACCACCAGCCGAGCTTGCACTTATGAGGAAATCTTAAACGTGGCACAAGGCGTTGAGCGAGACATGGGGCATAAGCTAAAGCGAGAAAGAGATACCGGAAATGCGGGACCCAATAAACGCCCTTTTCAACAACAACAACAGCAGAGATCCCCGCAGCAAGCCCAGCGTCCTCTCCCTCGAGCTCCAGCACCCCAACATCAAGCTCAAGGGCAGACCCAACGAGTTCCCACTTGTGGCTTTTGTCGAAAACAAGGTCACACCTGGCAAGTTTGTAGGATGAGACTAGGTGCCTGTCTATATTGTGGATCAACAGAACATCGAGTGAGGGACTGCCCCACTGCTCCAGGACGCGGACAAGCTTACGTGATGACCGTGGAGAACGCGCAAACTTTGGGAGCAGCTAATGCACGTAAGTGATTCGTAGATACTTTTTCTAGTATTGTTTTCGTGCCTATTGGTTCGTGACCTCAGCCCCAACTTAGTCATTTTGAACTTGCTAAATACCTGGTATGCTTTTAAATTTGATAACTATAGAAGATTTTAGAGGTTGCTATTATGCTTACTATGTGTTGTTTTGTGGATTTAAATAATTTGTACCTCCTTTTCATCATCATCTAGCGCACTTAATTTTGCTGAACTTGACATATGCTGCTATTTTATAGCCTAGTTTTGCAAGCCTACCCTTTTACCGGGCTTGTTCATGACACATGTATTATTGAGGCCTGATCAACCCCACTAATACAAGTGTATACTCAGAATCAGTGTACTACGGTCTGATCAACCTTAGTGTATTTTGATTCGCACTTCGCACAACTACCTTACGTGGATTGAGAGATATAGTGACTAGTATACTTACCCTAAAATGTGTCCGAGCATATCGTATCAGTTACATAATTATACGAGCATGCGGATAAATGATTACAGAATAGAATCTCAATCCATAACCGCTTGACAATTCCCATTAGAATTCCTAAAACGCCTTGAACCCTATACCTCTGTTCTACTACCTCGCCCTTAATACTCTTTATTATTGATCCTCGTCTTCCCTTATTTCGGAAAGACAAAATCCTGTGTTTTGTATAAAGTTGATTTGTAGTGCTAGATGTATCCCTCAGACCGGTCGAGTTGATGATAACCCTTTATGACTAAGACAAGACCCTAGGTGCTGTGTTTTGTGTTGCAGACTTAAGATTCAATACCATGATCTGTTAAGTTGAGACCTAGCCTTACTAGTTGTACAGCCTTAGAGGATAGGTGGGTAAAATTATAAGTTGGGTAGCGACCGTAATGTCCACCTGAGAGAAACCCGTTAGACTATAATCAAGTAAGTTTGGACAGAGAGAACCCTGCCATAATTTAAATTTCGAGGACGAAATTTTATAAGTTGGGTAGATTGTAAGCCCCTGATTTTTCAAAAATATTAAAATTGGATTTTTCACAATTTTCTGGAATTTTCTGAGAATTTTCTGAAATTAAAATCAGGATTTTGAATTATTACATGATTTTTAATTGATATTAAACAACATTAAAATATTATAAAAATAATATTTTTGGGTGTAAAATGAAAAACTGGACTTAGGACAATTTTTCTGGAATTTATTGGACCCCGGACCTATTTTTAAAACACCTAAAAACTATTTAATAATTAATTAATTAATTAATTATTATTATTATTATTATTATTATTTACATAATACCCAGCCCACTGGGCCCGGCCCACCGGGCCCAGCCCGAACCCAAACCCAGCCCGCTCCCCACCGGGTCGGGTCGGGTCTGACCGCCGCCCGACCCGCAAACCCGACCCGGCCCCCCTCTCTCTCCCCCATGACCCTGAGCCCGAGTCCGGCGCCGCTCCGCCCGGGCCGCCCGCCGCATCCTCCGGCCTCCCCTCCGCGTACCCCGCCACGTCGACCACCCCACCGCCTCCCTCGGGCCGCACCACCACCTCCTCTCCCTATATAACCCCGGAACCCTCACCGCCTCCGCTCCAGCCACCTCGCCCTCTGCCCTAGACAGCATACTACCGCCGACACTGCGGCGTAGGCTGGACGTACCCACGCACTCGTGCCCGAATTTTTGGGTGCGGGTCGTGACAATAATACTTACCATGTCCTTCCCTGCCACGAAGACACCATTAGTTTAAGCAAGCAATGCAGAAATATATGTACATTGGGTCATGGCATATCATTGCCACCGTGGACAATAGCTACAATAAGCGGTGACCCTTGCAGCTCGGGTAGCAAGCCCCGCTACAAGGCCTCCCCCGCCTTACCTGTGCTAGTCTTACTAGCGTAGCTATCCGAGTTTCGCCTGGAACGAATCGGCCCCAGTGCCCCGGGCGCCATTCGCAGGAACTAAACCTTGTGCACAAGTTGTCCGACCGAACTACCCATTGACACTAATTCAATAGATAAAGCATTCAAACCACAAGAATGTATACATCAACTTTAGCATAGTGCATTTGGCATAGTCTTCCTGTCCAAGTGATTGCATTTCATATAGTTTGCACAATACATCTGTACAATTATATAGAATAATTCTAGCTACAACTGAAACATGAATATATATATGCATAGCGGACAAGCACGCTTCAATGTGTTCGTTTGAGAATTCTAAGTGACAAGCATTTCAAGTGTTTCAAGTCTAACTCTTCTTTTCATTCGACTCAATTTATTCTTATTACGATATCGTTGGGGCGAGATGCACAATTGAGCAATTTTTTCTTAAGAGTAAAGACTTGGAAGAAGGGTGTTAATCGAAGTAAAGCCACTCACAAGTTGGTGAACTAGGAGAGAAAAGGGAGAACTTCAAGACTTCGCGCGTGCATCGTCTACCCGATCACCTGCACGCACCAACAGATGATCAATACATCCTGCTTCGGTCTCCAAGTTCGATACGAAATGCGAAATCCTAAGAACGAAGGCAATGAAATCTATCGAAACCGTTCAAGAAAACGCAAGTCATAAAACCAACAAGAAAGCAACCAAGTGGCATCAAAAACGGGCAAAAAAACCAACGCAACGGAAAGGCACCTCTCGACTCTGCCGCCGAGTCCTTCCTTGAGGCACGATCCGTTGAATATGGGACCTGATTCCGAAGAAACCAATCCATAACGAGGAAAGGATCTTGATTCAATCTGTCCCGTTAGGACGGTATCAAGTATATCTTGGCCGTGCTCCCCGAATAGGGGGAACGGGGCATTACATCATAACCATCTAATAAAAAATTTTGTCCCAAAACTTAGGAATAGAACCTAAGCATAAGGAATAATGAGGGAAATCTTTCCCTCATATCAGATTCGAGTTCCCACGTCGATTCTTCGACCGCGTGGTTTCTCCAAAGAATGCGCACTAGCGATACTGCCCGGTTCCGTAACTGCTTTTTCTTATGCTCCAAGATCTGCACGGGTTCTTCGATGTACGACAAGTCCGCCTGCAGATCTAACTGACCAAATTCTACCACATTGTCATGCCCCAGTCCCAAAACACGCGGGACCAGACACGTGGTAATGGCCAGCTGGTACGACTCCGTAGGACTTTCCAATTTAATGGACCCGACGAAGTGCACTTACGCTGTCCATGGTCAAGTGATCCAAGTAATAATATATTTCTAATATACAACAACTAAAACTAAATCTCAATCCATGGTAAATAATCTCAAGAAAGAACGATACGCATCATCAGTCAGCAGCCCAATAATACATCCGTTCGAATTGACCAAAAGAATAACACAGGTCTATAAACACTAGGCTATAAAAGCAGAATAAAAATGAAAAGTAGTACATGACTGTAATAGCTAAAAATGTAAAGATACCTGCAACGATTTCCACACTCCAATATATATCAATCATCCTGCAAACTGCACAAATAACCTGGAAGGGAACCAGGTCCTCAGAGGGACGTAACAAGATACAAAATATATGCCATAAAGTAAATACTGTAAAAACTCAAGGGTGAACTAACCAGCTAAGTGAAATGCAATTTGAGGATAACTTAGTGCGTAGGGAAAGTGTAGGCTAGACATATACTGACATAATTTACCAATCATCGTGACTGGCTTGTATATGCCACATATGCCCCCAGAACATGGGCACTCTGCAATATAATAACGTCCAGCTCTGAGGATCATGGTATCTGTATAAGTAATAACGTCCAACGTTCAATAGAGTGTGGTATCTGCAAAATTATCAAGTAACGTCCAACACTCTAAAGAACGTGGTACCTGCATAAATATATACGTCCGTATCACTCCGTCGAGCACGGTATCTGTATAAAGAATATGGGTGTCCCATACGCCTACTAGTCATCCTTCCCGCCCAATGCAAATATACAAGTCGCGAACACGGCGTGGACATCTCGTACTATAATGCAAGTCTCTAAAGAAATAAACAACTAAGCTAAATACCGTCACACGTGCTGCTTATACCGATGGCCAGTCAAGCATGAAGCACGCGTCCCAACATGAACTCACTCTGTGACGTTAAATGATACGTGTCAAGGCCTTGAGAGTCATACCGATAACTCCACAACTCAGGTGAGTCTACTAGACACTAGGTCAGACACAAGTCCAAACGTCAACGCCTTCGTTGACTACACTCGAGTCTTTCTCGGACGCGCACAATTAGATAATCTAAAACAATAAACATGCGACTAAAATAATAACTAAATTTAAACAGTACAACAAGGCAAGGTATACTTGTCTGGAAGCCAGGCGAAGATGCGAACACGAACTAGCCATGAAAGTAGTAGTACAACAATGGAAACTGGAGCTGATATCCCCGGATGCTGTCACAAATATCACCAACAGTCCCGGAATGAGTGAGATACTCAAAAAAAACATATACATACGTCTAATTCAGACACAGGGGCAAAAATACAGTTTCTGGTCAACACGGGATCAACAAGTGGGCCCGTCTTGCACCGAAAAATGTGTCAGAGATAAGGTTCTCCAAATTTGTTAAACTTAGTGGTTACGAGTCCAGAACGATGATACGAACCCAACGGAATATCCAGAACTGGATTCCGATGAGCCGATCACAAAATCGCCCGTCAGGTGGAGCCGCGGGACCCACGATACGGGATTTTGTCAACGTTCTCAGAATCGAACCAAACTTGGATCACAAGACCAACGTATCGCTACGAGTCCGATGGTGCAAGTTTCGTTTCGAAACGACATGCATACACAAAGTTACAATGAGTTCCAGAATAGGACCAATTTGGGGTGTTGTCGACGGATACGCGATGATTCCGGTGTGCACGCACATCCAAATCAACTTTCGTAAAATCCCACACGTCCGTATCGACAGCACACACCTTTCGGGAAAGTTCGCACACGACCAAGTTGCCTCGTTTAGCGGGACGCACCCAGTTCCAAAAAAATTAGGGTTTTTAATAACCAACTTTTTGGTCATTTTTATCCTCTAATAACATGCAAATTAACAACACAATAAAATAAACTAAAATAGGGCTTTAAAACTTGGTTAGGTGGTCTAAATTATTGTTCAGGGGGATTTTGAAATTATTTCACAGGTTGTGCGTAAAATGATCGCGAACTGGGGAGTTCGGGTCGATTTCTGAATTTTTAGAATTAGGGGTCATTTTTCCTGATTTTGCGTTGTGATTTGCGACTGACACAGGATGCAATACCCCGAACAATTTACATGGGGTTCGAGAGGGTCACGAGGTCTACGCGCACATTTTGACAGAATAGAAATTGAGAGAACGAGGAAAGAGAAAAGCTCACCTGAGCAGGGCGTCAGAAACGACTGAAATACGCGTACGCGAGGGTGCGGCGCGGCGGAGCTCGCTACTGTGGCGGAGTGGGGCTGTGGTGACTACTGGGGTTGGTGGGGAGTCATCGCCGGCGGAGTCGGGTTGGTCTCGCGGAGGCGTCGCCGGAGTACGGTGGAGCTCGGTGGCCGTCGGGCGGTGCTTGACGGCCCTCTCCGATCAACACGGCAGCAGCAGCAACAGCAACACTGGTGCATACAATAAATCTATTACCCGTCCACAAGGTCTCCTACATAAAAATAATTAAGAAAAAATTACGGTTGTTCCATAAAATCTCTAATCCACCAAACACCTAGCAATAAAAATTCAATAAATTCTATTTCTTCTAATTAGCTAATAAATACTATAAATCAATTAAATAATTAATACTATTTATTAAAATTAGGAGTTTTACAAAATGGATCAAGATTGTGTCTCCAATTTCGATTGGAACACACAACGATACAAAGTTAGAATTATTTAGAATTAAATATAAACGTCTGCGACGAATATTGTGCGACTAAAATATAGCACAAGAGAGCATAATTATAAGTTACACAAAGGTCAGAATAGGTGGCTGGCACGACTAGGACAAGGTTGTAAATTTTGTAGGAAGGCAATGGCTAGTGAGGTGCTCCAATTATCGAAGCAACGGTAAGGTGCACTATGTGATATAAATATTGCACAACAAATATAAAATACTGTAATAAAATTCCAGTTGACTCTAAATTAATCCTAATCTCTCTATCTAAGTTAAGTGAACCCAAATTTTGGTCGAGGGGGTTTAAAATCTACCCAACTTATAAGAATTTAGTCCTCGAAATTAAAAATAATATATAATAAGCTATAACTCATCAAGCAATGCTATATACATACCTAGGACCGGTGAAGTTGGCCTTTGCACTAACTGTTGGGCTCTATTGGCATACTGGGAATACTCCTGAGCCTAATGTTTGTTCGATCCGTACCTCGAACACTGTCCTAACCTTCTTCTACAACTAGGACAGTTAATATCTCAACATTCCTTCCTAGGTATAACGTCATCATCCTTTAGTATCCACAACGGAATCAGGTAACTTAACTTCTTATAATTGCCTTTAGCAGCAACAAGTCTAATCTAGCTAGTTAGTCATACCTAGTCTGGAAGTTCAACTCAAACAATTCCTAGGAGAAGTATATGTAACGAGATATAACATAGGCCTCTACTCATTACATAGTACTAAGAATATATAGAAAATATATAACAAATATCTACTCAGTCATTCTAAGTATCATAGAATAAAAGTATAACAAATACACTAACAATAATACGATTCCTAAAATTTATTGGCTAGGGCAGATAGGATATAGGTTCCCATAATACCACATACTACTAAGGATTAGGTTCAGCAAGCTCATGTCCTATTAGTCAAAAGTCTAAATCTCTATCTCTAAGCAGTTTATGCGTAATCCACAATATTCAGTTACCATTTCTGTCAGATTTTTATCTTCCATTTATACTCCCTACTCATGTGTCAATATATAATCTAAGAGTCTAGTGGTAATCATCTACCGATTGACCAATAAGTCAGCATGTGATCTAAACCTGTATTTTGTTCTTTGAAAATTGTAGCACTTCGAGGCTGATCGACAATTTCTTCTTGTGCTAAACCCTCGAACTCCAAAAGCATTACAATACTATAAGTATTATCCCTCCAGTCTATATCAAAAAATTTGTTCTTGGGTTACGTAACTCTAATATATTTTTCTTATTCTTTGTTTCCTACACACCTTCATATCCTTCTAGTACGTTGATCTTATTTTCAACTCTAAGCTCTGTCAAAGGTAAGATATAAACCTCGTATCCCTGTCAAACACTATACCGACTAGCACTCAATGCGGTCGCACGATCTTCCTCATATACATATCTGTTAAGATCTCTATAGATTGTCGAACTCTGAAAGGTAAAGAGTGAGTGGACTTCGTAGGTCGATCCACGATCGCCCATACCGTATTGCGACCACTGGGACTCCTCGGAGAGCCAGTAACAAAGTCCATAGTGATGTGCTCCTATTTTTACTCAGGTATCGGAAGTGGATTAAAGTAAACCTGTAGACCTCTGATGCTCAGTCTTGACCTGCTGACACACCAGGCACTTTGCCACAAAACGGCTATTTCTCTCTTCGTTCCATGCTACCAATAGTACTGTCTTAAGATCTCTGTACATCTTGTGCCTCCTGGATGAATAAAGCATGTTGAACTGTGCGCCTCCGATATCAGCTCCTGATGAAGTTCTCCTTTCGGAACATAGAGACTATCTCCATGTCTCAAAGTCCATCCTCGTGTATGCGTAATCCTGTATGCATCCCGACCTCTGTCCTCTGTCGAAGTCTCTGGAATCTGGCATATGTTGGCAAGGCAGCCTTGATCTTTTCAACCAATATCGATTGTACCTGCTAACTTGACAACTGGCCGTCTGCTCCAGGCAATAATGACCTTTATACCTAACTGCTCTAGATCTCTCAACTGGTGTTGCTGGGTAATCAAAAGAATTTCATGGGTCTCCTGCTCAATGCATCAGCTACTACGTTGGTTTTTTCTCGGATGGTACTGTAGCTCACTCTCAAAGTATGTCATCATCTCGAGCCAATGTCCTTGTCTCCGGTTCAGGTACTTTCTAAATTTAAAAAAAAAACTCAAGGTCAGGTAGTTGTCACGAATCTCATCTTGTTGTCACACTACCAGAAAAAGTCAAATTAGCGACGTCTAAAAACGTCGCTAAATAACCAAAAAACGTCGCTAATTAGGTTTAGCGACGTAATTAGCGACGTTTTAAAGCAGTCGGAAAACACCAAGTCGCTAAAACAAAAAACGTCGCTAAACGTCGCTATGCCGACGTTTTTTAGCGACTTTAATGTGTCGCTAAATTTAGCGACATTTTGCGACGCCAAGTCACTAAACAGCGACGTTTAGAAAAGTCGCTAAACGTCGCTGATTAGCGACGTCTATCGCGACGTTACACCGACGTCTTTAATGACCTGGCAATACTGCCATGTCAGCAATTGGCGACGTTTAGCGACGTCCTTAGCAAAGTTTTCAAGCGTCGCTAAGTAGCGACGTAATTAGCGACGTAACTTAACATCGCTAAACGTCGCTAATAACGTCGCTAATTTTTAAAAAAAATAAAAAAAAATAGTGTCCAGAAGCAAACATTGGTGATTCCCTGTAGTTTTACATCATCTTCATCATACACACCAACATGATTCAATCTAGTTAACTATATATTCCAATTAAATTAAAGACCACAAGAAGTATCAATCTAATTAAATGTGGATAACTATATAATCCAATTAAATTAACTAAAAAATTAAAGACCACAAGAAGCATCATACATCATGTCTATTATTGAAGTATCAATAATTCATAAATAATAATAAAAATAACTATACTACTACGGATCTGCAGGAGGCTGACCACCGACGCGCTTGAAGGATAAGAACTCCTCATACTCGTCCCGTGGAATCGACACCGATGTCGATGGAGAAGGCAGTGACGTCGGTGGAGGCCGTGCCCGCTCCAAGTCTGCGAGTCGCTGGTTGTAAGAATCCAGGGTAGATAACAGCCTCGTACTGCTATCACCCATTGAATCCTGCATCCTCGTCAGCTTCTCGCCCATCGATAGCTGTGACGCCTGCAGCTCCATGATGTTGCGATCATTGGAGGCTCTAATATCATTTGTCAATTCTCGTAGCTCCGTCATGCTGCGGTCGAGCATATCCAATCGTGCGATGAGCATCGGATCGTCCACCTGCGGCTGGGACCGTGATTGGTCCTCCATACTTCGCAGCAAGTCGTCACGGAGAGACGCAATCTGACGGTCAACGGCCTCCTGGACGGCCTCCTGGACTCTGGCCGACGACTGCGAGGGCTGCGACTGCGAGGGGTGTGTGGAATGCACAGCTGTCGGGGAGGCCCTAGATGACTGCATCGCAACCAGGGCGCCATAGGAGCCCGTACCGTAGTACGTACCCCTCTGGAGACCACCAGCTGAGGTCACCCACAGGTCGTCCGCCGACGGAGATGGACCGGGCTGCGACGAAGCACCAGCCTCTCCAGGTGTAGGTGCACTAGCAATCGTCCGCTCACGAAGCCTAAGATACTCGGCCTAGAAAATGTTTGGAAACTCAATAATTGCCTAAGTTATATTAAAATAAACACAAAGTAAAGTAATACTTACATAGTTCTGTGAGGCCCTCTCATCAATGAGATTTCCGTCCTTGCGATGGGTGGCCAAGAAGACGGTCACCATGTTTGCATCCTCACCCCTCTGTACCTGTTAAAAATATATTATTTATTACTAAACTTAAATATTTTTTCCAAGTACCATTTTATGGTACTTATATTAAAATAATATATTTTAAAAGAAAAAACATACCAAACGACGGAAATGTTCCGTCATCGGAATCGAGCCACCACACCACTTGGCAGCATTCTGCCTAGCCTCCTTGGCCTTCTTAGACCTTTCCTTGTAGCTCGGATCGTCGAATCTAGCCCTCATCGCAGTCCACTGCTCAGGCGTGATCCAACTTGGATCAGTTTTCCAGCACGATCATGAGCCTTCTGGTCATCCAGAGCATCTCGGATAAGCTTGGCGGCAACGGTAGGAAAGAGCCGCTCGATCAACTCGGTCCGGTGCGGAGGATAAAAATACGTTTGCTATAATAAATAATTCATTAAGTTAGCATCACGAATTTGCATAAATTAATTAGAGGATTTATTTAATATACTTTTACCTGGAAGTGCGCAAACCAGAACGCCTTCCTCTCCTCCGGAGCCTCAGAGTAGTTGATCCAAGGGCCACCGTAGTTGTTCCTCAGAAATTGGCCCAGGCGTCTCTGAACCGACGATGGACGATATCTATACAGAGATAATAATTTACATTACTGAAAAAGTCAATATACGATGAATAAAGAGAAACACAAATATATACTAAACCATCTAATTGACTTACTTTGTACCGTCGGCCCAAATCTCTGTCCTCGTCTCCTCCGGTGGTGCGCATGGAGGATCTTGCTGATGCTGGGACAACGTCGGCACGACCTCCTCTACATGCTCATCTGTCTCCATGGTTCCGTCAGCAGGAGGAACGCTGGACGAGGGAGTACTATCACGCCTGGAAATACTCGTCCCCGGAGTGATGCCACGCAACGTCGTCGCAGTCGGAGATGTGACTGATCGATATACTGGAGTACTGGCGACGATGATCCGGAACCAACAGTAGGCAGTACCGGAATGGCACTCTGTCTACCTCGGGACCTGCCGAATCCTCCTCGTCGTCCTGTCATATCTGATAACAACATATAATGAATATAGAGAAACACAAATATATACTACATTCTACAGTCGAAATGTGATACATATCTCAAAGTATTATACAGTCAAAATATAATACATATTTTCGTTAATGTCAACATCTACTTCTACATGCAATATTTACAGTCCAACTATAGTTACATTCTACATGCAATATTTTATATTTTCAATCATCTTCAGAAAATTTATCTTGTTCGCCTTCCTCGTCCTGCTCTTCCTCTTCCTCGTCTTCACTTTCATCTACTTCGTCATCCTCTTCGGATAATTCTACATCTTCTACATTATTACTCGTGTAATGAGTAACTTCCGTTGAGTCCACATCTACAATATTTGTTACAAGAGGTAGATCGTCCTCCTGATAAGCTATTTCGTCAATGTCAAAGGTATTTCTAGCTTTAGTCTTGTATACTGCCCACCAATCCGACCTTGCTGTCCCCCGTCTAGGATAAGTTGTAAAGTACACGAGCTGAGCCTGACTTGATAGGACAAATGGTTCGTAGCCTTGATATCTACGCTTGTAGTTTATATCCACAAGGCCATGCTTGTCAATTTTCCAACCTTGATCTTGAATCGGATCGAACCATTCACACCTGAATAGCACGATATTAGCAGGTTCTGGGCCATAATTATATGTCAACTCCACAATCTCTCGTAAGATGCCAAAAAAATCATTGCCCGGATTAACGTCTTTGTAGTTTGAAGATTTGATACACAAACCACTATTTTTTGTGGAATCAAGATCCAGAATCTGTCTCTGATAGGAGCATTTGTTGACTTGAACCTGAACCCATTCACACAGAAACTTGGCCATATTTTTACGGCAGTAATTGGTCCCTTGGCTAGAGTCCTAATAGATTCAGTCTCGGGTGATATTAGATGATCGACCTAAATACCAAAGTAGCGATAGTAAGTTATTTGTTTTGCAAGTACAAAAATAAAAAGTAATTACCAAGCATCTTACATATGCGCTCAACCAAGAAGGAAAATGGCATCTCATATCTTGTTCTACTTCTTCGTCTGTTATGTAGGGTCTAACCGACCTCAACTCATCATTATATGTGCTGAAAAATAATGAAGCAACTGCTGATTAGTAGCATAATAGTATCTTATACTATTACATTGAGATGATGTAAACGTGGACGTATTAATTACTTACCCCTCTAGCTTCTCCACTTTATCCTCGTCGCAATTGAGTAATATATACAATTGAGCAGCCCTTAGCTCATCGTCATTCAAATATCTATTCTTCATTTTTTCCGAAGGCTTTCCGGATGCATTGAATACTTTGAGTATTGCATCATTAGATTCCTGATATGCGTCGTCGTTTCTGGGAGCTTTTGTCCTATTAGTAGCAACATGCGGTTTGAAATACGTCGAGCAAAAGTTTATAATCTCCTCGAGAACATAAGCTTCACAAATAGAGCCTTCAACCCGTGCCTTATTTTTCACCTTTCTCTTTAGGTGATTCAGATGGCGCTCGAAGGGGTACATCCACCGATAACCGACAGGACCACCAACACGTGCCTCATAGGAAAGATGAATTGGCAAATGCTCCATAGAGTCAAAGAATCCAGGAGGAAACACCTTCTCGAGCTTACATAGTGTTACCGCAATGTCCCTCTCTTGCTTTTCTAGACGATCGACGAGCAACTTAGTACAACAAAGATCTCTGAAGAATATGCTCAGCTCTGTCAATGGGTCCCAAACGACCTGCGGTAAGAATTCCCGAAATACAATCGGAATTAACCTCTCTATGAATACGTGATAATCGTGGCTCTTCATACCTACTAGTTTGTTCTCCTTGAGGTCGACGCATCTTTTCAAGTTCGACACGTACCCATCTGGAAACTTTAGATCCTGAATCCACCTACAAAGTCTACCTTTATCCTCTTTATCCAGTGAGAAAACTGACTTAGGTTGCTTTAACTTTCCATTCCCCTCCTCTATCAAATGCAATGCAGGACGTCTACATATGTCTTCTAAGTCCAACCTCGCCTTCGGATTATCTTTCGTCTTCCCCTTTACATCCATTACAGTATTAATTATGTTATCAAACACATTCTTCTCGATATGCATGACATCAAGGTTATGTCTGATCAGATTGGTGCTCCAATATGGCAGATCCCAGAATATACTCCTCTTCGTCCAGTTATGGGTGCGACCAAATCCGTCACACTTGTACCCCTTAGCAGGCTCTTGGATAGCACTTGGTAAATCTTTTACCTTTTTCCATATCGTGCATCCGGGCCACCTTGGCGGTGGATTGGCCTTCTCCACAACTCCCGCACGAAAAGTATTCCGATTCCTCCGGTACGGATGATCCTTCGGCAAAAATTGTCGATGACAATCGAAGAAGCACGGTTTGCCTCCGTGTTTCAAACGGAAAGCCTGAGAATGGTCCATGCAATACGGACATGAGAGACGACCATGGGTGCTCCATCCCGATAATATTCCATAGGCCAAAAAGTCGTTGATGGTCCACATAAGTGCTGCCCTTATCTGAAAATTCTGCTTTCTAGAAACATCGTACGTGTTGGCACCGACTTCCCACAGCTGATTCAACTCATCTATCAAAGGCTGTAAATACACATCGATGTTCCTCTTCGGATTGTTCGGACCCGGGATAATAACGGTTAGGAACATATACGGAGTCTTCATGCACATCCAAGGCGGTAGATTGTACGGAGTGACGATCACAGGCCAACACGAATACTGGGAGCCCGAAAGTCCGAATGGGGTAAAACCGTCAGAGCAGAGCCCTAATCTGACATTACGCGCTTCCTCGGCAAAATATGGATACTCTCGATCAAAGTGCTTCTATGCTTCTCCATCGGATGGATGATCCAATACTCCTTCGATCTGTTTTCGCCTGTGCCAACTCATGTTTTCTGCAGTCTCCTTAACCATAAACAACCGCTGCAACCGCGGCGTCAAAGGCAAGTAGTGCATCGAATCGGTAGGCTTCCTTGCACCGACAGACTTTCCTCTAACAGTGGCCTTGTAGCGATCAACACCACAGAATCTGCACGCATCTTCATCCTTGTCGTCTTTGTAGTACAACATGCACCCGTTGTGACATGCATCGATTTTTTCGTATCCCATCCAAAGTGATCTCACCATCCTCTTAGATCGATATAAGTCTTTAGGCAACTTTGCACCCTCGGGCAAGATCTCTATAATCAAATCGAGCAGTCGATTATAGCATTCTTGCGACATGTTAAAATTGGACTTGATGCTCAATAATCTTGTAACCACCTCCAACGGTGAATGATCCTCACAACCAGGATATAGTGGAGTCCTTGCATTCTCAAGCAACTCCATAAACTTTGCAGCATCGGCATTCGGTGCCTCCTCAGCTGCATCATAATTGTCCGGATTGAAACTAGGTCCCGCTGCATCATAATTGTCAGGATTGAAACTAGGCCCCGCTGTATCATAAACCATGTTCACCAACCCGTCGTCGTAAGCATCGTGGTCTTGGACATCCATATACGGCTCCACATAGGGCTCCGACTCTGATGCTAGAGATACAAGTTCTCCGTGCGCGGTCCACTGATAGTAATTCGGCGTAAAGCCCTTCGAGTATAAATGATATGTAACTTCCACTTCAAGATGATATTTCCTGTTGCGACATCTCACACACGGACACTTAATTTTGGTACCGTCCATGTATTAAGGGAACGCCTTTGCGAACTGCAGGAACTGCTGTACACCCTCAATGAATTCATCCCGCATACCGCACATGTCATCAGGATGACGGTTGTACATCCACGAACGATGACGCAGATAGTAATTCATATCCATTTCTAGAAATTTCTGCAAAATTGACAGTATGTATCATATAAATCATTACATGCAAAATTAACCATACTATAAAAATCATAACTGATATAATACATATTTTTATTTATCAAAACTGCAGCTGCCCCCAACCCCATAGTACTATGAACTACACTATAAGTGTGCAGTCAACACACTACAAATAGTGTGTCATACTATAGAACTGCAGCTGCCCCCAACCACACTCCTAGGTCAGTGTCCGTTATGGGAAAAGCAGTCATGGCATTGCACTAAGGCACCTGGTGCTTGAACAATTTTTGCATCAAAAGTTTCCTAAGTACACGGGCTATTGCTCTATGAAATGGATAACCCCATGCATTGTGGCTGTACTCACTCACATTTATCGGCAGATTACTGCACTCCCTTTAGTAAAAAAACCTAACCCCCCAAACTGGCACACTGATACACACATACACTCTTAAGAATTCTGTAATCAAAACTCACCTGGTACCAACAACACCTATTAAGTACTCTAAATTCTATACTTCATATAAACACTCCATCTATACTCATATAAACACTCCATCTATACTCCCAGATCTGGGATACACCTATATGAATGCTCAACCTTCACACCTATTACTTATTCTCTTCAACACATATATTCACTCAAACACCTGACTAATACACCTCTTTAAATCAGTCACCCACTGCTACTGCTTACCTTCTTCCTCAATATTTGATTACCCCTTATCCCGAGCCACACACTCATGTGTGCACTATAGTATCACTATGAATACCCAATCTTCTCTCAGATGTTAGTGTTATATCTGACACTTGCCCTCATGTCCTTCAAATCATACGAGTTCAAACCCCATCTCAAACACATCCACATCCTGCCTTGCACTAGTTGCTGACTGGCTCAGTAAGTTGCTGCACAAGGATGTAGTGTTTACACTGTATTAGGACCCCCTCACACCTACCTGCAGAAGCTAACAACCAACTATAATGCACCTAAACCTTAATGCACACTATGTTCAGCTGTGCAGTGCCTCCCCAAGTTGCCTGTTGCACATTGGGCTGATGTGCCTCAAGTCTCCCCCTGCTCACTGCTAGTAAGCAGTGCTCACTGCTGCTGTTACCTCTCTCGTCGACTTGGGCCAGTCGGCCCTAACCCTAACCCTAACCCTAACCCTAACCCCATGTCAACAAACCTAACCCTAATCCTAACCCTAGGTCCTGATCAGTGTCTGTGTCAGTGTGTGTGTGTGTCGTGTCTGTGTCTGTGTCAGTGTCTGTGTGTGTGTCATGTTTGTGTCAATGTCACATGTATCCTGTGAGAGAGAGAGAGAGAGAGAGAGAGAGAGAGAGAGAGAGAGTAGGGTTTACCGAAGTAGTCGCGGTGGAGAGCAGGTCGACGGAGCGCGGGGGGGGGGGGAATTTTTTTTCTTTTCGAAATTTCAGCAGATGGGGAAAAATGAAACCGAGCCCTAATTAACCAAATTTTAGCGACGTTTAGCGACGTCCAATAAAAACGTCGCTAAATTCAATTTTAGCGACGTCAATGACGTCGCTAAACACGTTGCTAAATATTTTTAATAAAAAGGTCGCTATATAAGTCGCTAAATGTCGCTAAATTAGACATATTAGCGACGTTTAGCGACCTTAATTGAACTTATAGCGACTTAACTTTTAAAATCTTAATAAAAGTCGCTAAACGTCGCTAAATATCGCCATTTAGCGACATCTAGCGACGTTTTAATAAGGAGTCGCTAATTATATATTATTAGCGACGTTTCTTTTGACGTCGCTAAAATACGTCGCTAATACCGCTTTTTCTAGTAGTGCGTTAGGACGGTATCAAGTATATCTTGGCCGTGCTCCCCGAATAGGGGGAACGGGGCATTACATCATAACCATCTAATAAAAAGTTTTATCCCAAAACTTAGGAATAGAACCTAAGCATAAGGAATAATGAGGGAAATCTTTCCCTCATATCAGATTCGAGTTCCCACGTCGATTCTTCGACCGCGTGGTTTCTCCAAAGAACGCGCACTAGCGATACTGCCCGGTTCCGTAACTGCTTTTTCTTATGCTCCAAGATCTGCACGGGTTCTTCGATGTACGACAAGTCCGCCTGCAGATCTAACTGACCAAAGTCTACCACATTGCCACGCCCCAGTCCCAAAACACGCGGGACCAGACACGTGGTAATGGCCAGCTGGTACGACTCCGTAGGGCTTTCCAATTTAATGGACCCGACGAAGTGCACTTACGCTGTCTATGGTCAAGTGATCCAAGTAATAATATATTTCTAATATACAAAAACTAAAACTAAATCTCAATCCATGGTAAATAATCTCAAGAAAGAACGATACGCATCATCAGTCAGCAGCCCAATAATACATCCGTTCGAATAGACCAAAACAATAACACAGGTCTATAAACACTAGGCTGTAAAAGCAGAATAAAAATGAAAAGTAGTACATGACTGTAATAGCTAAAAATGTAAAGATACCTGCAACGATATCCACACTCCAATATATATCAATCATCCTGCAAACTGCACAAATAACCTGGAAGGGAACCAGGTCCTCAGAGGGACGTAACAAGATACAAAATACATGCCATAAAGTAAATACTGTAAAAACTCAAGGGTGAACTAACCAGCTAAGTGAAATGCAATTTGAGGATAACTTAGTGCGTAGGGAAAGTGTAGGCTAGACATATACTGACATAATTTACCAATCGTCGTGACTGGCTAGTATATGCCACATATGCCCCCAGAACATGGGCACTCTGCAATATAATAACGTCCAGCTCTGAGGATCATGGTATCTGTATAAGTAATAACGTCCAACGTTCAATAGAGTGTGGTATCTGCAAAATTACCAAGTAACGTCCAACACTCTAAAGAACGTGGTATCTGCATAAATATATACGTCCGTATCACTCCGTCGAGCGCGGTATCTGTATAAAGAATATGGGTGTCCCATACGCCTACAAGTCATCCTCCCCACCCAATGCAAATATACAAGTCGCAAACACGACGTGGACATCTCGTACTATAATGCAAGTCTCTAAAAAAATAAACAACTAAGCTAAATACCGTCACACGTGCTGCTCATACCGATGGCCAGTCAAGCATGAAGCACGCGTCCCTACATGAACTCACTCTGTGACGTTAAATGATACGTGTCAAGGCCTTGAGAGTCATACCGATAATTCCACAACTCAGGTGAGTCTACTAGACACTAGGTCAGACACAAGTCCAAACGTCAACGCCTTCGTTGACTACACTCGAGTCTTTCTCGGATGCGCACAATTAGATAATCTAAAACAATAAACATGCGACTAAAATAATAACTAAATTTAAACAGTACAACAAGGCAAGGTATACTTGTCTAGAAGCCAGGCGAAGATGCGAACACGAACTAGCCATGGAAGTAGTGGTACAACAATGGAAACTGGAGCTGATATCCCCGGATGCTGTCACAAATATCACCAACAGTCCCGGAATGAGTGAGATACTCAAAAAAAATATATACATACGTCTAATTCAGACACAGGGGCAAAAATACAATTTTTGGTCAACACAAGATCAACAAGTGGGCCCGTCTTGCACCAAAAAATGTGTCAGAGATAAGGTTCTCCAAATTCGTTAAACTTAGTGGTTACGAGTCCAGAACGATGATACGAACCCAACGGAATATCCAGAACTGGATTCCGATGAGCCGATCACAAAATCTCCCGTCAAGTGGAGCCGCGGGACCCACGATACGGGATTTTGTCAACGTTATCAGAATCGAACCAAACATGGGTCACAAGACCAGCGTATCGCTACGAGTCCGATGGTGCAAGTTTCGGTTCGAAACGACATGCACACACAAAGTTACAATGAGTTCCAGAATAGGACCGATTTGGGGTGTTGTCGACGGATACGCGATGATTCCGGTGTGCACGCACATCCAAATCAACTTTCGTAAAATCCCACACGTCCGTATCGACAGCACACACCTTTCGGGGAAGTTCGCACACGACCAAGTTGCCTCGTTTAGCGGGACGCACCCAGTTCCAAAAAAATTAGGGTTTTTAATAACCAACTTTTTGGTCATTTTTACCCTCTAATAACATGCAAATTAACAACACAATAAAATAAACTAAAATAGGACTTTAAAACTTGGTTAGGTGGTCTAAATTATTGTACAGGGGGATTTTGAAATTATTTCACAGGTTGTGCGTAAAATGGTCGCGAACTGGGGAGTTCGGGTCGATTTCTGAATTTTCAGAATTAGGGGTCATTTTTCCTGATTTTGCGTTGTGATTTGCAACTGACACAGGATGCAATACCCTGAACAATTTGCATAGGGTTCGAGAGGGTCACGAGGTCTACGCACACATTTTGACAGAATATAAATTGAGAGAACGAGGAAAGAGAAAAGCTCACCTGAGCAGGGCGTCAGAAACGACTGAAATACGCGTACGCGAGGGTGCGGCGCGGCGGAGCTCGCTACTATGGCGGAGTGGGGCTGTGGTGACTACTGGGGTTGGGGGGGAGTCATCGCCGGCGGAGTCGGGTCGGTCTCGCGGAGGCGTCGCCGGAGTACGGTGGAGCTCGGTGGCCGTCGGGCGGTGCTTAACGGCCCGCTCCGATCAACACGGCAGCAGCAGCAACAGCAACACTGGGGCATACAATAAATCTATTACCCGTCCACAAGGTCTCCTACATAAAAATAATTAAGAAAAAATTACGGTTGTTCCATAAAATCTCTAATCTACCAAACACCTAGCAATAAAAATTCAATAAATTCTATTTCTTCTAATTAGCTAATAAATACTATAAATCAATTAAATAATTAATACTATTTATTAAAATTAGGAGTTTTACAAAATGGATCAAGATTGTGTCTCCAATTTCGATTGGAACACACAACGATACAAAGTTAAAATTATTTAGAATTAAATATAAACGTCTGCGACGAATATTGTGCGACTAAAATATAGCAAAAGAGAGCATAATTATAAGTTACACAAAGGTCAGAATAGGTGGCTGGCACGACTAGGACAAGGTTGTAAATTTTGTAGGAAGGCAATGGCTAGTGAGGTGCTCCAATTATCGAAGCAACGGTAAGGTGCACTATGTGATATAAATATTGCACAACAAATATAAAATACTGTAATAAAATTCCAGTTGGCTCTAAATTAATCCTAATCTCTCTATCTAAGTTAAGTGAACCCAAATTTTGGTCGAGGGGGTTTAAAATCTACCCAACTTATAAGAATTTAGTCCTCAAAATTAAAAATAATACATAATAAGCTATAACTCATCAAGCAATGCTATATACATACCTAGGACCGGTGAAGTTGGCCTTTGCACTAACTGTTGGGCTCTATTGGCATACTGGGAATACTCCTGAGCCTAATGTTTGTTCGATCCGTACCTCGAACACTGTCCTAACCTTCTTCTACAACTAGGACAGTTAATATCTCAACATTCCTTCCTAGGTATAACGTCATCATCCTTTAGTATCCACAACGGAATCAGGTAACTTAACTTCTTATAATTGCCTTTAGCAGCAACAAGTCTAATCTAGCTAGTTAGTCATACCTAGTCTGGAAGTTCAACTCAAACAATTCCTAGGAGAAGTATATGTAACGAGATACAACCTAGGCCTCTACTCATTACATAGTACTAAGAATATATAGAAAATATATAACAAATATCTATTCAGTCATTCTAAGTATCATAGAATAAAAGTATAACAAATACACTAACAATAATACGATTCCTAAAATTTATTGGCTAGGGCAGATAGGATATAGGTTCCCATAATACCACATACTACTAAGGATTAGGTTCAGCAAGCTCATGTCCTATTAGTCAAAAGTCTAAATCTCTATCCCTAAGCAGTTTATGCGTAATCCACAATATTCAGTTACCATTTCTGTCAGATTTTTATCTTCCATTTATACTCCCTACTCATGTGTCAATATATAATCTAAGAGTCTAGTGGTAATCATCTACCGATTGACCAATAAGTCAGCATGTGATCTAAACCTGTATTTTGTTCTTTGAAAATTGTAGCACTTCGAGGCTGATCGACAATTTCTTCTTGTGCTAAACCCTCTAACTCCAAAAGCATTACAATACTATAAGTATTATCCCTCAGTCTATATCAAAAAATTTATTCTTGGGTTACGTAACTCCAATATATTTTTCTTATTCTTTGTTTCCTACACACCTTCATATCCTTCTAGTACGTTGATCTTATTTTCAACTCTAAGCTCTGTCAAAGGTAAGATATAAACCTCGTATCCCTGTCAGATACTATACCGACAAGCACTCAATGCGGTCGCACGATCTTCCTCATATACATATCTGTTAAGATCTCTATAGATTGTCGAACTCTGAAAGGTAAAGAGTGAGTGGACTTCGTAGGTCGATCCACGATCGCCCATACCGCATTGCGACCACTGGGACTCCTCGGAGAGCCAGTAACAAAGTCCATAGTGATGTGCTCCTATTTTCACTCAGGTATCGGAAGTGGATTAAAGTAAACCTGTAGACCTCTGATGCTCAGTCTTGACCTGCTGACACACCAGGCACTTTGCCACAAAACGGCTATTTCTCTCTTCGTTCCATGCTACCAATAGTACTGTCTTAAGATCTCTGTACATCTTGTGCCTCCTGGATGAATAAAGCATGTTGAACTGTGCGCCTCCGATATCAGCTCCTGATGAAGTTCTCCTTTCGGAACATAGAGACTATCTCCATGTCTCAAAGTCCATCCTCGTGTATGCGTAATCCTGTATGCATCCCGACCTCTGTCCTCTGTCGAAGTCTCTGGAATCTGGTATATGTTGGCAAGGCAGCCTTGATCTTCTCAACCAATATCGATTGTACCTGCTAACTTGACAACTGGCCGTCTGCTCCAGGCAATAATGACCTTTATACCTAACTGCTCTAGATCTCTCAACTGGTGTTGCTGGGTAATCAAAAGAATGACATGGGTCTCCTGCTCAATGCATCAGCTACTACGTTGGCTTTTTCTCGGAAGGTACTGTAGCTCACTCTCAAAGTATGTCATCATCTCGAGCCAATGTCCTTGTCTCCGGTTCAGGTACTTTCTAAATTTAAAAAAAAAACTCAAGGTCAGGTAGTTGTCACGAATCTCATCTTGTTGTCACTCTACCTTTTTCCCTCGAACCTAAGGTTTCTCCTAGTTTACTCCATTCGTACCCTTCATCCAAACTATATGGGTACCATCTTGTTTATAACTGGTCATCCATTATAGGTAGTTCATGATATCCAACTCAAGGCTATAACATCTGTCGATACTCTCCCCTTCAATCTAATTGCTCTATTCCAGATACTAGCTTAACTAATCGAATTATCAATGGTGAAAACACGAGACTAATAGACACTGACAACCCAAATAAGTTAAGTACATCTAATCTAATTTTGAAAGCTACTTGTAGTACTTAGCTATCTCTTCATCCAAATGTTAGGTCTAGCAATCTATGTCTAGCAATCTACCTATCTGTTTTAGCTTAGTCCTGATCATTATTGTCTAAAGAGTGGAAGAATTTCTAGGTCAGATATTTTAAGTCACAAGGTAACTAGGGGGTAACCACTATGGTTTGCTACCTAAGTGCTATTTCATACCCTACTTTTATTAGTATCCGATAATCTTCTACTAGATGTGAGTTAACATTCTGTCTGGTCAAGTTTATAATGACGTTCCTTGTATCACTACTCTACGGCTATAATTAATTCGTAGCATCTAGCAATGTCTCTCCTAATTTATTCTAGCGCCTTAGAATCAAACAACCCTTCTAGCTTCTAATACTGACAGGTCACGGTTACCTTAAGTAAGGTTCTAGTTTATGTCTCTACTTTTATGTCTAATTCTTATGCCAACAGTCTATACTAGCTCTAGTAACAAGAAAGAACTTATCAACCTTCTCTACCATGGTTAACCATCTACTCAAACGTCTTATCAATTATGCCTTCTTTATCTTAACGAGGATCAGCTCATGGAGAAAATCACCATACGCGAGCATTCATCTTCCCAAAATAAGGAAGATGAGAAACAATAATAAAGATATCGGCGGTAAATGAACAAATACAGTAATGAAGTCCAAGGGCGATAATCGAATACAAGAGGAGTTTTAAAATCGGTTATGGATTGAGATCTTATTCACATTAATCCTAAGTTGCAGGCTCGTTCGGTAAAGTAACGTAACCGAAACGATATGCTCTGACCTACATGGGCCACCACTAAAACCATGTCACGCCCCAGTCCTAAAACACGTAGGACCAGACACGTAGAAATGGCCAGCTGGTACGAATCCGTAGGGCTTTCTAATTTAATGGACCCGACGAAGTGCACTTACGCTGTCCATGGTCAAGTGATCCAAGTAATAATATATTTCTAATATACAACAACTAAAACTAAATCTCAATCCATGGTAAATAATCTCAAGAAGAACGATACACATCATCAGTCTGCAGCCCAATAATACATCCATTCGAATAGACAAAAAGAATAACACAGGTCTATAAACACTAGGCTATAAAAGCAGAATAAAAATGAAAAGTAGTACATGACTGTAATAGATGGAAATATAAAGATACCTGCAACGATGTCCACACTCCAATATATATCAATCATCCTGTAAATTGCACAAATAACCTGGAAGGGAACCAGGTCCTCAGAGGAACGTAACAAAATATAAAAATACATGCCATAAAGTAAATACTGTAAAAACTCAAGGGTGAACTAACCAGCTAAGTGAAATACAATTTGAGGACAACTTAGTGCGTAGGAAAAGTGTAGGCTAGACATATATTGACGTAATTTACCAATCGTCGTGACTGGCTAGTATATGCCACATATGCCCCCAAAACATGGGCACTCCGTATCGACAGTGCGCACCTTTTGGTGAAGTTCGTACACGACCAAGTTACCTCGTTTAGCGGGACGCACCCAGTTTCGGAAAAATTAGAGTTTTTAATAACCAAGTTTTTGGTCATTTTCTTCCTCGAATAACATGTAAATAATAACACCATAAAATAAACTAAAATAGGATTTTAAAACTTGGTTAGGTGGTCTAAATTATTGTTCAGGGGGATTTTGAAAAAAATTCACAGGTTGTGCGTAAAATGGTCGTGAACTGGGAAATTCGGGTCGATTTCTGAATTTTCAGAATTAGGGGTCGTTTTTCCTGATTTTGCGTCGCGATTTGCGACTAACACAGGACGCGATACCCCGAACAATTTGCACAGGGTTCGAGAGGGTCACGAGGTCTATGTGCATGATTCGACAGAACATAAATTGAGAGAACAAGGAGAGAGAAAACCTTACCTGAGTAGGGTGTCAGAAACGACTAAAATACGCGTACGCGAGGGTGCAGTGCGACGGAGCTCGCTGCTGTGGCGAAGTGGGGGCTACGGTGGCTGCTGGGGTTGGTAGGGAGTGGTTGTCGGCGGAGTAGGTTCGGTCTCGCGGAGGCATCGCCGGAGTACGGTGGAGCTCGATGGCCGTCGGGCGGTGCTCGGTGGCCCGCTCTGATCAACACGGCAGCAACAGCAACAGCAACACTGGCAGCAGCTGCTCGCCGCAGCGGCGGCGGTGACGTAGCTGAGGGCGGCAGCTCTAGGGTCGAGGGGAGTAGGGGTTTAGGGTTGTAATATGTTAGGTATTTATATAGGTAGAGAGCGACGGGGTAGAGTTTTCTGTGCGCTCGGCGGTTTGGAATTACTGCGGCTGTTGCAGTTGTTTTCTTAATTGGTAGGGTAGGTAACGGGTCGGGTAGGTTAAGGTTTTCATTCATTAACATTATTTTCTTTTTCTTTCTCTTTTTTCTTTTTCTATTATTTTTTATTTCTTATCTAATTAAATCTTATATATATATATATATATATATATATATATATATATATATATATATATATATATATATATATATATATATATATATAGAAAATTCTATAATTTTATGTTGGTGCATACAATAAATCTATCACCTGTCCACAAGGTCTACATGAAAATAATTAAGAAAAAATTACGGTTGTTCCATAAAATCTCTAATGCACCAAACACCTAGTAATAAAAATCCAATAAATTCTATTTTTTCTAATTAGCTAATAAATACTATACATCAATTAAATAATTAATTAAATAATTAATATTGTTTATTAAAATTAGGGGTTTTATAAAATGGATCAAGATTGTGTCTCCAATTTCGATTGGAACGCACAACGATACAAAGTTGGAATTATTTAGAATTAAATATAAACGTCTGCAACGAATATTATGCGACTAAAATATAGCACAAGAAAGCATAATTATAAGTTACACAAAGTTCAGAATAGGTGGCTAGCACGACTAGGACAAGGTTGTAAAATTTGTAGGAAGGCAATGGCTAGTGAGGTGCTCCAATTATCGAATATACAGTAAGGTACACTATATGATATAAATATTACACAACAAATATAAAATACTGTAATAAAATTCTAATTGGCTCTAAATTAACCATAATCTCTGTATCTAAGCTAAGTGAACCTAAATTTTGGTCGAGGGGGTTTACACACATGGTTCGGGTCATGCACATATTTTATAAGCTGAGAGACATGAAAAATACCGTGCACATCTGATAGGGCTGGCGGCAATACAATTTGATAAGCAAGTGAAGTAACTCGTTTGAGAATTTTGAACGGGCTAACAAATCGCGGACTTAACTTCCCTTTTACCCTGAATCTCGTAACTCCACACATGGACGAGACTTTCAAGAATACGTGGTCACCTCTTGGAACTCAAGGGGGCGACTACGAATATCGGCATAGCTCTTTTGCCGACTTTGTGCTACTTTTAAACGTTCTCGAATCAGCCAAACCTTTATGACCGTTTGTTCAACCAGTTTTTGCCCAAGGATTTGTCTCTCTCCAACTTTATCCCAGCAGATTGGTGACCTACACTTCCGCCCATACATAGCCTCATACGAAGCCATCTGGATGCTAGACTGATAACTGTTGTTGTATACAAATTTGGCGAGCGGCTGGTTGACGTCCTAACTTGACTTTGAATCGATTACGCATAGGTACAGCATGTCTTCTAGTACCTGATTCACCCGCTCTATTTGTCCATCGGTTTGAGGATGGTAGGCTGAGCTAAATTTCAACTTGGTTTCCATCGACGACTAAAGGCTTTCCCAAAAATGTGAGACGAACCGTCTGTCCCGATCTGATACTATGGAAACTGGCACTCCATGCAGCCTGACTATCTCATCAAGGTAGGTCGGAGCGAGGCAGTCGGCGCTCCAAGTACTTTTGATAGAGATAAAGTATGCAGACTTGGTTAACCGATCGACGATGACCCTGATTGCGTCATTCCCCCGTTGTGTCCTTGGCAGGCCAACAATAAAGTCAATGCTGATGTGCTCCCACTTCTATTTCGGGATAGCAAGATTCTGTATTTCCTCGCCCGGTCTCTGATGCTCTACATTCACCCTCTGACAGGTTATGTATTTTGATACAAAGAGCACCACATCTTTCTTCATGTCGTGCCACTAGAAGACAGTACGAAGGTCTTTATACATTTTTGTGCTCCCGGGATGGATCGTATAGGCTGCATAATGTGCTTCTGTGAGAATTTCCCTTCTGAGTTCTGAATCGTTAGGGACACATAGCCTTCCCTTCACTCGCAGCACCCCATTCTCATCTACTGTAAAGTCTTTCGCCTTTCCCGCTTGAATCTGCTCCCGTATTTTCCAGAGGAATAGGTCATCTCTTAGAGTAGATGTGACTCTCTCTATCAGGTTAGGTATAAATCGCATCTGAGCAATCCGCGTGCCGCAATAACGAATTCGGAGTTCGATGCCCATTTATTCTAGTTCCCTTTGTAACCTGCAATTGAAGGACAGAGATCCCGCAAAGACCCGACTCAACGCATCCGCTACCATATTTTCCTTGCCATGTGTGTAGTCTATCGTCAAGTCATAATCCTTTATCAATTCTAGCCAACGCCGCTGTCGTAGGTTCAGCTCCGCCTGGGTGAACAAGTACTTTAAACTCTTGTGATCGGTATAAATTCGGCAAGGCACTCCATAAAGATAGTGTCGCCACAATTTCAACCCAAACATAATTGCTGCCAGTTCCAGATCATGCGTAGGATAAATATTTTCATGCTTTTTCAACTGTCTGGATGCATAGGCTATCACTCTGTCTTGCTACATAAGTACACACCCTAAGCCCTGCCCTAAAGCGTCGCTAAAGATTTGGAATCCCGAAGTCTCGTCTGGTAGCGCAAGTAACGGGGCAGAGGTGAGGCGATGCTTTAACTCTTGGAACAAAGTTTCACAGTCGGGGGACCAATCAAACGCGACTCCCTTCTGTGTGAGGCGAGTTAGAGGCAATGCTAGTTTAGAAAAATCCTTTATGAACCGCCTGCAGTAGCCCGCTAGCCCAAGAAAGCTTCGAATTTTACTAACGGATGCAGGTCGCTTCCACTCGACAATGGCTTCCACCTTCTTAGGATCGACTAAAATGCCTCTCGCAGAAATGATGTACCCAAGGAAAGATATACTGCTCAGCCAGAATTTACACTTACTCAGTTTCGTATATAACTTGTTGTCTCGAAGGGTTTGTAGCACGGTCCGCAAGTGCTCTGCATGCTCCGCCCCATTCTTCGAATATACCAAGATATCATCGATGAATACTACTACAAATCTATCGAGATACGGCCGAAACACTTGGTTCATTAAACCCATAAAGGCGGCAGGGGCATTAGTCAAACCGAAAGACATTACCAAAAACTCATAGTTGCCGTAGCGAGTACGGAAGGCTGACTTTGGCACATCGTCTGGCTTAATTTTGAGCTGATGGTAACCTTAACGGAGATCAATTTTTGAGAATACTATTGCAGCTTGTAACTGATCAAAGAGATCGTCTATTCGGGGGAGGGGATATTTGTTTCGAATAATTGCTTTGTTTAATTCCCGATAGTCGATGCAGAGTCGCATCGAGCCATCCTTCTTCTTAACGAACAGTACCGGTGCACCCCACGGAGATACACTAGGACGGATATACCCATGATCAAGCAGTTTCTGTAGCTTAATTTTTAACTCTTTTAGTTCTGTCGGAGCCATTCGATACGGAGATTTGGAAATTGGCTGGGTTCCTGGAAATGTGTCGATAGTGAACTCTGTCTCTCGATCGGGCGGCATACCGGGCAACTCGTCTGGAAACACGTAGGGAAAATCTGCCACAATGGAAATGGACTCAATGTTTGTGCAATTTAGCCGAGTGTCTCGAACAGACGCCAGGTACCCTACACTGCCGGAGTGAATCATTCTTCGAGCAAACATTGCTGAGATCACCATACAGGCATTCGACGCTTTTGACTGTGGACTGCACAAATAACAAAATTTGATCTCGCCAAGAAGACGGAACACGACTTTCTTCTCCGCGCAATCGATAGTACTGAACAAGCGCCAAGCCAATCCATTCCCAGAATGATGTAGTAGTCCCCTATGACTAGAACTATCGCATCAAGTGACAATTTCCTTCCTCCGATGAAAATATAGCCGTTACGATAAACTGAATCTGCAGGCAAGCTCGTGCCTGATGGTGTACTGACGCTAAGCCTTAGGCCTAATGGGGTTTGAATGAATTTGTGTTCCCTAGCAAAGTTTGTTGACACAAAACTATATGTCACACCGGAATCAAATAGCACTCGAGAGGGTACATTATTGAATAGCAACATACCTGACACTATGGTGTTCGAGGCAAGCGCCTTATCCCTCGTCAAGGCATAAACCCGGCCCCCAGTATTTGGACGACGCTCTTGTTGCTGCGTAGTCCGATTCGCTTGGGGTCCCTGAACTGAATTTTGCTGCTCTACAGGGCGCTGAGGGACTCGGTTTGGACGATCAAGACAGTCTCGAGCATAATGACCCAACCGACCATAATTGAAGCATCTCTGATTTCGACATTCGCTAGCCTGATGCCTTATACGGTTATATTTTGTACAGCACTGCCCCTGGTTCCCCCCTGATTGTTGCCTTGGTTACCGCCATGATTTGGACGCTTATTAGCATTGTTTCCTCCTGTATTACCTTGTCGCTTGTGATGAGAATATTGTACAGCGCCTACGGTAGTTGAAGGATATTGTGGTTCCAGGACCAGGGCATGGTTAAGGACTTCCCTCATCATCTCGTATTGTAGAGCGACTACGTACGCGTGAATGGATTGTCGCAGGCCTCCCTCGAATCATCTGGCTCAGCTTACTGCATTGGGAAGATAAGAACTAGCAAACTTTGCCAACCGATTGAATTCTGTGGTATACTGTTTCACTGTCATCATTCCTTGTTGCAGTCGCACGAAATCGTTTTCCTTCTGACGACGAATGGGTGGGGGGATAAATTCTTCTTCGAATGCGCCACGGAAGGTGGACCAAGGGATCATCTCGCCATCAGCACCAACGGAGAGAGATTTGCGGTGTACATCCCACCAATTCTGCACTTTCATCCGAAGCTAGAGTTGGGCGCAGGCAATTCGTTTGTCGTCGGGTACTTCTAAAAGCTTAAAGTGGTCTTCTAGCTCGGCCAGCCAATCCAGCACCACGACCGAATCCTTCGTCCCTCGGAAGGACGTGTTTCAAACCTTCTTAAAATCAACAAAGTTGAAGGCAGTCACATCCTTCTTCTTTGCATTTTGGGCTACTATGACTTCATCTGCCGCTGGCTCCACCGGTTCCGCAATTGTTGTTGCGGATTGGTTAGAAGCCAAGGTCTGAACAATTTATTGCAGAGCGTCCACCTGCTTCTGCTGGATCTCAATTCGTGCTTCTAGATTTTTCTCGAACGGGTCCTATCGGGCCTCATCCCTCTTCTGTTGCGCCTCTAACATTTGCATTATTCGTTCGACCGGATCGACGGAAGGCGTAGGTCGTTGGATCTCAGAACTAGCCGAAGTACCAGAAGTACTTGCATCAACTTGCCATGTTGCTTGTGTTTGGGCCATTCCTGCTAAAACAAGGAATTTACATCAGTCTCATAGAGTATTACGGACTCACTGTATGGAACGCATCTCATTTTGCACCAATTGATTTTAAGAGTTAAACTCGGACGGGACAGGGTCATCTTGAGAAAACTTTCGGACATGAGATCAAATGATCTAAAGCTTTGCTCGGATACCAATATGTCACGCCCCAATTTCGTCCAAACGATAATCGTCCCCCGGGCGTGATGTCGTGCACGCGTAGGGCGCGCGTGCACAAGGCCTAGGCATAATGATAATCTTTAGAACATATGCAACAGAGTACGCAAATAAGATAACACACATTGAGGTATAGATAAGTTTTTTTTAATTGATAATGAACATCTTATTATAGACTCTTGACCCAAAATGATAAGGATGCCCCACGGGCTTACAACTTGGATGCAAAATGAGATAGTCGTTCCATACATCATATCCTTTACTAAGACTTCAAAATGATGTAGACACCTGCTGACGAAGCTATCGTCTTGCCTCGAAGATGTATATAAGGGTCGTGCAGCCTCCGAGTGCTTTGTACAACTTTCTAAAAACTCATAAACGGTTGCGAAGGGTACTGGA
Source organism: Iris macrosiphon (assembly GCA_036927795.1). Taxonomy (NCBI): domain Eukaryota; kingdom Viridiplantae; phylum Streptophyta; class Magnoliopsida; order Asparagales; family Iridaceae; genus Iris; species Iris macrosiphon. The sequence continues at coordinate 13,912,198 of JAYESA010000006.1, forward strand.
CTGGTTGGGGGAAGAAGAAGCTTCAGCTCCTCGTCGCGTCGCTTAGGCTTGGGGAACCTGCTGCAACGACGGTCAGTAGTTTGAAAAGTACTGGTGAGGGCGAGCTAACCCAACTAACCAAATCTAGAGTTGTTCATATGAAGCATGAGATTTTATTGTGGTCTTTCTATCTTGCCTTAGTTCTATTTACATGCAAGCATTGAATATTCGATTTACAGAACAAACATGCTACCGTTAGGTAACTTTTACCTTCCCATCTGAACTGCCTGCATAATACTTACAATGTCCTTCCCTGCCATGAAGACACCATTAGTTTAAGCAAGCAATGCAGAAATATATGTACATTGGGTCATGTCATATCATTGCCACCGTGGACAATAGCTACAGTAAGCGGTGACCCTTGCAGCTCGGGTAGCAAGCCCCGCTACAAGGTCTCCCCCGCCTTACCCGTGCTAGTCTTACTAGCGTAGCTATCCGAGTTCCGTCCAGAAAGAATCGGCTCCAGTGCCCCGGGCGCCGTTCGCAGGAACTAAACCTTGTGCACAAGTTGTCCAACCGAACTACATATTGACACTAATTCAATAGATAAAGCATTCAAACCACAAGAATGTATACATCAACTTTAGCATAGTGCATTTGGCATAGTCTTCCTGTCCAAGTGATTGTATTTCAACATAGTTTGCATAATACATCTGTACAGTTATATAGAATAATTCTAGCTATAACTGAAACATGAATATATATATGCATAGCGGACAAGCACGCTTCAATGTGTTCGTTTGAGAATTCTAAGTGATAAGCATTTCAAGTGTTTCAAGTCTAACTCTTCTTTTCATTCGACTCAATTTATTCTTATTACAATATCATTGGGGCGAGATGCATAATTGAGCAAGTTTTAATTAAGAGTGAAGACTTGGAAGAAGGGTGCTAATCAAAGTAAAGCCACTCACAAGTTGGTGAACTAGGAGAGAAAAGGAAGAACTTCAAGACTCCGCGCGTGCGTCGTCTACCCGATCACCTGCACGCACCAACAGATGATCAATACCTCCTTCTTCGGTCTCCAAGTTCGATACGAAATGTGAAATCCTAAGAACGAAGGTAATAAAATCCATCGAAACCGTTCAAGAAAATACAAATCATAAAACCAACAAAAAAGCAACCAAGCGGCATCGAAAATGGGCAAGGAAACCAACGCAATGGAAAGGCCCCTCTCGACTATGCCATCGAGCCCTTCCTTGAGGCACGATCCATTGAATATGAGACCTGATTCCGAAGAAACCAATCCATAACGAGGAAAGGATCTTGATTCAATCTGTCCCTTTCGGACGGTATCAAGTATATCTTGGCCGCGCTCCCCGAATAGGGGGAACGGGGCATTACAGTCGTCCATTATGTCATTTCGGTGCATCCATAGTCGGCGCGATCTCGAGCATCACGGCCGATCTCAGGCCATCTCCTCCGTGACCAAAGGCGGATAAAAACTGATCCCCTATACGACCACCAGGCCGTCTCCTCCGCTAGTCCCCTCTGTGTCCTTCGACGACCAAGTCGTCGTTATCCACTCGTCGTTCTCCACCCGCCGAATCCTTGGGTAACAATTTTATTGATATGGCAAAAATTTGATAACATGTTTTGATTTTCAACTTTTTGATAAAAATTGCAACAACTTTATTTGTTCATAGAGTAAACTCTATCAGAATGACAGGATTACACAACTCTGTCCCCTAGGGCTTTGTCCTATTATTGTATTGTAGGAATTATGAGCGAGACATTTCGTACCACAATATTTTTGGAGGGATTTGGACCCTAGCATATGCACCTTATTATTGCCCTGGATTTGTTGATTTTTTTTCTAGATTTATACTGCTAGTTGCGTGCACAATTTTAACATGGATTCTACTTATTTTTAGTTTTTGGCAGTCTAGTATTAGGTTGATTTGGTTGCTGCCATTGCAATTTTCTGGTAATTTAATGATTCACTTTGTTAGTCGGAAGCAACTTTAATTTACAGAGTATCTTGAAGCACAAATGGAGATCTCAATTTTAAAACCTTATGCAATTGTTGCCTTCAGTCGTCGTTCTCCACCCGCCGACTCCTTGGGTAACAATTTTATTGATATGGCCAAAATTTAGTAACATGTTTTGATTTTCAATTTTTTGATAAAAATTGCAACAATTTTATTTGTTCATAGACTAAAACTCTATCAGAATGACGGAAAACTCTATATTTAGTGAATCATGCAACTAATGTCTATTAACTGATGGTAGAATGTATAAATGACACTTTGAATTCAATAAAATCATCTCAGCTTTTGTTTATCACAATCCATTGTTATGCATATGATTAAATATTTGTAGTTTGATGTCTAATTGATGATTATGGATATGATAACCAAATTTTTTACTTGCAAGAAAATTGTGAGGTATGCTTCCTTATTGCAACGCAGCGTGCACGAAGTTTCGTGCGTATCATCGGGCATCTCAAAAAAAAATCTCTTAAGTAGGGAATATAATATTGTGTAATGGTATATATACCGCAGAGCTAAACTTTACCATAATGATGGTACATTTGCTCTCACTGTTCTAATTCAGCAATGTGCCCATCACAAATTATAAAGGTAGACAATGGAAATTAAGTTCAGAAATAGCCCTTATTTTCTCCAATAAACCATGTGGATAAGTGTATGCGTTTGGATCCCACAAACGTGTTAAATTTTGTGCTAATCAATTATTTGGAAATTTTTCATGTCAGATAACTAAATCCTATGTAGGATGTGAATATATGCTAATCATGTTCTTAATAAAGAATATCTGATAGCTTAATGATTGTGAAATATCATCAATAATCTTTAACAATTTCCAAGTTTTCACATTTTAATTTATAGAAATTGTAGATTTTTTTTTGTTACTTTAGAGATAAATTTCTTTATATTCTTTCATTATCAATCTTACGAATAAAACTAATAAATACAGTAGAAACATGCAAGCACGAAAAACAAGGTATTTGATTATGATGTATGTACCAAATATAGATACTGATAATTTTTTGGTATATGGTTTATATCTTGAATTTTGATGGAAGTATTAACTTATGTAAAATGCACACCTATTTTTTGTTTAGGAAAGTGAGGGCAGATTAAAGTTGTAGAATATGACTTGCATTCCTAAAGTAGAAATCCAAACAATCACACAATGAAGCACAACAAAGCTTCAACCAAGACGTGAAAATTGAAAGGCCACTCCAAGTGTCAATTTTTTTCCCTCTAGTTTTTAGCTAAATTGACATTGAATCCTTTTTATTTTTCCTTTGATCTACAAATCATGTTTGATATCTAATCCATATTTCTTTTTGAATATATATATAGGTGCAAAATCATTCACACGGATGAAAGCAATGAGTCGATACTTAGTTGATCGTATATGGATGTACAATCGTCGACATGAGAGCAAGATTTGTCTGAATGATGATTTCAAGACTGACGTTGAGGAATTTCTCAAATATGTCAGTAGCCAACCTGATTTCCTGGATGGTAGACTCATTAAGTGTCCTTGTGTCAAATTTCATAACAGACGACCATTCAAAGAGGTGGATCTTGTTAGGGAACATCTCTACAATAAGGGGTCCGTACACAACTATAAGGAGTGGACGGCTCAAGGAGAACCTTTGCTCTCGCAAAATCAGTCCTCCTTTGATACAAAGGTCGAATAGTCCACTTCTGGAGATCACTTCGAATATCAGCAGCGAAACCTGGCACGAGAGATGATATTTGATACGACCGGACTTAGTTTTGATCCGGAGAATTCGAATCATGATGCAAAGGAGTTTTATGATATATTTAAGGATGTCGATACACCGATATACTAAGACTGTGATACTCATTATGTCCTATCTGTGGTGATGCGACTATTGAACATTAAGTCTGATTTTAACTTGCCACAAGAATGCTTTGACCGGATCATCCAGCTCATCAGAGAGTTATTGCCGAAATGATCGAAAGATTTTCCTGAAAATTTTTATAAGTCGAAGATGATGATAAGAAAACTCGAATTAGGCTACAAAAAGATATATTATTGTCGAAACGACTGTATGTTGTATTATAAGGAGAACAAGTATAAATACAAATGCAATTTATGTCATGCGGACCGGTACAAGCCAGTTCAGGGCAAAGAAAAATCAACTAGCCAAAAAAAGCTAGGTCCTTACAGGTACATGCAATTCTTGCCTCTCACAAAGAGGCTGCAAAGGATGTATATGTCTGCAAATACAACATAACACATGACATGGCATAAAAAGAAACGAAAGATGGATGAAGGAGAATTATCTCATCCTTTCGATGGAGAGGCATGGAAGCATTTTGACCGGTATTATCCAGAATTTACTACAGAACCTAGGAATATCCGGTTGGCACTATGTTTTGATGGGTTTACTCCTTTCGGACAGTCAGGATCTTAGTAGTCATGTTGACCGGTAATCTTAACCCCTTACAATCTACCACCGTGGATGTGCATGAAGGCTCCTTACATATTTTTGACACTTATTATACCTGGTCCCAAAAATCCAAAGAAGAATATCGATATCTACTTGCAGCCATTGGTGGATAAGTTGAAACAATTATGGAAATTTGGTATCCAGACGTACGATATATCGACGAAGCAAAACTTTCTTGTGAGGGCGACACTTATGTGGACCATCAAGGATTTTCCAGCATATAGGATGTTATCAGGATGGAGTACTTATTGTTGGAATGGGTGGATTCCCAACCTATGTAGAAAATACCCTGGAGTATGATTGAGTATTTCTACATATAATAGGGATATGTCAATGGATTTGGATTTGGATTTGAATTTGGATTCGATATTCCCATCTATAATAGGAATGCTAGTTATGGGTTTGAGGCTATATATATATGTGTCTTCTGGCCCTAAAATATATCTCTCTCTCTAAAAAAACATAGCAACAAGGAGAGAAAAGGAGGCAAGAGTGCCATTGCAACATTAGAGAAGAGAAAGAAGGATTGGAGGCCATTTTGAAGAAGGAGATCAGTTTCGGGTATTTCTCATTATCTTTCTTATTCGTGGTTATAATCTATTTTCTGTTCCAAAAGAGTTTTGGTGATCCTTTGGATCGGTAAAAAGTTTATAAGGAGTCAGTGTATTTCTTATTTCATTAGTGGAGACTTTTCAGGGTTGGACTCTGATCGTCCCATGGTTTTTTCCGCAAGGATTTTTCAGGTCAAAAATCTCTGTTTTTGCGATTTGTGTTTTGGTGTTTTGGTTTGTGCATTTTGCAAATGGATGTGAAGACGACATTCCTCCACAGTGATCTTGAGGAGAAGTTATACATGGAGCAGCCAGAGAGATTTTGTGAGAAAGACAAGTCATATTTGGTCTGTCGGTTGAGAAAGAGCTTGTATGGTCTGAAACAGGCTCCAAGACAGTGGTACATGATGTTTGAGTCGTTTATGGGGGAGCATGGCTATGCACTGACGACTTCGCCGAGGATAATTTCATCATTTTATTGCTTTATGTTGATGACATGTTGTTGGTAGGTCAGAATGCCACCAGGATAGCAGAGTTTAAGCGGCAACTGGGCGCAGCCTTCTCTATAAAGGATTTGGGTGCAATAAAGACTATTCTTGGGATGGAGATTAGCCGAGAGAGCACTACCAGAAAAAGTCAAATTAGCGATGTATAAAAAAGTCGCTAAAAAACGAAATGACGTCGCTAATTTGGTTTAGCGACGTAATTAGTGACGTTATAAAGTTGTCGAAAAAAACCAAGTCGCAAAAAAAAAATGTCGCTAAACGTCGCTATACCGACGTTTTTAGCGACTTTAGTGTGTCGCAAAATTTAGCGACGTTTAGCGACGCCGAGTCACTAAATAGCGACATTTTTAAAGTCGCTAAACGTCGCTGATTAGCGACTTATATAGCGACGTTACACCGACGTCTTTAATGACCTGGCTATTCTGCCATGTCAGCAATTGGCGACGTATAGCGACGTTTTTAGCGACGTCATTAGCGACGTATTTAGCGACTTGTTACAGCATCGCTAATTAGCGATTTATTTAGCGACGTAACTTAACGTCGCTAAACGTCACTAAAAACGTCGCTAATTTTTAAAAAAAAAAATTGTGTCCAGAAGGAATTGAATTTGGGGCTACTTAAATTAATCTACTGGTGGGGACATATCAAGTAAGTATATATTAAGTAAGTATTCAATATATATTAATATTTTGGGAACTATATATATTAGACATTGTATTGTGCCTTGTGGGGACATATCAAGTAAGTATTCAATGCTGGAATTAAGTATTCAATGATGGAATTGTAGATGTAGCCAAAGTTTAATAATATATAAGATAAATAGTACAAATACGAGATAAGTATCCAATACCAAGGACTATTGTTGAAGTATCAATAATTCATAATATAGAAATCGAACTCGAGTGACAATTGTGTTTACCGAAGAGAGGTATAAGTTCCTGACTAGGTGGCGGAAGATCAATGGATCAAGCCATGGAGGCGTATTATTCCTGCCATTTATTAATGGTGGGAGTTGAGTGGGACAGTGGGCCCACAAGTGTGCAACGAAGTATGCGCAAAGTCCCGTACGAAATGCCGGGCCACATAAAAAAAATTATTATAGTATAGGTTAAATATGGATATGCAAGATAACTATATAATCCAATTAAATTAACTAAAAAATTAAAGACCACAAGAAGCATCATACATCATGCCTATTGTTGAAGTATCAATAATTCATAATATACAATCGTATCCTAAATAATAATAAAAATAACTATACTACTGCGGATCTGCAGGAGGCTGACCACCGGCGCGCTTGAAGGATAAGAACTCCTCATACTCGTCCCGTGGAATCGACACCGATGTCGATGGAGAAGGCAGTGACGTCGGTGGAGGCCGTGCCAGCTCCAAGTCTGCGAGTCACTGATTGTAAGAATCCAGGGTAGATAACAGCCTCTTACTGCTATGACCCATTGAATCCTGCATCCTCGTCAGCTTCTCGCCCATCGATAGGTGTGACGCCTGCAGCTCCATGATATTGGGTCATTGGAGGCTTTAATATCATTTGTCAAATCCCGTAGCTCCGTCATGCTGCGGTCGAGCATATCCAATCGTGCAATGAGCATCGGATCTTCCGCTTGTGGCTGGGACCGGGGCTGCTCCTCCATACTTCGCAGCAACTCGTCACGGAGAGACGCAATCTGACGGTCAACGGCCTCCTGGACGGCCTCTTGGACTCTGGCCGACGACTGCGAGGGCTGCGACTGCGAGGGGTGTGTGGAATACGCAGCTGTCGGGGAGGCCCTAGATGACTGCGTCGTAACCAGGGCGCCATAGGAGCCCATTCCGTAGTACGTACCCCTTTGGAGACCACCAGCTGCGGTCACCCATAGGTCGTCCGCCGACGGAGATGGAGCGGGCTGCGATGAAGTACCAGCCTCTCCAGGTGTAGGTGCACTAGCAGTCGCCCGCTCATGCAGCCTAAGATACTCGGCCTAGAAAAGGTTTGGAAACTCGATAATTGCCTAAGTTATATTAAAATTAACACAAAGTAAAGTAATACTTACATAGTTCTATGAGGCCCTCTCATCAATGAGATTTTCGTCCTTGCGATGGGTGGCCAAGAAGACGGTCACCATGTTTGCATCCTTCCCCCCTCAGTACCTGTTAAAAATATATTATTTATTACTAAACTTAAATATTTTTTCCAAGTACCATTTTATGGTACTTATATTAAAATAATATATTTTAAAAGAAAAAACATACCAAACGACAGAAATGTTCTGTCATCGGAATTGAGCCACCACACCACTTGGCAGCATTCTACCTAGCCGCCTTGGCCTTCTTAGACCTTTCTTTGTAGCTCGGATCGTCGAATCTAGCCCTCATCGCAGTCCACTGCTCAGGCGTGATCCAACCTTGGATCGGTTTTCTAGCACGATCACGAGCCTTCTGGTCATCCAGAGCATCTCGGATAAGCTTGGCGGCAACGGTAGGAAAGAGCCGCTCGATCAACTCGGCCCGGTGCGGAGGATAAAAATACGTTTGCTACAATAAATAATTTATTAAGTTAGCATCACGAATAAGTTATATAATATGCATAAATTAGAGGATTTATTTAATATACTTTTACTTGGAAGTGCGCAAACCAGAACGCCTTCCTCTCCTCCGGAGCCTCAGAGTAGTTGATCCAAGGGCCACCGTAGTTGTTCCTCAGAAATTGGCCCAGGCATCTTTGAACCGACGATGGACAATATCTATACAGAGATAATAATTTAAATTACTAAAAAAGTCAATATACGATGAATAAAGAGAAACACAAATATATACTAAACCATCTAATTGACTTACTTTGTACCGTCGGCCCAAATCTCTGTCCTCGTCTCCTCCGGAGGTGCGCATGGAGGATCTTGCTGATGCTGGGACAACGTCGGCACGACCTCCTCGACATGCTCATCTGTCCCCATGGTTCCGTCAGTAGGAGGAACGCTGGACGAGGGTGTACTATCATGCCAGGAACTACTCGTCCCAACAGTTGGAGATGTGAGTGATCGATATACTGGAGTACTGGGCGACGATGATCCGGAACCAACAGTAGACAGTACCGGAGTGGCACTCTGTCTACATCGGGACCTGCCGAATCCTCCGCGTCGCCCTGTCATATCTGATAACAACATATGATGAATATAGAGAAACACAAATATATACTACATTCTACAGTCGAAATGTGATACATATCACAAAGCATTCTACAGTCAAAATATAATACATATATTCGTTAATGGGTACATCTACTTTGTCAATTTTCCAACCTTGATCTATATTCTACAGTCAAAATATAGTTATATTCTACATGCAATATTTTTTATTTTCAATCATCTTCAGAAAATTTATCTTGTTCGCCTTCGTCGTCCTGCTCTTCCTCTTCCTCGTCTTCACTTTCATCTACTTCGTCGTCCTCTTTGGATAATTCTACATCTTCTACATTATTACTCGTGTAATGAGTAACTTCCGTTGAGTCCACATCTACAATATTTGTTACAAGAGGTAGATCGTCCTCCTGATAAGCTATTTCGTCAATGTCAAAGGTATTTCTAGCTTTAGTCTTGCATACTGCCCACCAATCCGACCTTGCTGTCCCCCGTCTAGGATAAGTTGTGAAGTACACGAGCTGAGCCTGACTTGATAGGACAAATGGTTCGTAGCCTTGATATCTACGCTTGTAGTTTATATCCACAAGGCCATGCTTATCAATTTTCCAACCTTGATCTTGAATCGGATCGAACCATTCACACCTGAATAATACGATATTAGCAGGTTTTGTGCCATAATTATATGTCAACTCCATAATCTCTCGTAAGATGCCAAACAATTATTGCCCGGATTGACGTCTTTATAGTTTGAAGATTTGATACACAAACCACTATTTTTCGTGGAATCAAGATCCAGAAAGCTGTCTCTGATAGGAGCATTTGTTGACTTGAACCTGAACCCATTCACACAGAAACTTGGCCATATTTTTACGGCAGTAATTGGTCCCTTGGCTAGAGTTCTAATAGATTCAGTCTCGGGTGATATTAGACGATCGACCTAAATACCAAAGTAGCGATAGTAAGTTATTTATTTTTGCAAGTATAGAAATAAAAAGTAATTACCAAGCATCTTACATATGCGCTCAACCAAGAAGGAAAATGGCATCTCATATCTTGATCTACTTCTTCGTCTGTTATGTAGGGTCTAACCGACCTCAACTCATCATTATATGTGCTGAAAAACAATAAAGCAACTGCTGATTAGTAGCATAATAGTATCTTATACTATTACATTGAAATGATGTAAACGTGGACGTATTAATTACTTACCCCTCTAGCTTCTCCACTTCATCCTCGTCGTAATTGAGTAATATATACAATTGAGCAGCCCTTAGCTCATCGTCATTCAAATATCTCTTCTTTATTTTTTCCGAAGGCTTTCGGGACGCAATGAATACTTTGAGTATTGCATCATTAGATTTCTGATATGCGTCGTCATTTCTGGGAGCTTTCGTCCTATTAGTAGCAACATGCGGTTTGAAATACGTCGAGCAAAAGTTTGTAATCTCCTCGAGAACATAAGCTTCACAAATAGAGCCTTCAACCCGTGCCTTATTTTTCACCTTTCTCTTTAGGTGATTCAGATGCCGCTCGAAGGGGTACATCCACCGATAACCGACAGGACCACCAATACGTGCCTCATAGGAAAGATGAATTGGCAAATGCTCCATAGAGTCGAAGAATCCAGGAGGAAACACCTTCTCGAGCTTACATAGTATTACCGCAATATCCCTCTCTTGCTTTTATAGGCGATCGACGAGCAACTTAGTACAACAAAGATCTCTGAAGAATATGCTCAGCTCTATCAATGGGTCCCAAACGACAAGAATTCTCGAAATGCAATCGGAATTAACCTCTCCATGAATACGTGACAATCGTGGCTCTTCATACCCACCAGTTTGTTCTCCTTGAGGTCGACACGTACCCGTCTGGAAACTTTAGACCATGAATCCACCTACAAAGTCTACCTTTATCCTCTTTATCCAGTGAGAAAACTGACTTAGGTTGCTTTAACTTTCCATTCCCCTCCTCTATCAAATGCAATGTAGGACGTCTACATATTTTTTCTAAGTCCAACCTGGCGTTCGGATTATCTTTCGTCTTCCCCTTTACCTCCATTACAGTATTAATTATGTTATCAAATACATTCTTCTCGATATGCATGACATCAAGGTTATGTCTGATCAGATTGGTGCTCCAATATGGCAGATCCAAGAATATACTCCTCTTTGTCCAGTTATGGGTGCGACCAAATCCGTCACACTTGTACCCCTTAGCAAGCTCTTCGATAGCACTTGGCAAATCTTTTACCTCTTCCCATATCGTGCATCCGGGCCACCTTGGCGGTGGATTGGCCTTCTCCACAACTCCCGCATGAAAAGCATTCTGGTTCCTCCGGTACGGATGATCCTTCGGCAAAAATTGTCGATGACAATCGAAGAAGCACGGTTTGCCTCCGTGTTTCAAACGGAATGCCTGAGAACGGTCCATTCAATACGGACATGAGAGACGACCATGGGTGCTCCATCCCGATAACATTCCATAGGCCGGAAAGTCGTTGATGGTTCACATAAGTGCTGCCCTTATCTGAAAATTCTGCTTTCTAGAAACATCGTACGTGTTGGCACCTACTTCCCACAACTGATTCAACTCATCTATCAAAGGCTGTAAATACACATCGATGTTCCTCTTCGGATTGTTCGGACCCGAGATAATGACGGTTAGGAACATATACGGAGTCTTCATGCACATCCAAGGCGATAGATTGTACGGAGTGACGATCACAGGCCAACACGAATACTGGGAGCCCAAAAGTCCGAATGGGATAAAACCGTCAGAGAAGAGCCCCAATCTGATATTACGTGCTTTCTCGGCAAAATATGGATACTCTCATTCAAAGTGCTTCCATTCTTCTCCATCGGATGGATGATCCAATACTCCTTCAATCTGTTTTCGCCTGTGCCAACTCATGTTTTCTGCAGTCTCCTTAACCATAAATAACCGCTGCAACCGCGGCGTCAAAGGCAAGTAGTGCATTAAATCGGTAGGCTTCCTTGCACCGACAGACTTTCCTCTAACAATGGCCTTGTAGCGATCAGCACCACAGAATCTGCACACATCTTCATCCTTGTCGTCTTTGTAGTACAACATGCACCCGTTGCGACATGCATCGATTTTCTCGTATCCCATCCAAAGCGATCTCACTATCCTCTTAGATCGATAGAAGTCTTTAGGCAATTTTGCACCCTCGGGCAAGATCTCTATAATCAAATCGAGCAGTCGATTATATCATTCTTGCGACATGTTAAAATCGGACTTGATGCTCAATAATCTTGTAACCACCTCCAACGGTGAATGATCCTCACAACCAGGATATAGTGGAGTCCTTGCATTCTCCAGCAACTCCATAAACTTTGCAGCATCGGCATTCGGTGCCTCCTCAACTGCATTATAATTGTCCGAATTGAAACTAAGTCCAGCCGCATCATAATTGTCCGGATTGAAACTAGGCCCGCCGCATCATAAACCATATTCACCAACCCGTTGTCGTAAGCATCGTGGTCTTGGACATCCATATACGGCTCCACATAGGGCTCCGACTCTGATGCTAGAGATACAAGTTCTCCGTGCGCGGTCCACTGATAGTAATTCGACGTGAAGCCCTTCGAGTATAAATGATATGTAACTTCCACTTCTGGATGATATTTCATGTTGTGACATCTCATATACGGACACTTAATTTTGGTACCGTCCATGTACTGAGGGAAAGCCTTGGCGAACTGCAGGAACTGCTGTACACCCTCAATAAATTTATCTCGCACACCGCATATGTCATCAGGATGACGGTTGTACATCCACGAACGATGACGCAGATAGTAATTCATATCTATTTCTAGATACTTCTGTAAAAATGATAGTATGTATCATATAAATTATTACATACAGTAGTTTATCACCTAATTTTATAACTTAACCGTACTATAAAAATCATAACTGATATAATACATAATTTTATTTATCAATGTCTAAAATAAGCAATATTCAAAACAACTGAAAAGAGGCCATGTCTCTTAGTTTTTTAATATTTTATACTATTGGTAAAAGCTTGGGTTCTTTACTGTATACAATGCTTACTAGGATATATAGTTACTTAGCTAACTATTAACAAAATCAAGTATATCAGTAAGTAACTATTTAACTACACTAACTATGTACTAATTTAATACTAAACTGATACCCTTAACTTCTACCCAATAACTCATGCTAACCCATCTTAAACCAACTAACCAATACCTTGACACTAAGCTAACTAACACTAGTATACATAGCTCACTAAATGCAACTGAAAACGGGTACTGATACAGTGGGACTTGTTGATACTTACTGATACATGGTTGCTGAAATGACACAGTGCTGATGGTTTTCCTCTTCAGTTGACTGCTCACTGTTGCAGACCTCCTTCTCACTGCCCACTACAAGGATCGACCACTAGTACACTGATACACAGTGTGGTCGAGGCACACTGTGCACACCATAGTGAAACCGATTCCCCCCTGATACACTGGCATACTGATGCACAGTTTTATGGCCCGAGCTTTCCCTCCCTCACACAAAAACATAAAGTCACTGAACTTACTCACTCACTCACTCACTGATACACTAAACTCACTGATACACTAAACTCACTGATACACTAAATTAAACTCACTGATACACTAAGCTCACTGATACACTAAGCTCAACATAGCCCTACCTTCATGTAAAACAACACTACCCACATTCAACACCACCAAATATATCATGATTGAAAACTTAGCTAAATACTTAGAAAAACCTTAACCCTCACTCCTCTTTTACTGAACTACCCATACAAAGAAACCCAAGCTCTCCACTGACTGATACACTGAGGTATCAGTGCCAACACAGTGCACATACAGTGAAGACACAGTAAAGAATCCGACTCCCTGTGTAAATCAGTCCCATGTCAGTGTCTGTGTGAGTGTGTGTGTGTGTGTGTGTGTGTGTCGTCTGTGTCTGTCAGTGTCTGTCTGCGTATATCGTGTCTCGTATCTGTGTGCGTGTGTCATGTCTGTCCAGTCATCAGTTGTGTCAGTGTCATATGAGAGAGAGAGAGATTACCTAGAGCTCGAGGAGGAGGAGGGGGGTGCCGGGGTAGCCGCAGCCGTGGAGAGCCGGTCGCCGGAGAGGGGGGGCGGGGGAAATCGAAAACTTTCAAAATTTTCGACAGATGGGGGAAAAGAATCTGAGCCCTAATTAAACAAAAATTAGCGACGTTTAGCGACGTCTAATTAAAACGTCGCTAAATTAAAATTTAGCGCCGTCAAAGACGTCGCTAAACACGTTGCTAAATATTTTTGATATATACGTCGCTAATTATGCCGCTAAACGTTGCTAAATCAGATATATTAGCGACGTTTAGCGACCTTAATTGAACTTATAACGACTCATCTTTTAAAATCTGAATAAAAGTCGCTGAATGTCGCTAAATGTCGCCATTTGGCGACGTTTAGCGACATTTTTAATGGAGTCGCTGATTTAGCGACGTTTATACCAGGAGTCGCTAATCTCGCTTTTTCTAGTAGTGGAGAGAATCCAAGCTGCTACACTTATCCCAAAAAAGTACATTCATCGGGTACTTCAGCATTTCTGGATGGACGGGTTAAAAAAAGTGAGTAACCCCCTTGTGGCTCACTTTAAGTTCACTGAGGAGAAGTGTCCATCTACCAAGGACGAGAAGAAAGATATAGAGTGAGTTCCATATGCCTCAGCCGTGGGGAGTCTTATGTATGCTATGGTATGTATGAGGTCAGACATTGCTCACGCAGTCGGCACAGTTAGCAAGTACACTTCCAATCCTAGAAGGGTATATTGGAGTGGGGTCAAGTGGATTCTCCGATATCTTCAGGATACTGCCGATTGGAGACTTTTATTTGGTGGTGACGAGCCGAAGCTGGTTGGATATACCGACGCTAATATGGCTGGAGATGTAGAGACGAGGCGATCAACTTTGGGCTATGTGATGATGTTTGCTGGTGGAGTATTGTGGCAGTCGCGTTTACAGAAGTGTGTTGCCTTGTCGACGACAGAGGCATGATATATTGCGGCGACGGAGGCTTGCAAGGAATTACTGTGGACAAAGAAGCTGCTACAGTAAATTGGGTTAAAGCAGGAGCAGTATCATTTGCTTTGTGATAGTCAGGGTGCTATTCACCTTATGAAAAACCAGATATTTCATAGCCGGTCCAAGCACATTGATACCCGATATCATTGGATACAGGATATGGTTGACAAGAAGGAAGTGGCGCTTGAGAAGGTTCATACAGATGACAACGGAGCAGATATATTCACAAAGGTTCGACCAAAGGAAAATTTTGAGTACTGCAGGTGGATTGTTGGGATAATGAACCCATCCTCATAGTTGTGAAGGGGAGATTTGTTGGAGTAGGTAGGGTTCCCAACCTATGTGGAAAATATCCTGGAGTAGGATTGAGTATTTCTACATATAATAGAAATATGTCAATGGATTTAGATTGGATATTCCTATCTATAATAGGAATGCTACTTATTGGTTTGAGGCTATATATAGGTGTCTCCTGGCCCTAAAATATATCTTTCTCTCTAAAAAAAATATAACAACAAGGAGGGAAAAGGAGGCAAGAGTGTCATTGCAACATTGGAGCGGAGAAAGAATGATTGGAGGCCGTTTTGAAGAAGGAGACCAGTTTTAGGTATTTTTTGTTGTCTTTCTTCTTCGTGGTTATAATCTATTTTATGTTCCAAAAGAGTTGTGGTGATCATTTTGGATCGGTGAGAAGTTTGTAAGGAGTCGGTGTATTTCTTATTTCATTAGTGGAGGCTTTTCAGGGTTGGACTCCCATCGTCCCGTGATTTTTCCCGCAAGGATTTTCTACGTTAAAAATCTATGTGTCTACGATTTGTGTTTTGGCTTTTTTGGTTTGTGCATTTTGCTCGGTTCTCTCGCAGGTACTCTCTGGTTTGGGGAACGATTTTTGTACTTTCGTTCCCAACACTTATGGCACTAAGTCTTACCCGATATGCATGGGAAAGAGTAAGGCATTTCGTCTTCAGCATGGAGTAAAAGCATTTTTTTACTGTCATCGTCAGTTCCTTTTTGTATCGCATCCGTGGAGAAGGAACAGAGATGCCTTTAGAGCTGGTAAACAAGAACTATCTCCTCTTCCGTTGAGATTGACAGGAGGTAAAGAGGTAGAGGATTTACCGACTGTGATGGAAGAACCGAGACCAAATGGTCTTTTTAAAGGATTCAGACATAGCCATAATTGAACGAAACAAGGTATCTTTTGGGATACCTAATTGGAAGGATAATCTTATAAGACACAATCTTGATGTCATGCATATCGGAAAGAATGTATTCGATAACGTCTTTAATACGGTGATGGATATAAAGTATAAAATGAAAGACAATCCCAAAGCAAGAAAGAACTTGGAAAATATTTACAGGCGTCCAGAGTTGAATCTTAATGGCCAATGGTACATTAGTCAAGCCTTCAGTGCCATCCACATTGAGTAGGGATGATAAATTGATAATATGCATCTGGATATCGAAGTTGAGATTTTCTGACGGTTATGTGTCAAATCTTGCGAGATGCGTTGATCTCAATGAACGCAAATTAACAGGGATGAAGCTTCATGATTGCCAGGTGTTCATGGAGAGATTACTACGAATTGCTCTGAGAGAGATGTTGCCTCCTCAAGTATGGACTTTGTTGTCCAAGTTATATATTTTCTTTAGAGATTTGTGTTCAAAAAAGTTAATGGTGCAACATATGATTGAACTTGAGGAGAAGATTGTATTGACAATGTGTAAGCTAGAGAGGGTATTTCCTCCCGACTTTTTTGACAGTATGGAGCATTTGCTGATTCATCTTGCATACAAAGCACGTCTGGGTGCTCACGTCCATTATCGATTGATGTACCCATTTGAGAGATATAAATTGATTAGCTTGGACTAATAATTTCTTTATTCAAATAATTTTTATCTTCAATATATTATTTATAGGTATCTACATCACCTAAACAAGAAAGTGGGCAATAAGGCTCATAGAGAAGCTTTGATATGCGAAGCATATATCATTTAGGAGGTTTCAAATTTTTGTTCCATCTATTTTGATACCCATGTCAGAATAAATCAGAATAGAGCCCCAAGGAATGATGAAGGTGGGTTTGATGCACCAAATGGGGAAATTTTATCTATCTTCAATGTGAGGGATAAGCCAACAAGTGCTACTAAAATACGGTGGTTGAAAGACGATGAGCTTGAAGCTTCTCATCGGTATGTATTATTAAATAGCGGGATAAAGAAGATAAAAGATATTGAGAAGTAAGCGACACAACTTTAGTAGTTCATTTACTTTACATAAATTGGCAAAGAGGTATCCTAACTGTAGTGCCCCGCTCCGTGTTGGCACTATGTACAAGAGATATCGGTTTGCTGACTCAAAAAGAAAACCTTCTTGAAGAGCTCCTTATTGAACCAGAAGATGACTGGTCTAGGTAAGTAGGCATAACTTTATTCTCTGATTCTTGCACGCCTTAATAATGAATATGAATTTTTGTAATGCTTGTTTGCTTAATAAGATAATGTTCACATGAGAATGATAGAACGAGAACCTGCATGCTTAAAAGGGAAGTTGTATGCTTGTCATTGAAAAGAACCTAGCCATGCTAAGTATAGAATTGAATATTGCATGTTAGTTACACTGACACCGCTATCGAATGAACCGCAGCCATGCTAATAAATAAGAGTAAAAAAAATTTAAATGTTTTTGTCGTATGCTAAAGAAAGAGTATAAATGCATGCTTAGTTAAAAGAGATAGAAAACTGCTTCCATGATTACTTAAATAGAGACTTTTACATATTTCTTTTCTCATGTTGTAAAGATATAACTGTTTGAAATGCTTGAACTGTATCAGAGAGATGGCGACCAGTCCGCATAGAGATAGAGATGGCAGCATGTCAGCACAGAGAAGAGAATAGATTGATTATATGCTTGTTTACTGAACTGTTGCATCCATATAGAGTTTATCTAATAGAGTTACATTCATGCATTAGTCTTTAGACAACTTGTGCACAAGGATAATCCTACGACCGATTCCTGGGGCACTGGGGACCGTTCTCCCTAGGATGGATCATAGAGAATACCCTGAGGCAAAGAAGTCCTTATGATCAGGGGGATATTCATGTCTACTAGATAGTTGATTCACGCATCAAAGCAGCTAGTATATGAGCGAGTATATTAGTGCAGTGCTGGGCCATGATAACACCGCTACTAATCGTGAGGAAGTAGACTCATAGGCCATCATATAGTTAGGTTGCATGCTAGGATTCAGCATTCTTGTTTACCTAACTGTTTGATGCAGAGATGGACAGGGAATAGAACATATGTGCTTATGTAAAATTATTGCTAACTTGTATGTCTGCTGCAGGGATAACCGTTCGGTGAAGGGTAAGAATAACTGAATAAGTGATATATATATATATATATATATATATATATATATATATATATATATATATATATATATATATATATATATATATTATTTAACATGCGTTATTGTTATTAACCGCTTTTAAAAAGAAGTCTTGTTTTCGTATATGCTTATATCTCGTTCACACGATAAGATGATTGTAGAAGCATGAAAAATACGCTGGAGAATTATACGCGTAAAACCCCCAACATACATGAAGCACGCGTAAAACAGAAGCTTCAGCGTTGTGTGGCGTAAAATATGACTTCAGAGCTGTCCGCGTAAAGCAGCGCTTCCAGGCTATTTTGGCATAAAAAGTTTGCTACACTCCGGCGTAAACTATGTCTGCTTTTAATGCAGCATGAAGTTGTACTAGAAACTCTTTGTATTCCTCAAATGAACCTGTCAGACAGAACAGTGAACCTGACTCCTGACAAAAAGTACTGCACGACGATCGAGAGGACGGCTGTAATGATGATTCTGTACAGAGCTCCAGACAAGTCATTTTTACGCATTCAAAGAATAGGCTGCCTATTCTACATAGGTAGAGATGAGTTTTTACGCTCAAGATGAGATAAAATCAGACGCCACGTCAAAAGCTGTTTTTCGTACAGAACTGGAGGCATATCTCTGCAGTTAATGCGCGAGATGGGGGCAGATCTCTGCATTTAATGCATGAGATTTTGTTCTATTTTTAATGACTGGGAGAACTAAAACTAGAGCTAATACACTCACATCACTATCCCTGCATATTACGCCAACCAGGCTATTTTCAACTATCGGAGTACGCCGTATGCTATCTCCTCGAAATACGCCAACTCAGGCTATATTTGCAAGGTACGTGATAAGGCTATTTGGCCCAGAATACGCTCAAGACCTCAGGAAGGAAGGATAATTGGCTAGTTTATGCTGGTTACCCATTATTTATACAGCATCAAGCTTTACGCAGAATTTGGCTTTTACGCCAACAAGATAGCTACTTGGCTTTTACGCCTACAAGACAGTTATTTGGCTTTTATGCCAACCATCTCTACACAAGGGGCAGTTACCTACGTGGCTTGCAAGCCGTGATCTTCGATGAGCGATTATACGCATTACCTCATAATGGGACACGCGTCACATACGAATTCAGGAGATCATTCAGACGTGGATAACAGTTATTATAACCGCCGTGTAAGGTACAACTCTCTCCACTAATTGGCTTCTACGCCGATTGGTCAGTTACTGTGACTGATCTCTATAAATAGAGACTTCCGGTCACAGGAGAACAAGGGTCAAAAAGGGTCGAGATCAGAGAGAGAGAACATATAGAGAGAGTGTTGATTGACGACTTTGGCAACGAGAGTTCAATTCCCCTCGCAATCTTTTGAAGCTCCTTCTTCTTCTATAGCACTTCTTCGTCATCATATGGTCCAAGGGACAAAGTGATCGACCGCAGATCAGACTCCTATAGAAATATTTCCCCAGAATCATTTTTATTGTACTTAACATCCTCGTATAGGATTAATTGTACTCTTTTTTCTTGTTTGTAAACAAAGAAAGGATTTCGTATAAACCTAGTTTTATTCTTTTGTTTATCACCAAACACAATATGGCGACTCTGCTAGGGAAAATATTCTCATCTGACGAGAAAACAATTGCTCAACACGATACTGTATCCACCGGATCAACGAAGAAGACTTTGGTCGTCCAATTCGACCAATCTGCTTATGAAGACATGCTTCATGCAGGGGGTAGCTCTCATCCCCTGTCTGTCCAGGACAACCGAAAGCTGCGTAAATGGGGTAGCTCTCCCTCCTCATCAGCCCTTCCTACAGGCTCTCTCTCTCCGACCAACAAGGTAGTGACATCACAACCTATACGCTCTGTGCGTAAAAACCCGTCTTCCGTCTGTGATATGGCAGACAAAATTTCTGACAAGGCCTCAGTACCAATTCAGAAATTTCAAACGCGTCCTGTGCGTAAAACTTTGTCTCCCGTCTGTGACGTGGCAGACAAAATTTCTGACAAGGCCTCAGTGCCAATTCAAAATTTTCAAACGCGCCTTGCATGTAAAAATGTATCTCCCATCTACAAGGAGGCAGATGGACCCTTGGATCACATCAAGGAAAAATGAGTGGCGAATCTCCCAACCTCTAGAGTTGTATGCCACCAAGAGAAAAAGATTACGCGTGACACTTGAGGCTGTTTGAGAACTCCCCCAGTTTTATGCGAACCTGTGCAAAGCTCCAGATTACTCCAGGATAAGCCCATCTGCGTAAAGAAGACTCGTTTTTCGGGAAAATGCGCTCCTCAGCAGGATGATGGGTCATATGCCGCTCATATGGGTGGACTACTGTATTCCTATGGCCGAGAAAAGGTTATGGTTCCCAGTCTCCACAGGCCTACTGATATAAAAATGCAGAATAAGCCTTCTTCTTCTGCTGCTACTCTCACCAATTTGTATGATTTCTTGATCCAAAAACGCAAAGACAGGGGTCAAAATTAAGATTTAGTGCCCCTAACTTCCAAGCGTAGGGAGATCACGTGGGAAGATGCGTCAACATCTAATGTCGTCATGACATATGGGCCACATGAAGATTCTGTCTTTATTGTACAAGAAGAATCTCGCGATGGCAATGACCAGTATCAAATAATCTTCGGTCGAATGCGGAATAGACCAATTATACAAGAAGAATCTCGCGAGTCAGATGTTGGAAAAATCTAAATCCACAGATATAGTCCTCAGGCTTTGAGGATTATGTAAAATATGGGTTATAATCTGAAGTTGAAGCGAGACTTAACTATAGAAAAGGTAGACGAATACCGTTGCATGGTGATCTTTACTGTCAACGAAATTATTTTAGGTTAGGGTTTACTGCATCTCTTGCAAACTCAAAACCTCCAGAGTCTGATCCTGTAATACCAGAGGCAGGCTCTTCTAAATCAACTTCTGTGGACAAGGGCAAACAAAAAGAAGAAGAAGAACCAGACAACGATATGTCTGGGGGTAGTCTTCCTCGACAAACAGAGTGGCATCCAAAGCTGGGGGCAGAATTCCCTCTGAGCCTGAAGATGATGCAACTATGACCATCTTCCCTGAAGACGGTATGACTCAGGTTTCAGGAGCCCGAAAGTCAAAAGGGACTTTCTCATTCAACGAGGATGACATCATTGAAATCTTCAAGATATTGATGAAGGAAAACAAGCTTCGGCTACCCAACATCAGATACCCTGAAAGGACTGGCAAGGTCGATGACCCAGAATATTGTCTCTTTCATCGGTACATTCATCACCCCACAAGGGCATGCTAAGTACTAAAAAAGAGAATCCGGGAGTTGATCGACACCAAAGTCCTCACTTTGCATTTATAAACGAGAACACGGTCACTGCAAATTAATTTTACTCTAACGTGACAATTTGCTCCCTCAAGAGGTACTGGATGATGAGTCCCTAAAGTTTTCCCAGCGGATTCTTCAGGTCTATCCCCACTCAGCAAAATCACTCCACAGTAAATGTTTCGGATATGAGTTCACGTCCATATTACCTCTGAACTATTGTCCAAATATTTTTTTCCCCAGCTGAATTTGCCATGTCCAAATGACCTCTGAGCAAACCTACCAGTTTATTGCTATAGATCAGTTCACGTCCATACTACCTCTGAACTACGTCTTTCCACTTTCTCCAGTAGAGTAAATCTTTCACCACGAAAATGGTCATGTCCATATTTCCTCTGCCCTATTTTTTCTTTATCTCCACTGAGTCATATCTTACCACGTCCTCATTACCTGTGTAAGATATTTTTAGAACTTTTTCATGTCCACATTACCTCTGAGTGAAGTTCTTCTCTTCGACTTCCTACTATCACATTCGTATAACCCCTGATAGTGCTAGTCATTTCAGCTTATTATCTGTACTTAAGGTACGCCAAGGGTAATAAGTCCATAACCCGGATGTACAAATTGACTCTTGGTTTTTCATCCCCAGCAAGTGCCTATGTGCAACATTTTTTTCTTCGTTACAAATTATGGTAAAGAGCCATCATCCGTATCCAAGAGTCCTGGGTACGCAATGGGTGATGGATCCTCAAAATTTTCCCAGTGGAGCAATCCTTAGGTCTACTCGCACATTCGCACAATGACTATTTAAACCAGTCTTATTTTATGCTAGCCATGTTCATATTACCTCTGAGCTATCGTCCCATCAATCTCCCCAGCGGCGCGATCCTGGGTCTATCTTCATATTTAGATAGACCACACTCGACGAATCGCTCTTTTAAAGAGTTTTTCGGACACTAGTTCACATCCATACTACCTCTGAACTGCTGTCATAATATTTTTCTCAGGCTGAATTTGTCATGTTCATATTACCTCTGAACAAACCTTCCGGGTCTGGCTATCGATTATCATGTCCATATTACCTCTGATATCGGTTGTCATCTCAACTTAACACCCGTACTTTACTCTAAGTACGCCAGTGGTGTTAAGTCCACAAAAATTATCACGTTCATATTACCTCTGCCAGGGCTTTGTCCTAAACTTATTACTTGCACTCTCGTGCACAAGAAGTAACAGGTCTACCAAAAATTGTTCATGTCCATATTACATCTGAACTATCCTCATTTTTCCCAGCAAAGAGAAAGTCAGTTCATGTTACCTATGGACTATGTCTCTCCACTATCCCCCACAGAGTCATATTTTTACCGCGGCTATATTATCTCTGGCAGAACTTGTCTCAAACCTATTACTTGCACTAACGTGCGCAAAAAGTAATGGGTCCTCAAAAATCCCCCAGCATGATGTCTTTACCAGCCACAAAATCTATCACGTCTATACTACCTCTGATAGGGCTTGTTTCGAACTTATTATTTTGTACTAAACGTGCCCAACAAATAATAGGTCCACAAAAAATCCCTCAATGGGATATCCTCAACAAACCAAAGTTCGCACAAACAATTATAAAGAAATGGAGGGTTTTTATATGATTGCAAATGGAACTTACAGATTAGCCAAGTCTAATGAAAAATTTGATAATGGCTACTATCAACTGCAAATTTCTGAAGGAGTACTATACTTGATCTCCTTTGCTTAACGGAGTATGATGAAGATCTTATTCTGACGATACCATACACAAAGGTTAGCTGGATCATATTCTATCATATTCATATGACCTCTTAATAGATATGCTTAACTAATTTATAAATCTATCATATTCATATTACCTCTGATAGTATTTAGTATACAAATTTAGTTGGATTATATTCTATCAAGTCCATATTACCTCTGAATGGATTTACATTCATTAAAACCTTAACGAAAGTATGTCATGTTCATGATGCCTCTTATATCAGTTTTATCTTAGACTATCTTATTCTAAAGTGATGGGTCCACAGAGTTAGAAAATGTATATTTATTATCTCTGAGAAATTACAGGAGAAACAAAAAGGTACATCATTGGGGAGGAGTAGTTAAATCCCTAATCTGTCGCGCCAAAGCAGCCATCCTCTCATTCCTGGAGTTCAAGATGTTAGTGCGAGCCCGTTCCAGCCTTGCCTTGTCATTGTACAAGCGAGATAGTTTGGACAGAGAATTAACAAGACTTGCGTGGATAACACATGCATGAGTCAAGTTCTGTTTAGCTGTATCCACTTGGCCCTTCAGCACATTGCGGACTGCCGATGTCTTGAGAAGCCTCTCCCTTGCCTGAGCAAGTTCAGCTTCCAATTCTTGAACCCTCACTTCATTTCCCTTAAATTTGGCCTGGCACTCAGCTAGCTGAGGAATAAACTCCACCAAGACAGCCTGATCTTTATCCATCTCTTGCTGCTGTTCCTGGATGGATTTGTTTAGAGATTCTATTTACTCAGCAAGTTTTGCAGTCAAGGAGTCATACTCAGCTTGAACCAGATCATAGATGCTGCCTCGGGATAGTTATAAATACTCATTAATGGGTTGTTCTAAACCATTAACTATTTGCTCTAGCGCATCAGCTATTTCAGCGTCACTGAAATTTCTAATCTGCGCTATAGGGAGATTGGAGAACATCTTCAGAGCATCAAAACCTAGGTTCTTCTCCAGCACCATCGATATCAATTCTTTCAAAGTGAGGTAGAATATGCTAGTGTATTGATCCACTAGCATAGCAAATCTCGAATGGATGCTGGGAGTGGCCGCAATATCGGTAAGTCCCCTTTCTGGAAAGACTGCAGAGGAGGTTGCCACAGTCGTTGCTTCAACAGATAGCGCGACAAAAGAAGAGACACCCATAATAGTTGAAGTTGTTGGTACACTCGACGAAGGAGGCACGGACGAGATAGTGGGTTCATCCTCCTCTGATGTTATTTGAACTGCCACTAGCGGGATGACACCCGAGAATGTTGCGAATGAAAGATCGGCATCTTCAAAGCATGCTTCTTCGACGTCGAGCATCGCCGTTTCATCAGCTGGATCCGCAACAAAGTCAGAGGTCGTGTCAACCCTGCCCTCCCCAGAGATGTCTTCGCCTGAAAAGAAGATAAGAGAAAAGTTAATATCAAATTTGATGTTAATTTTCCTAAAAGAAGCATAAAAACAACATTTACCCATGGCCGATGGTATGTATATTGCGTCTGCAGCCTGTATAGCTAAATCATTTCTTAATGATGCTAAACAAGCTGTCATACCTGGAGAAGATGGTGCACCAACTAACGTTTGAGGATAGTCATCCCAGTCATCACCCAGATCCACTCAAGGTTCATCGGGTGAAATCTCGCTGGAAATACTTACAGACGAAGGAGGGGTTAGTCCCATTATTGGTCTGGATAAAGGTATATTGATTCTGAATATGCTCGGTCTCGAAGACGACCTCGAAGCACTACCAGTAGCGGTAGTAGCGGCATCGATCGCGAGCAAAGAATCTCCAGCACTATCAGCCGGAACTGTGGAGGTTCCCTCTCTAAAAGGCGAAGGACCTCTGATCAAAGAATCATCCCCAACTGGAGAAATAACAGGCTTACTCCTAGAAGCCCCCTTGGTGGAAGTCCTTTTAGGACCTCTGACTGTCTTCTTCTTGCGGGAGTAAGGCTCTTTTAAAGTGGAAGCCTTTCGCTTATTGGAGATAACGAGAGGCTCTGGTGGCGGAGCTATTACGCCTTTCAGTATTATCAATAAGAAATTGTCTGCACCGATAGTGTCTTCACCTTCATCAGAGGAGACGGATGGGATCTCTTCTCTTCCAGTAAACTTATGGGAAGGCATCCTGAAACTTCCATACACATCAAAATCACGATGGAAGGTATTGATGGATGCATAAAATTGTGCGTACGAGTGAAGGATGCGCAACTCCATGGAGAGATAAGTCACGGGCACAGCAAAAATTGCACCAGTACAACCCGTGATGAAATACCGCCATCCTCTGGCTCCATCAATAAGTCCACCCTTGGACTTGAAGCTGGTGATGGGATTCTCCACGTGTAACTGGTCGTACCCAAATTGTCTGGCAAACCGGCTAGGCAAATAAGGCTCCAAATAGCAGTGGTCCTCACTTCTGTACAGCAAGTGGGAAGGTCTAATGCAGACCAACCAATAAAAGGCTTCAGGAGAAAGAATAGTCCTCCCTTGGCCTGTATCCTGAAGTTGCGTCCCCTGTTGATTGATATGTACGGGGGGGATGGTACAGAAGAGCTTCCAGCCATGGGCAAAATTTAATGCTCGTCGGCAATCTATGACGCTCGCCACATTCCAAAGAGAATTCTTATAATTCAACAAGAAATTATTTTTTGAACTGCTGACAGAGCCGGGAGACATCACCCTGGTGTTGTGAAGGATTAACCATTCCATCAGGTATAGGAATGGTAATTCCACTCTGGGAAATCCTTCACGCTGCGTATTATCAGCTAGCAGCCCATCAGTAATGGCCCTCAGGCCAGCTTGTATTCTACATACCATGGCAGGAAGTAGGCCCAGTCTTACTCCAAACACCAAATGCACTGCTGTCCATATGGTGTTGCGATGAATGTGATCCGCAGACGCGATGCCAGGCACTACCCATCGGTGTAGCCAGACAGAGAGGAAGCCAGCCAGTTGAGCTATCCTCGACAGAGGCTTGCGACAATGCCTCATATAACTGAAGGCTTTAGTGCCTGCAGGATAACCCCCATCTCCTTATCGAGAATATAATCTGAAGCCCCTGCGTCTTCAATGAGGTCATCGACTGTGTTGGCGCTAAGCATGCTCAAGAGGTTCAAGGGCTTATCTCTGCTATCTACAATCTTGTTCGGCTTAGCATTTTTAGCCTGATGGAAGAAGAGGTAGGATGCCTATTTGTTGATATGAGCCAAATCAGAGGGCTCTTTGTAGAAGGTGGTGCAGGCAAGATAGTGGCTCATCAGCTCCTGCTATACCGCCACTGCCCGAGGGTTTGTATCCCTCAGCTCCCTATTCGTGGAAACATACTCTTCATAAGGAGTGTCCCCCATTGGCAGCTTTGAAATCTCTGCCATCTCATGAAGGGCTAAGCCCAACTCCCTAAGTGGAGTAGCAAAAGTCCCAGTAAGCGAATTGTATCGCTCCATCAAAGCTAAAAACAAGTTGGGGTTGACAGGCAGCCCAACACTAGTGGCACTCACAGCCGTAAATAAGCCAATACTTTCCAGCTCCGTCCGAAAGTGCTTCAGGGCCCAGGCAGTTAAACTGGACCATCGAAGATTCTCGGGGCTAAACCATCCACTGGTGCGAGGGTTAACCTTGGGGTGCACTCCTCCCTGCCCCATAAAGTCATTGCAGAAAGTCGATATTTGAACCGGCTAGATCAGTGAAGTGTCTTCACTCGGGATGCTGCCCGGCAGTAATCCTCTGAAAGGCATAGCAGGGCCTGAAGGACTGCTCATGAAGGCTACTCGGTTCAATCCTTTCTTGTATGAGATCTTCCCTGGCCGTCCATAAAGATCGGGAGTCAGAGTCCACATCATCTTCCTAGGATGCGTGGCATAGAAGAATGCTGAGATAGGATAATCTCTGGGCATCCTGGGCAGATACATGACCGTGCCCTCAGCAGAAAACACCCAATCTTATTTCTTGGGCTTAGTCTGGGACTGTTTGTCGATAACATCCCCGAATAAAAAACCTGGTTTTTTATATTCAGTCCCATATATGTATGTCAGGGGCTCCCCACTTATCATACTCAGCAGCATTCGTTCTCCTTGGGATGAGATCAGAGTTCCCCTTTCTTGAGGATACTCAGTTCCAGAAATGGGGAATGTCACATGGGACAAGTCCTCCAGATAGCTGAAATTCAGCATCCCAGCAGCAGAGACCATCACTTCAGCCAAAGGAGGGATCTGCAAGTCCACTGCAAAATGAAAGAAAACAAGTCAGTTTTTACGCTAGACGCTACACTCTTGCAGTATACGCCAAAGACTAAAAAGTCTGCGCTTTTACGCCAGACTGCAAAAACTTGAGCTTTTATGCTGAAAACCGATTTTTAGTGCATAAAACTCAAGATTGGCAGTATACGCCAAAATCTAACAGTCCGAGCTTTTTACGCCAGACTGTCAAAATTTGAGTTTTTACGCCAGAATTTACATCCAGCGCATAAAACTCAAAGTTTGTAGTATACGCCAAATTTTGACAGTCTGAGTTTTAACGCCAGACTGCAAAAATATAGAGTTTTTACGCTGACACATTAGGAATGTGGGCGTAATGATAAAACATCTCTATGCATCGTCTTCCTCGAAGAGGCTCTTAGCACAGAAGATGACCTTGCGCGTACACGTACAACGTGTGCGAAGAATTTTATTCCTCTCGAAGTCTTTAACTATGATGCCCAAAGCGCAGCTCGTCGGAGGAGCACTTCGTTTAGATCGGGGCTCGCTCAGCCTAATGGGGGTTGCTCGTGCTTGAGCAGAGGAGCGAGATGAAGAAGATGCAACTTTCTTTCCCTTAACAGTGGAAGCCTGTTTTGGTGCCATGGCGAAGCTCAAAGTTCTCAGAAAAGAGACTAAAACGAAGAGTTCTCAAAGAGACGAAGGGTTTTACAAAGACAAATGAAAGGTTTCTCTCTCAAGACCTTGGGCTATTTATAGAGTTCGGATAACTCTTCGAATCCCTAACTAAATTCGATATTTAATAGTCAGTTATGATTTGGGACCACGTCAACCTATCATTTGAAAAAAGAAGACGGACAGTCATGCTGCGTAGTGAATCCAGATTTTACGCGCAGAGTAGATATATGATTTTACGCTCAGAGGCTACAAATATATGGTTTTATGCTCAGAAGCTTTTACGCTCAGAGATTATAAATCTATGGTTTTACGCTCAGAAGATTTTACGCTCAGAGGCTATAAATCTACGGTTTTACGCTCAGAAGCTACAAATCTACGATTCTACGCTCAGAAGCTACAGAAGGCCAATTACAAGGGTTTACGCAGAAAATGCTCCTTTTTGGCTACAAAATATTCCAAGTGCCTGAAGCACACAGATGTCAGCATTGAAGATGACTCTTCTTCTTGGGCCATTAGAAGTTCATTCGAAGTCTAGCCAGAATCTTTTACATCTAAAGTTCAAGTATGGCCTGTTCGGCGGACATTTCTCGCCCTATTTCAAGGGATTTTCAGGGAAATCATTCTTGAAGATGATGGTCTGAACAGAAATTCTTTGTATCAGAGAAGTGACAGTTCAGAATTTTATGCGACTCCTCGTCCAAAAATAGCATGACAGTTGGATCTTCAAGACAACTTAACGCTAAAAAGCTTTTTACGCATCTTCCGTTACGCGTAAAAGACGGGACGTGACCAGATAAGCGTTTATCAGAGTTAGCATAAAATTACCCAGACTTGTCGAAGCTGCACATTTTCAGACTTCCTCACCGCAAATATGGCAAATCAGCAATGCGTAAAAGAAGACAAGTTTATTGATCATGATTACATATGATGGAAATCCAGTTTACAAAAGATTTTTTATTTTGATGATTACATATGATGGAAATCCTTTTTTTACAAAGGATTTCTCATTAAAGATCATACTGGGAATCTGTTGTGCCAGGTTCTCATATTGGTGGAGATCTTTTTCTTCTTCTACGGCACTTCATCGGCTTCTGCGGCCGATGAACAAGAAAATGATTAATGGCGGAAGGATACAAAACTGGGCCTGTTTTATTCAAGCCCACCCTCCATACGCCATGGCAGACACGCCCTAGAATTGTGTTAGGGATTCAGACCCAACACAATACTCGAAGACAGGGCCAAAGTGCCTACCTAAGTCCAACTTCATAACAGGAGAAAATACAGCTAGCAAGCTGTGTGGTCCGATGAGACCCTTCATATCTCCTGGACGAATTGTCATATAAAATTGCTGATTATCCCGAGCAAAGAAAGCTATGATATTCTTCCATGATCCATCATTGCAGAGAATATTTGCTCGAAGACGCCTCTTTTTACGGCTCCTTACATGCTGGAAGAGCATGATCTTCTTCTTCCTCAGGTCAGCCCAATGGATCTCGGCAACCATCTCTTTTGGTGAAGGAAGTATGGAAAGACAGGTTCACTCACTTGCCTTTATATAGGCAGAAGAGAACATACCAAATCCTAACAACTTCCTAAAATTTGTCGAGAAATCAACCTCGCAGAACGAGTCAAATTTGACCTTTTCATGCTTCATTCAAGGTATTTCAAATTACGAGGAATTTAAAAACTTTGAAGGGGGTTTTGTAGAAGCATAAAAAATACGTTTGGGAATTATACGCATAAAACCCCCAACATAAATGAAGCACGCGTAAAACTGAAGCTTCATCGCTGTGTGGCGTAAAACATGACTTCAGAGTTATCCGCGTAAAGCAGCGCTTCCAGGCTGTTTTAGCGTAAAAAGGTTGCTACACTCCGGCGTAAACTATGTCTGCTTTTAATGTAGCATGAAGTTGTACGAGGAACTCTTCATATTCCTCGAATGAACCTGTCAGACAGAACAGTGAACCTGACTCCTAACAAAGAGTACTGCACGACGATCGAGAGGATGGCTGTAATGATGATTATGCACAGAGCTCCAGACTATCGTTTAGTGGCATATCCTTGAAACAAGTCATTTTTACGCATTCAAGGAATATGCTGCCTATTCTACATAGGCAGAGATGAGTTTTTACGCTCAAGATGAGACAAAATCAGACGCCACGTCAAAAGTTGTTTTCGTACAGAACTTGAGGCATATCTCTGCAGTTAATGCGCGAGATGGGGGCAGATCTCTGCATTTAATGCATAAGATTTTGTTCTATTTTAATGACTGGGAGAGCTAAAACTAGGGCTAATACGCTCACATCACTATCCTTGTATATTACGCCAACCAGGCTATTTTCAACAATAGGAGTACGTCGTATGCTATCTCCTCGAAATACGCCAACTCAGGCTATATTTGCAAGGTACGTGATAAGGCTATTTGGCCCAGAATATGCTCAAGACCTCAGTCAGGAAGGATAATTATCTAGTTTACGCTGGTTACCCATTATTTATGCTGCATCAAGCTTTACGTGGAATTTGGCTTTTTTGCCAACAAGATAGCTACTTGGCTTTTACGCCTACAAGACAGTTATTTGGCTTTTATGTCAACCATCTCTACGCGAGGGGCAGTTACCAATGTGGCTTGCATGCCATGATCTTCGATGAGAGATTATATGCATTACCTCATAATGGGATACGCGTCACACGCGGATTCAGGAGATCATTCAGACGTGGGTAGCAGTTATTATAACCGCCGCATAAAAGGTACAACTCTCTCCACTAATTGGCTTCTACGCCGATTGGTCAGTTACTGTGACTGATCTCTATAAATAGAGACTTTCGGTCACAGGAGAACAAGGGTCGAAAAGGGTGGAGATCAGAGAGAGAGCACATATAGAGAGTGTTGATTGACGACTTTGGCAACGAGAGTTCAATCCCCCTCGTAATCTTTTGAAGCTTCTTCTTCTACAGCACTTCTTCGTCATCGTGTGGTCCAAGGGACAAAGTCATCGATCGCAGATCAGACTCCTATAGCAATATTTCCCCAGAATCATTTTTATTGTACTTAACATCCTCGTATAGGATTAATTGTACTCTTTTTTCTTATTTGTAAACAAAGAAAGGGTTTCGTTAAACCTTGTTTCATTTTTTTTATTTATCATCAAACAATGATAATTGTTGATAAGAGAGAGAGAGAGAGATGATAAGAAGATAGTCCACTAGAAGCATGCTAGAGTCTTTAAAGAAATAAATATGGCTCGTGAGACACGCTGCGCACCAGAGTTATAAAATGAACCTGCATATCGTGCATAAAATGCTTGCTTTGCCTACTTTTTTATATTTCGAATATAAAATATGGCTTTCAAAGATGTTTTCAAAAGAAGTAATATGACTCCGCTCCTGTACTGCATAAAACAAACCTAGGTTAAACTAGAAAGATCACTAATAATGTAATATTTTATAGCATAATTACTTAGTGTTGGTTTTAGTGAATGTTACTTCTGTTCGTTAATTTTATATTCACTAGTACTTTCTCTAAATTGCTGACCCACCAATATTTTTCTTGTTCGCAGGTGCTGGATCGTCCGAGGAAGCGATAGTCGTAACTCATCCCTAGGACCCAAAAATCTGGTGTTGATGCCTTGAGCTGTATTGAGATATCCTGAGCTGCTTTTCTATAGAGGGACATATTGTATGGAATGATGTGATTGTATTCACAGAACCTCGTGCCTTGACCCTTGCCCCGAATACTCAGATAGATTACTGTTGTAATATTGTCCCTCCGCTGCATACTTGATCGGTTTGATGATAGCCAAAACTTTAACGATATTGCCTTGTGCGAGCACAACCCCAGGCTCATACGATATCACTCCTCGATGGCAAATGATATAAGTCCCGCGGGAGCGCCGGGGTGAGGTGATTCGCACCCGACGGGGGCGTTGTCGGGACAAGAATGGTATCAAAATAACTCGATCATTTAGCCTTACGCCCTTTCGTTGTAAGTTGCAAGATGACGATTCATTGCCATTTATATCGTTGTTGCGTAGAGTGTTCCATACAATAAGTCCATAAATATTCTCAAAGATGTACACAAATTTTTTTTGGATTTGATTTATTGTTTGAGAGTTGTAATTTTGTGCTTGTTGATTACTAGAGTTTTCGTTTGAGGATGGTGAGGGATGAGAACTATCGATGCTCAAGATATCGAAAGTTTCTCCTTGAGTTTCGAGGACAAAAAATTTTCTTCGTGGATAAGTATGTACTATCCCGCTCCATGTTGGCACTATATACAAGAGATATCGGTTTGCTGACTCAAAAAGGAAACCTTCTTGAAGAGCTCCTTATTGAACCAGAAGATGACTGATCTAAGTGAGTGGGCAGAACTTTATTCTCTGATTCTTGCACGCCTTAATAATGAATCTGGATTTTTGCAATGCTTGTTTGCTTAATAAGATAATGTTTACATGATAATGATAGAACGAGGACCTGCATGCTTAATAAAGAACTTGTATGCTTGTCATTGAAAAGAACCTAGCCATGCTAAGTATAGAATTGAATGTTGCATGCTACTTACACTGACACCACTATCGAATGAATCGCTTCCATGCTAATAAACAAGAGTAAAAGAATGTTCATATATTTCTGTCGTATGCTAAAGAAAGAGTAGAATTGCATGCTTAGTTAAAAGAGAGAGAGAATTGCTTCCATGCTTTCCTTTCTCATGCTATAAAGATAGAACTGTTTGAAATGCTTGAACGGTATCAGAGAGATGGTGGCCAGTCCGCATAGAGATAGAGATGGTGGCCTGTCCATACAGAGAAGAGAAGAGATTGATTATATGCTTATTTACTGAACTGTTGCATCCATATAAAGTTTATCTGATAGAGTTGCATTTATGCATTGGTCTTTAGAGAACTTGTACACAAGGATAATCCCACCACCGGTTACTGGGGCACTGGGGACCGTTCTTCCTAGGGGGGATCAGAGAGAATATCCTGAGGCAAAGAAGTCCTCGCGATCAGGGGATATTTATGGCTATTTGATAGCTGGTTCATGCGTTAAAACAACTAGTATATGAGCGAGTATATTAGTGCAGTGCTAGACCGTGATAACACCGCTACTAATCTTGAGAAAGTAGACTCATGGGCCATCATATAGATAGGTTGCATGCTAGGATTCAACCTTCTTGCTTACCTAACTGTTTGACACAGAGACGGACTGGGAATAGAACATATGTGATTATGTAAAATTATTGCTAACTTGCATGTCTGCTGCAGGGATAACCGTTCAGCGAAGGATAAGAATCACTGAATAAGGATGTTCAAATAATTAATTGACAGTTTTTATAATCGAGGGTTTAAATAATTAATAATTATTTTATTCGAGAATGATATATTTAAACGTGCCTGATAACGTCTGTGAATACCAGGATAAAATCTGAAGAATGATCATAGCTTGAACTACTGAAAATACCATGATAAATATAGGGGATTGAGGATTTGGTCTGATAATATTATACAGGTGATTGATCATATTAGATATAATGTACCTCTAGTCAACCGTGGTCAACCCTTTAGCTTAGTGACTATGTGAGCTTGTAACAATGATTGAAGCCTATGCTAGACGTGTGTCCCCTGCCAGTTTTACAGCATAGACGATTACAGAGCCTTGGGAGTTATTGATGGAGTTGCTTATCTTGTAGGCTTTGGTACCAGGTACTTATATTATTTATACCGATATTATGGTTATTTTATTCATATTGTTTATTCATCTGCTGTTGTAGCCTAGTTTTTATAGACTCTTATTTCTTCTCGAGTCTATTCGAGTTTGTGTGTTATTGGGCGGACGACTTTAGCATATGTAGCTTATTCTTGTGTATTTTTGTTCATTGTGGATTGAGACATAGATATTTATATTTACTGGATTATTTAGATAGTGACCATTATTATACAGCTTATACATATTCGAGTCGGACCAGAGTTTGGCCGAATGCGTAGCTGGCATGTTGCGTATTTCTGGTCCTACGTATTTTGGGACTGGGGCATGACATATTTTTTGTGCGGGCCCATGCAGGTCAGAGCATATCATTTTGGATATGTTACTGTACCAAACGAGCCTACAGTTTAGGGGTTATTGTTGAATAGGACCTCAATCCATAATTATTTTTTTAAAACTCCCTTTGTATTTGATTTTTGCCCTTGGACTTCCAAATTATATTCGTTCAGTTTCCATCAATATTGTTATTATTGTTTCTCATCCCCTTTTATTTCAGAAAGATGAATGCTTGTGCTTGATGGTTCCCTCCACAAGAAGATCGTAGTTCAGATGACAGAAGACATGATTGGTGTAATATTCTCTGAGAAGATTGTTACCCTCAGTAAGGTAGGTTGATAGGTTCTTTTTGGATTCTAGAACTAGTATAGAATGTTAGCAAGAGAAATGGACCTAGAAGTATGTTCCTAGAGTGGGTAAAACCTACCCTTACTTGAGATAGCAGTGACTTGGGAAGTACTGGGAGCTAGAAAGATTATTACTCCTAACCCTCTAGAATAATTTATGGAAATGCATAGCCAGATGCTATGAATTAGTTGTAGTATATAATAGCGATACCAGGAACGATATTATGAACTGGAGAAGATGAAATTTTAGGCTCTCATCTGGAAGATGATTATCTGATACCAGGAATTCTAGTATGTGCTTGGGTGATACCATTATTATAATTGCACTATATGACTCAGAGCAATAAATAACAGAAAGAAGAAATTTGAGGAATATAATTGTAGGAAGAAATTTGAGGAGAAGAGTAATTATACATTAGGGAAGAAAATTTTTGGAGGTTTAGTATTGTAAATATAATGGGAGAATTTATTATGAGGTTAAGTCTAGACTATGGCATTGTCCTAGGCATGAATTGGTTGAGCCAATACCACGCGATGCTAGATTGCCGAAGTGGTGGCATTATATTTAGACCACCAGATCACCCTGAGTTTGAGTTTCTTCGGGGAGCCCGAGAGCATGGTGTCCAACCTCCCTTAGCGAAACACGTTACAGAGGGTGAACCAGTGTACCCTCACTTTATATCAAAGCTTGAGGACATGTTTCCAGAGGAACTTCCGGGCCTGACACCTGACCGAGAGATATAGTTCACTATAGAGTTGACTCCCAGAGCCGAGCCAGTTACTTTTCCTGTCTACAGACTATCACCGAAGGAGTTGGTTGAGTTAAAAGTCCAAGTAGATGATCTCTTAGATAAGGGTTTCATTCGGGCTAGTATTTCTCTATGGGGAGCACCCATCTTAGTTGTGACAAAGAAGGACAGGATGGTACATTTGTGTATCAATTATAGGGCATTAAATGATGTAACGATAAAGAACAAGTACCCTTGTCGTGCATCGATAATTTATTTGATCAGCTAAGTGGAGCATGTGCATTCTCGAAGATCGATCTCAGGTTCGGCTATCATCAGATCAAGGTACGAAGGGAGGATATTTTGAAGATGGCTTTTCGGATGAAGTACGGGCACTATGAGTTTCTAGTCATGTCGTTTGGTTTAACCAACGTGCAAGCAGTATTTATGAGTCTGATGAACAATAATTTCCACCAGTACTTAGATAAGTTCATGGTGGTATTTATCGACGACATCTTGGTATATTCCAAGAGCCAGGAGGAGCATGAGAGGCATCTCAGGATTGTATTGGAGACGCTGAGGTAGGAGAGGTTGTATGCCCAGCTCAGCAAATGTGAGTTCTGCTTGGATAGAGTACCATTCCTGGGACACATAATCACCAGAGATGGACTATTAGTTGACCCAGAGAAGGTCGCTGCATTAGAGACGTGGCCTACCCCTACATCAGTTACGAAGATTAGGAGTTTCCTCGGACTTACCGGATATTATTGGAGGTTCGTAGAAAACTTCTCGAGGACCGCTACGCCTATGACGCAACTAACGCATAAAGGCAAGAAGTTTATCTGGACTGAGGAGTGTCAGACGGCTTTCGATGAGCTGAAGAAGCGTCTGACATTAGCACCGATTTTGACATTTCCTTCAGGATCGAAAGAATTTATAGTGTATAGTGATGCATCTAGGAGTAGATTAGGATGTGTACTGATGCAACACGGCAAGGTGATATCCTGCGCATCGAGACAGCTGAGAGTTTATGAGAAGAACTATCCGACGCACGATCTAGAGCTTGCTGCAGTGATATTTGCACTAAAGCTTTGGCGGCACTACCTTTATGGGGAGCGTGTTGAGATTTACACAGATCACAAAAGTCTAAAGTATGTCTACACTTAGAAGAAGCTCAACATGAGATAGAGGCGATGGCTAGAGTTGATAACAGACTACGATATCGAGTTGCAATACCACCCTGGCAAGGCAAATATAGTAGCAGATGCCTTAAGCAGGAAGCCCATGGCATACTTTTTGACGACTCAGCGGCATTTGTTAGAGGATCTTCAGGAGCTCGGGATAGAGGTTGTATTACCGGGCACGAATGGACAGATAGCTAGTCTCGAGGTTCAGTCTACATTGATTGAGAGGATCAAGGCAGCCCTGCCTACAGATGCGAGATTCTGATGATTGCGAGAGAGGATAGAGGCTGGCATATAGACGGGACTCAGGATTCATGAAGACAGAACATTGAGGTGTAGAGATCACCTATATGTTCCGAGTGGCAAGATACGCCAGGAGTTGATGACCGAGGCTCATAGGTCGATTTATTCTATTTATTCTGGGGGTACGAAGATGTACCGAGATTTGAGAGAACACTACTGGTGGCATGGGATGAAGAGGGAGATTGTAAGATTCGTGGAGAGATATTTGGTCTGTCAGCAAGTCAAGGCTGAACATCAAAGGACTGCAGGACTACTGTAGCCGCTTTCCATTCCCCAGTGGAAGTGGGAACACATTACCATGGACTTCGTCACCAAATTCCCGAGGAACCCTAGCGGGAAGGATGCAATCTAGAATTTCGTACACCGACTCACCAAGTCTGCACATTTCTTGCCCTTCAGAGTTTGGCAGTCCACGGAGATATTAGCTGACATATATATGAGGCAGATAGTATGACTACATGGAGTGTCTATCAGCATTGTATCAGATCGTGATTCTAGATTCACGTTATATTTTTGGCAGAGTGTACAGGAGAGTCTAGGAACTCGCCTCAAGTTCAGCACTGCATATCATCCACAGACTGATGGCCAGTCAGAGCGCACGATACAGATACTAGAGGATATGTTAAGAGCGTGCATGATCGACTTTGGAGGATCTTGGGAAGATCATCTACACTTAGTGGAATTCTCCTTCAACAATAGCTACCAGGCCAGCATACAGATGGCACCTTATGAGGCACTGTACGGCAGGAAGTATAGGTCACCAATATATTGGAGTGACGTGGGAGAGTATCAGATACTTGGTCCAGAACTAGTAACATAGACAATAGAGAAAGTAAAGCAAATTCAGAGCCACCTGTGTGCAGCATAGGACAGACAGAAGCATTGGGCAGATGCGCACCACAGACCCTTGGAGTTCAAGGAAGGTGACCATATATTTTTGAAGATATCGTCCACTCGTGGTACTATCAGATTCAGGGGCAGAGGCAAGCTGAGTCCGAGGTACATCGGACATTTTGACATCTTGGAACGAATTAGCGAAGTGGCTTATCGTCTTGCATTGCCTCCATCATTAGAAGGAGTGCACGACGTATTTCATATATCGTAGTTGAGAAGATACGTGGCAGACCCTAGTCACGTGCTTAATCATTCGAAGTTTACAGTCGGGCCCAGTTTATCATATGCAGAGCAGCCAATGGGGATACTCGATCGCAGTGAGAAAATTTTGAGGGGTCAGACTATTCGACTGGTCAGGGTTGCATAGAAGCATCATTTGCCAGGCGAGTCTACCTAGGAGTGCGAGGATTCCATTCGGTAGCATTTTATGTATTTATTTGAGGACCGAGGTACGAATTTACGTACTGCATTCGATTACCTGTTTACTTTTAAATTCTCGTAGCTAACATTCATGTTATACTTTTAATTTCGGTGACAAAATTTTTCTAAGTTGGAAAGGTTGTAAACCCCCTCAATTATTATTATAGGTAGACAGGTTTTGGTTAGAAATTTTGGTTTAGCATCAGGTGTTTGAGGTTTAGAATTTATGTTGCCGTTGTCTGATTATTTATTTTAACCCTTGGTGCACCATACCGTTGTTGCAATATTCAGAGCCCAACAATAGTCCACAATTTTCAACTTATTATTGCATACTTGACTTGACAAGCCAACCTAGGCGCTGGACTTTTCTGTCACTCACAAACACAATCCCTTGTGCTCGAATTTAATTGCACAACTTTTCGGTCCAAAAATCCATTCTTTAATCCTGTGTCGCATACCTTTGTCGTTGCCATCAATTTTTGGGACACAAACTCAACTCGTTTGGCCGAACCAATTAAAGGGCCCACGATTGACACCAAGCCTACACCATTCATGACCTTTGTGTCACTCCTAATTAAGACCCCATGTGCCTCCATTTAATTTAAGAGCACATGACATATTATTTTAATTAAATTGGGGATACCAACTTTGACTAATCCCAATTTAGCCCAATACCCCATTCATTAAGCCCATACAAAACACATAACACCCCCTCACCCTACATAACACCAAATACCACTTCCCATACCAAATCTCCATTATTTTTTATGCATGTGCAAATACCCAAAAGTTAAGGGGCTTATTTGCAAATATATTGATAGGTGTCACCACCCCATTGGTCCAAGCCAATGAAGAAACCCTCTCCCTCATCTCTTGACCGATCAAATCAATCCTCTCTCCCCCCTTTGGATGTATATTTCTTTCATGTGAAATGTGGGCCCTCCATTCAAAATTGAAACTCATCCTCACCACACACTCACCTATATAATCACTCCTTCACCCCCATTTTCTAATGCCGGCCCTAA
Organism: Iris macrosiphon; assembly: GCA_036927795.1. Classification (NCBI taxonomy): domain Eukaryota; kingdom Viridiplantae; phylum Streptophyta; class Magnoliopsida; order Asparagales; family Iridaceae; genus Iris; species Iris macrosiphon. The sequence goes on from JAYESA010000006.1 coordinate 13,951,247, forward strand.
TCCCAAGGAGCATAAAAAAACCTGTCACTACCACATCCTGAAATAGGAGTAAATTTATTATTTTATTATTATAAGTATTGTGTATATTTATTTTTAAATAATTGCATGATATGTGTATATATATATATATGTGTATTATATATAGTGTTCATTAATGTATGAGTTAGTAGACTAGACCTAAAAGCCCACTAGTTGAACCCCTGACCGAATTATTGGATTATGGAATTTAATTAACATTTTTGGGATTTAATTATTGAGGTTGCAATTTATATCGTGATTTATTTAATTATTGTTCCTTACCATTGCTTCGATATTTGGAGCACTACACTAGTTTTTATCTTCCAACAAATTTTACACCCTTGTCCTAGATGTGCCCGTCTTCTATTCTGACCTTTGTGTAACTCATAAATATGCTTTCTTGTACTTCATTTTAGTCGCACAATATTCGTCGAGGACGTTTATTTTTTATTTTCAAATAAATTCAACTTTATATCCTTGTGCGTTCCAATCAAAATTGGAGACACAATCTTGATCCGTTTTGTACAACCCAAATTATGATAATATTCTATTCTGAGTCTTCTACGTCCATGACACTTATGTCCCACCTAATTTTAATTCCATGTACTTCAAATTAATTTTAGAACACCATTTACATCAATTTTAATTAAATTGATGTAAGGACCCAACTTGACCCAAAACTAGACCCAACACCAAACCGAATCTCCATTTATACCCTCAAGCTTCAAACTAAATACCACACACCCTTTTTAGCTAATACATCACACCAAATATGGTGTTTTCTCTCATTTAATCCAAAAACCCACTTTTGTGCAATTTTCTAATTGATGGGGGACTTTATTGCAAAAATGCAATGAGGTGTCACCATCCTATTGGTCAAGGCACATGAAGAATCACCCCCTCTTCCCTTTGACCATTCAAATCTCTCTCCCTCTCTCCCCTTTTGTTGTACTCTCTCCCTCTTGATGAATCTTGGCCATACATTCAGATGGAGTAACATCCTCACCCCACACATTTCCTTATAAATATATCTCATCCTAACCCTTTTCCCCATGCCAACCCTATCCCAATGAGGCACATGGCTGGCCCTAATCCCTAGGTAGTCAACACCATCTCCTCCCTCATGCAACTCTCCTCTCTCTATTATAATTTATATCATCTTCACCATCCCTCATCAAACAATAACCTAACCCTAACCCTAAACTATTCATCATCACCCTCTCCACTCACCTTCTCCCTCCGGTGATCATCGCCTCTGTCGTCACCTCCATCCCCGACTTCCCGAGCCGCCGGGCTCGACCTGCACACAGCCCTCCTCTCCCTGTTCTCTTCCTTCCACCCCGTTCTCATCCCATCTCCTCCCGTCGACGAGCTCACCACCCTCCGCTCCTCACAGCCGCCTGAACCTCCACACACGACTGCCACCGCCATCAATACAGTCAATATCACCCTCACCTATTCCTCGGCCATCTTCACGTGTCACCTCGACACCCTCCACCCTTGCTCCGCCGGCCCAGACTACACCATCGTTGATCACCCCGACTTCCCTTCACCAGCAGTCGATTTCCCCTCTTCCATCTCCTCCGTTCTCCACCTTCTTCTCAGGTCACCCTCCGTGCCACCACCACCTGAGCGACCCCTCTCCCTACAGCACGCCGGAGCATCCTCCTCATCGATAGCACGCCTGACCGAGTCCCCACCACAGCCGCTCTTTACCACGATACCCCGCCTGAACTAGCCTGAGCCTTGCCATGACCACCTTGCCTCCCTGCTCTCTCATCTTTTTTGACTGAGCACAGTCGTCACCACCATTCATCTCTCCTCCCCAAGAGCCGAAACAGCCGACCTGTTCCCTGTCCTCCTCCTCGCCTGAGCCGTCGGAGTCCAGCAGCAAGCCTCGACCCTGTTCACCAATCATCATCATCATTATCATCACCAATCATCACCTTCATCATCATCATCATCACCTTCACCGTAGTCATCTTTGTCATCATCGTTATCATCGTCGTCATCGTCAACCCTGTGCGTGCACGCACAGGTTCGAACTGCCCTCTCATGATTTTATGTTTACATGTGTGATTGGTATAGATATATATATTCTATGGTAATGAAATGCTAGTAATAGTTATGACTGCAATGTGTATATATGATGTGTGACCATAAGTGTTAAATATGGGTATCCCGTGTATTTACATTGACCATGTGACCCTGATAATTGTGAGTTGACTGCCTTGTGTACACTAACGTACTGGCTTAGACCTGTGTTAGTGAGTGGATGTCTGATTGCACTGTATTTGAAGACGTGACACCCGTACAGTTACACGCATATTTGACCCTACTAGTTGACCAATGCCATACCTAGCATAGCCCCTGAGTTCAGCGTATTTATGATTGTATGTATGTTAGTGTATCGACTGATTCTGTATTACTATTATATGATGTCTATAGGACTGTTGGATTATTCAGACAAGACTTCAGAAATAGGATATTGGTATTTCCAGCAGAGGACCACAGTCGAGTATATTCTCTGACAGTTTTCCTTATGTTGATCATCTCTATTATTCTAGTTGTATAGCGTACATGATTCTGACACTATGTATACACGAGTTGGCATCATCGAGGCCTGTCATGAGGAGTCGTGATTGGAATCCATTATGCTAGCTGGGGAAACGGGGAAATATTAGTAGATTATGTGATCATACCCAACTCTACATGCATCATAGCTCACCCACACCTCACGTAGGTGCAGCCTGACCATTACATGCCTCATAGCCTATTATGTGTGATTATCCTGACTATTGCTAGCATTATAGCTATCCGGATGGTTAGCCTGACCTTACATGAATCATAGCTAGTCATACATAGCAAGCCTGATCAGTCCCAAGCCGATCACATGATATGCTGATGTTTCACACACTTAGCTAGACAGTCTATACATGTATCTCTAGTCTATTGATCTAGCATTTCTCTATATTCTAGTTACTGTTCTAGCATTTACTATATTCCAGTTCATTTTTCTAGCATGTACATGTATTTCTGTTCATTGCTAGTTGCACTATTGATGACATATGCTCCAGTACTTCTATTTCCAGTATTTCATACATACCAGTATTTCTTATTGCTAGTATTTGTATCCATCCTGTATTTCTTTACACTGTATTATAGTTTTTGTCAATATACATGGAACTGTTGTTAGTGGTTGTACTTCACTCCAATCCTGACGGGATATTTTTTCCAGACTACGCCTTAGAGGACTTGTTTCCGGCATACTTGGAGATTTAGATGTTATTGATTACAGGTTAGACTATTTATTATTGTTTAGACTTGTGTTGTATTTTATTTATTTTCTTCGATATCTCATCGTGCTTTAGTTACGTGATTGAGTATTCCATATTATATTATGAAATATGTGTCTCCTTATGGAGTTGGATATTCGTGTAAGATTGATTAGATAGTATTGTGACCTAGACAGCGTTCTACCGCCAATGTTGTGGCATAGGCTGGACGTACCCACGTACTCGTGCCCCTATATCGGGTGCGGGTCATGACATATTTTTATTGGTGGCCAATGCAGGTCAGGCTTCACAAGTTGTGCGATATCGTGGTAGTGCGACGTCTTAGTTGTACTACTGCGTGCCTGCGATAGGATATAGGACATAGGATACTAGGATGAGAGAGGATACTCAATCACAAATTATTTGAGAGATTCTTGGTACGACCCTCGAGAATCTTATTATAATTTCTAATTTAAATCTTTCCCTTGTTTTCGTCCATTCTCACTTATTGAATTTGATTCTTCTTGATCAGTTGTTAAATTTAATTTTTGGTGTCGTTGTTGAGTTTGATTTCATATTGAGATAAATTTTATGGGCTAAATTTTCGGTATCATCTGATAACATATGTTGATGAGGACAGTGAGAAAGTTAAAACGTCTACTTTGGTTATGGAACCTAGAGTTTATCGCAGGCACATTAGCTTTTGTGGTGAAAATGTAGGAACCTGACCTTGGATGTACATATCTTAGTTATAAAATTTAGAAGTTCTCACAGCCATATCGGTTGGCGTGGCAAGGATTCTAGATGACGTGATTATAGAGTTGCATACCTTAGTTATGGAACCTATCGTTTATCGCAGCTATGCTCACTGGCGTGGCGAGGATTCTGAGTGTCATAATTTTGGACAGACGTGTATGATTATCAGGTTATATCTTAAATTGGTTCTTAAAGTATCATCTCAATACTTATCTACTTCTTTTATTCTAGGACTTTGTTCCGATCATTTCCTTTGGATAGCCGTAGAGATACCTTCAGTCCTTAGTCCGGTTCCTTTTTGAGCTTCTTTCCATTAGGGTTCCTTGTAGTGTAATAATTGGTAACTTGCAATTAGGTCTGTGTCTTGTATCAGTGTTGACTGAGTATGGCTTGTGAGTCTGTAAGTATTTCTTGGTTGGACATGTGAGCAGTAGGCATCAATCTAGAGTTAACCGTAGCGTAGTACCTTATAGCAATAGTTCTATAATATGTGTCATTATGGTTAGTATTGGTACTATAGGTAGAAGGGGGAGTAAAGAGTATCAGTGATGGTTCCAAGAGTAAGTATCAGAGTCAGCATACCGGTCCTGGATAGTCATGAATTCATGTAGTTGGGTGATCCATGTAAACAATTAAGTATCAAGAAAATTGTGTTAAAAATTAATGGAGCATGTTATTCAATTTGATGGTTGATACTTGGGTGTGTCAAGAATAAAGGAATGTATACGTATAAAAGGTATTAATGAGTGTGCCATGGGTAGAGAAATATCAAGATTGGTCATGAAAGATATGAAGTGTGTCACAGATTAGTGTATCAGCCTATAAAAGGTTTAAGAGGAGATAAGTATACATCAATCGAGGTATGGAACCATATGCCTGCCTTTGAGAGTGAAGTAAAACGTGTGTTATAGAAAGTGCAAGTGATCATGAGTTCTAGTGAGTGTGATGGGGTGATCTAATAATGAAGCTAGTGTTACTATACCAAGAGTGCTAAAATATTCTATATCAAGGATTAGTTGAGCAATGTGCTAGTAACAATAAGTACCTCGTATGATGATAGTAGATTGGTGTATCAGTTAATGTGGATAGAAAATCATTGGAAGTAATAGTGCAAGTAATCCGGGCAGTACAAAATTTTAGTACACAGTTGAGGGTTGTAGACACTTGGTGTATTTGTGTGTACCTTGAGTGTTAGAGACTGTGGATAAATATATATATATATATATATATATATATATATATATATATATATATATATATATATATATATATATGTGGATTTAAATTTATAATTTAAAGAATGGAAATAAATTTCAATTTTAAGAATTTTCGAGGAGTTGAGATTTTATGTTATTAAAATTTTTGAGGATTCAAATTCAATTCAATAAACATAGTCAAAGGTATAAAGATTTTTGGAAGTGATTAAAATTTTATATTTAACTTTTGAGGAAAGTATATGCATTTTATTTTAAATTGTTCGAGAAGCTAAATTTTGAGGGTTTTATTTTGAGGATAAAATTTTATGGTGGGTAAGAAATGTGTATTAGTATACGAGTAGATGATGTGCATGTGTAAGGATCTGTTGGCTTGAACATAATTGAGATGGCACTGCAAATTGACTTAGGTGTCCATCTAGAGTTATATTAGAGAGAGTAGTACTTAGTATGGTGTGTTGTACTTGGTGTGCACTTGAGTGATAAGAACAACTAGTATAAACAATTGCAGTAGGTAAGAGAGTTAGCAGTGGGTGTGCTTATAGTAAAAACAGTGGTACCAAAGGGATAGGGACATCAACTTTGGATGCATCATTTAACCATGGTTGTGTTAGCAAGTTATGTTCTGTTCTTTCCTTCTATTCATTTTTCGTCTATCTTATTGATTGATTGATTTCTTACTACCGTAGCTTGTATCAGTGATTTTCTTGTTAGAATGTAGTTAGTAGTACACCCTAGCAGAGACTGCAATGCCATGACAAAAGTGACCATAACCATACATGTTTTCTCTAGATTGTATGTTGTATGACTATAGGTAGAATTTTTCTTAGACTTTGATCGGTGGGGGTTTGACCGTAGTGAAGATTAATGCAGAAGTTATGACTAGACGGAGAGAGACAAGGTGCCTTAAATTTTGAGGATAAATATTAATTCAAATAAAGAGTTGAGAACTTGATATGACAGAATTGACGATTTTTGTTAAATCATTGATTTTTATGAATATTATGATATGATTGAATTTGTTATTAAAATTCAAGAAAATTAAGGAGATTACCATTATATTTATTTGATTACAAGATATAAATTTTTAAAACTTATGATTTAAATATTGTATTTGAAGACTTCGTAAGTATTACAGTATTTGAGTATTGTGTGAAAAAAGAATTGATGGATAAGATCATAAATGGATTAGTGTTTGAATTCAAATTTTTGGGATGAGATTTCAAATTTTATAAATATGCATTGGTTGGATTTAAAATTAGAGGATTGGATATTAATTTTTTAGTATTTAGTTATTAACTTAAAATTTTGGAGGAGATTGTGATAAGAATGGAATTTAATTTTAATTTTGAAGATTTTTAGGAATATGATATTTATAGAATTTTAAAAATTTTGTGAAATAACAATATGGATTTACTTCATGATTATATGGCTTGATAAATTTAAATTTTGATGGTAAAATATAAAGGAATTAATAAATACAATATTGAGGATCTTAAATTTTGAGGACAAAATTTTTCTAAGGAGGGTAGACTTGTCACTACCACATCCTGAAATGGGAGTAAATTTGTCATTTTATTATTATAAGTATTGTGTATATTTATTTTTAAATAATTGCATGATATGTGTATATATATATGTATTGTATATAGTGTTCATTAATGTATGAGTTAGTAGACTAGACCTAGAAGCCCACTAGATGAACCCCTGACCGAATTATAGGATTGTGAATTTTAATTAGCATTTCTGGGATTTAATTATTGAGGTTGTAATTTATTACCGTAATTTATTTAATTATTGTACCTTATCGTTGCTTCGATATTTGGAGCGCTACACTAGTTTTTGTCTTCCAACAAATTTTACACCCTTGTCCTAGACGTGCCCATCTTCTATTCTGACCTTTGTGTAACTTATAAATATGCTTTCTTGTGCTTTATTTTAGTCACACAATATTCGTCGCGGACGTTTATTTTTTATTTTCAAATAAATTTAACTTTACATCCTTGTGCGTTCCAATCAAAATTGGAGACACAATCTTGACCTGTTTTGTACAACCCAAAATATGATAATATTCTATTATGAGTCTTCTACGTCTATGATACTTGTGTCTCACCTAATTTTAATTTCATGTACTTCCAATTAATTTTAGAACACCATTTATATCAATTTTAATTAAATTGATGTAAGGACCCAACTTAACCCAAAACTAGACCCAATACCAAACCAAACCTTTATTTACACCCTCAACCTTCATACTAAATACCACACAACCTTTTTAGCCAATACATCACACCAAACATGGTGTTTTTTCTTATTTAATCCAAAAACCCACTTTTGTACAATTTTCTAATTGTTGGGAGACTTTATTATAAAAATGCAATAAGGTGTCACCATCCTATTGGTCAATGCACATGAAGAATCACCCCCTCCTTCTTTTGACCATTCAACTCTCTCTCTCCTTTTGTTGTACTCTCTCACTCATGATGAATCTTGGCCATACATTCAAATGGAGCAACATCCTCACCCCACACATTTTCTTATAAATATATATCATCCTAACCCTTTTTCCCATGCCAACCCCATCCCAATGAGGCACATGGCCGGCCCTAATCCCTCGGTAGTCAACACCATCTCCTCCCTCATGCAACTCTCCTCTCTCCATTATAATTTACATTATTTTTACCATCCCTCATCAAACAATAACCGAAACCTAACCCTAAACTATTCATCATCACCCTTTCCACTCACCTTCTCCCTCCAGTGATCACCGCCTCTGCCGCCGCCTCCGTCCCCGACTTCTCGAGCCGCCGGGATCGACCTGCACACAACCCTTCTCTCCCTGTTCTTTTCCTTCTATCCCGTTCTCCTCCCATCTCCTCCCATCGACGAGCTCACCACCCTTCTCTCCTCACACTCGCCTCAACCTTCATACACGACTGCCACCGCCATCAACACAGTTGACATCACCCTCACCTATTCCCCGGCTATCTCCATGTCTCACCTCGACATTCTCCACCCTTGCTCCGCCGGCCCAGACTACACCCTCGTTGATCACATCGATTTCCCTTCACCAGCAGACGGTTTCCCCTCCGCCATCTCCTCCGTTCTCCACCTTCTTCTCCGGTCACCCTCCGCGCCACCACCGCCTGAGCGACCCCTCTCCTTGCAGCATGTCGGAGCATCCTCCTCCTTGACAGCATGCCTGACCGAGTCCCCACAATAGTCGCTCTTCACCACGATACCCCGCCTGAACTCGCCTGAGCCTTGCCACGACCACCTCTCCTCCTTGCTCTCTCCTCCTCCTCGACTGAGCACAGTCGTCACCATCATTCATCTCTCCTCCCCGAGAGCTGGAATAGCCGACCTGTTCCCTGTCCTCCTCCTCGCCTGAGCCGCCTAAGACCAGCAGCAAGCCTTGACCCTGTTCACCAATCATCATCATCATCATCACCAATTATCACCTTCATCATCATCATCATCATCACCTTCACCGTAGTCATCGTCGTCATCATCGTTATCATCGTCGTCATCGTCAACCCCGTGCGTGCACGCACAGGTTCGAACTGCCCTCTCATGATTTTATGTATACATGTGTGATTGGTATAGATATATATATTCTATGGTAATAAAATGCTAGTAATAGTTATGACTGCAATGTGTATATATGATGTGTGACCATAAGTGTTAAATGTGGGTATCCCGTGTATTTATATTGACCATGTGACCCTGATAATTGTGAGTTAACTGCCTTGTGTACACTGACGTACTGGCTTAGACCTGTGTTAGTGAGTGGCAGTCAGATTGCACAGAATTTGAAGATATGACACCTATGCAGTTATACGCACATTTGACCCTGTTAGTTGACCAGTGTCATACCTAGAGTAGCCCCTGAGTTCAGAGTATTTATGATTGTGTGTATGTTAGTGTATCGACTGATTCTGCATTACTATTATATGATGTCTATAAGACTATTGGATTATTCAGATAAGACTTCGGAAATAGGATATTGGTATTGCCAGCAGAGGACCATAGGCGAGTACATTCTCTGACAGTTTTTATTATGTTGATCATCTCTATGATTCTAGTTGTATAGCGTACATGATTCTGATACTATGTATACACGAGTTGGCATCATCGAGACCTGTCACGAGGAGTCATGATTGGAATCCATCGTGCTAGCTGGGGAAATAGAGAAATATTAGTAGATTATGTGATCATACCCAACTCTATATGCATCATAGCTCACCCACACCTCACGTCGGTACAGCCTGACCATTACATGCCTCATAGCCTGTTATGTATGATTATCCTGACTATTGCTCGTATTATAGCTATCTGGATGGTTAACCTGACCTTACATGAATCATAGCTAGTCATATATAGCAAGCCAGATCAGTCCCAAGCCGATCACATGATATGCTGATATTTTAAACACTTAGCTAGACAGTCTATATATGTATCTCTAGTCTATTGATCTAGCATTTTTCTATGTTCTAGTTACTGTTCTAGCATTCACTATATTCCAGTTCATTGTTCTAGCATGCACATGTATTTCTGTTCATTACTAGTTGCACTATTGATGACTGTAAAACCCCTGATTTTAAAAAACCATATTAATTATTTAATTAATTATAGTATTTATTAGTTAATTAGAAGATATAGAATTTATTGAATTTTTAATTCTAGGTAAATATGCATTTAAAGATTTATGGAGCAACTATTATTTTATCTTAATTTATTTCATGTAGGAGACCTTGTAGACGGTTAATAGATTATTTGTATGCACTAATATAATTTTCTGGAATTATATATATATATATATATATATATATATATATATATATTTATTAATAAGAAAAGAAATAAAAAAAATGGAAAAAGAAATGAGTAATAAAAAAAAGGAAAAGAAATAAGAAAATAACCAAAACACCTTTCCTTTAAGCTAAACCCAAACCCGGTCCTAACCCAACCCATTTCCTTAAACCCTACCCGCTAGCTAAACCAGCAGCAACAGCAGCGGCAGAACCCCCTGCGCGAAAGCCCGACCCCCTTTTGGTTCCCCTCAACCTATATATATATTATATGACTTCTTAAACCCTAACCCTAAATGTCAACTACCCAGACCCTACGCCGCCGACTACCAGAGCCCCCAGCGTCGCCGCCCGGAGCACGCCAACCGCCGCTCGTCGCCGTTTGCGAGATCACGCACGCACGCCTGCAGAAATTTACTGCAGCGTACCCATGTTCAGGCCCTGATTTCCGTTCCATCGCTCGACCAAATTCGACCTCGTCTTCACTGGTATGTTCACGACCTATCCCTCTTCCAACTCTGTGTATTAGTTTCCTTCGATCAGCGCATAACCCTAGGTGAAAATCGAGACCAAGTTGGAGAAAAATTATAACTTTTAATCTCAGAAAAACTACGGTAACCATCCATGTTTAAGGACTTGTATCTCCCACCACAGAGATCCAAACTTAGAAATTCCTTTTGCTATGTGAATACCACCTAACCTAGATTATTTTATGTCAATTACATTATTTTATTTGATATTATATGAGGAATTATATTGGGTTAAAAATCACGAAAAACCTGTTTTGAACCTTCAAAATTTATGATACGGAGCACGCTCCGCCAAAGGTAACCACCCCGTCGCGTACCAATTGTACCGAAAGGCGCATATGGTATGTCCAGATGTGTGGGCTTTCGGGAAAACTGATTCGGACGCGTGCATGCGTCGGAATCAACCCGTATCCGCAAAAAGTCCCCCTATCGCGACTTTTGTAAAACATCGCACCATTTATTGTACGCTCGTCAAAATGCGACAAAACTTACGACACTGGACTCGTGGTATCGCGCTGGTCCTGTGACCCAAATTTTACGCAATTTTGAGACAGTTGACCAAGTCGCCTATTTGCGGCCCTACGGTTGACATTTTGGGCAAATTTGTGTTCGACTCACCGGAATTCAAAATTGGATATGTCGTTGAGTTCGTATTGACGTTTAGAAATTATTTGAACTATAATTTATCCTATTTAGAGACCTGTACCTCTGGCACGCTTTTCGGTGCAAAGTGGGCCACATGTGGACCCCACTTTGACCCAAAATTACCGTTTTGCCCCTGTGTCCAAATTGGACAAAAAGGTAGTATTTTATAGCTATCTCGCTGATTCCAGAAATATTGGTGATGTTTATTTCAACATCCGGAGACGTTTATTCGGAGGCCTTAGTTTTTGATCCCGTGTCCTTGACATCTGGATGCTTATACTATACAGATTGCTTGCCAGGCAAGTATACCTTCCCATTGTACTGTAATTTATATTCTATATGCTGCATGTATTTATTTTTGTCTATTTAGTTCATATATTTTAACTGCTATATAAACTGCACGTCCAAGGAAACTTGGGTACAACGACAGTGACGTCGTATTCTGTTTTTATTATATATATGCATTTGGACCTACTTTATGAGACCACCCCATTATCATGAGGCATTCTTATGTTTTATTGGCCATGACACTGTTCTTACACCAGTGTGAGTCACATGTAGGACACGGACTTGCGTACTCGGCTGGCCACTGGTATGTATAGGTCGTGCGACGGATAGGGATAACTACCAATAGAAACTTTGCATGCTAGTAGACCTAACAGTTATTTAGAGGTATCATCGTGTCATGGATGTGACCATGCTTAGAGCATGGGGTGGGGAGAACAACAAGTAAGGCATTTAGGTTCCTTTGCACTTTCCTTGTGTAACCCGTACACTCCGCCGGAGATGCGCGGTCATGATGACCACTATATATTATATATTATCAGGCGGCCTCTGGCGTTCAAAAGATGACATACTTTTTAGGCCCCTGAATCTCTATGAGAATCATGCCAATCCCATTTTAGCTAGATAGCCCACTTGTTGGAAAGTTATTCTCAAACTGCATTCACATAGATGGTTAGGTGACCCTTGGATGTTTATTTTCAGTACTTTATTGGCATATTTATATGTATCTTGTTATATCCCTCTGAGGACCTGGTCCCTTTCCAGGTATAGACTTGCAGGAGTACCCACAGGAGTATGGACCTGGACCTGACACTTCATACCCGACTGAGGAGGTCTTACCTTCAGAGTATCTTTGATTCATCGCAGTCGATGGATATTCTAGTTGCTTTTCTTGTTGGACATTTATCTTAGATTAGAGTTGATCTCTTCTCACTTTTAGTATTTTTAGTATAGTCGATTTGCAATGGATTTGTTTCCATCCGACCATCATACTTTAAGACTTCCTATTTGATATTCAGTTATTTATTTTCGTTTATTTATTTATTTGTGGTATGGATGAGATATAGATTGCGTGTGACTTGTTGACAGTATATTACCACTGGTGGATTGATATTCATGTACAGCGTACGTGTGTATATGGTTTCCATACATTGGAGTTTGTATATATACGGCTGGCGTGTTACGTATTTCTAGTCCTACATATTTTGGGACTAGGACGTGACATATTTTTGTGGTGGCTCATGCAGTCTAGAATATATTGTCTCGGTTACGTTACTGTATCGAACAAGCCTACATATAAGAATAGAGTATAAGGATCTCATCCACACTTGACTAAAACTCATCTTTCCTTTCAATTTCCTATTTAAATGCTTGCATCCTGTTTGATTCCTGTACTTCTTCTAATCATTTCATCCACCACCTGCAGAGAGATGGATATGCATAGTGGATGTACTGCCGCCGATGGCGACACATCTTCGGGAGTCAATGGCCAAATTCAAGAAGACACCTCGACGACTCCTAGACTTTCGGGACCAGATGAACAGACTTACAATCCAGTTCCATCTAATCCTTCAGCTTCACCTAATAGGACTTTTCTAACTTGATCACCACCACAAGATGGCCAGACACAGCTGTTCCAATTCTTATAAATGATGATGCAGGAACAGAGACAACAGGCAGCCACACTAGCTGCAGAGCAGAGGCAGCAAACAACAGAGTAGACGCAAAAATTTCTAGCAGCACTTGAGAGAATGGCTGCACAGGAAACTGTACCAGCACAGGTACTAGTTCCAGTACCGCGAGCTAGAGTTGGTTCAGTCAAGGACTTTATACAGATGGGTCCCAAGCCGTATAAAGGCATTAAGAGCCCAGAGGAGACTACAAACTGGATTACCCTCACTCAGAAGTTATTAGAAGCATCGCAGCTACCTACAGATCTATGGATGACAGGCATAAGGATGCTGCTAGATGGTAACACTCATCACTGGTGTGAATCAATGGAGCGCCAATTGGGTACGTATCAGACTTGGGAACAATTCTTGGAGTGCTTTGAGAGAAAGTACTTTCCGGACACGGTAAGGGACGCATTGTACGATCAGTTTCTTCATCTGGAGCAGGGGAACAAGACAGTCGACGAGTATGATGCAGAGTTTAGTCGCCTTAGTAAATATAGCGTCGCCCTGATACCGAATGACTTAGTGAAGGCTAAGAGGTTTCACCGCGGACTGACTCAGGAGCTCCAACACTACACTAGCTCATAGTCCCGGATCTCTTTATGCCGAATTACTGACAAAAGCTAGGTTACAAGAGACCATCAGCAGAGGAAAAGGAGGTCAACTGAAGACACAGCAAGGACCAGCAAGGACACAGCAAGGAGGGCCTATCAGATGTCCTTTGGCACAGCAACAATAGTATCAGCAGGACCGTACCAGAATTTGGAGAGGCCCCACTACAGTTATTGTGGGAAACGCAGGCACATTTTGAGAGACTGTCGGACCCGTTTGGGACAATGTATGAGGTATGGTTCCGGACAGCATATGGTGAGAGACTGTCCAATACAGCAGATAATGACACTTCCACCTCCAATACAGAGGCTAGCGCTTCCAACACCGAAGCCAGTTCAGCAGATGACTAGACCAGGAGCACCTCGACCTCCAGCATCAGGAGGAGTTCAGCGAGGACCACCGCTACCTACTCAGGAGGATCAGTACATGAGGACCAGTCATGGATTACCATAGAGGAACGGACAAGCTTTTGCACTAGAAGTGGATGACTTGGATCAGGAGATTAATGTCATAGCAGGTATTATTCTTGCTTTTACTTTTCCTGCTGTGACATTATTTGATACGGGAGCCACCCACTCATTCATATCTTCTAGTTTTATTGCCAAACATAATATTGCCACTACACCTTTACCTAGTTGCGTTAGAATTCTCATCGGAGGAGGAGTGGTACCTGTTAGTCGAAATTGTAGATCGTGTCCTATAGTGATTCGTGGCAGAGAGATGAGTGCCCGAATCTTAGTCCTTCCTATGCTAAATTTTGATATTGTGCTTGGAATGGACTGGCTAAGCAAGTACCACGCTTTCTTCGATTATTTTGGAGGAAGCATTCTTTCTAAGGTACTAGACCAGCCTGAACTTGAGTTTGCACGAGGATCCACAGAAGCCCTTGATGGTGTTCAGCTTGCAATGGATAACGTTATCTAACACCCCATCATTTTAGAATTTTAAGACGTCTTTCCAGAGGAATTGCCAGGACTACCCCCGGACAGAGACGTAGAATTCTCGATTGAGTTGACACCGGGAGCAGCACCAATAGCGTCGCATATTTATAGATTGGCAAAGAAGGAGATGGATGAGCTGAAGACACAGTTGAAAGAATTAGAAGAGAAAGGTTTCATCCGACCAAGTGCATCACCCTGGGGAGCACCAGTGTTGTTTGTACCAAAGAAGGATGGGTCAGTGCGTATGTGCATTGACTACAGAGCCTTGAATGCAGTGACCGTGAAGAATAAATACCCATTGCCACGCATTGATGACTTATTTGATCAGCTTAGTGGAGCCAAGGTATTCTCGAAGATAGACTTGAGATCAGAATATCACCAGGTGAAGGTTAGGAAGCAGGATATCCCGAAGACCGTATTCAGAATAAGATATGGACACTACGAGTTTTTGGTCATGCCATTTGGATTGACCAATGCTCCAGCTATCTTTATGGAATTAATGAATTGAGTCTTCCATCAGTATTTGAACCAGTTCATAGTTGTCTTCATAGATGACATACTTGTCTATTCGAAAAGTCATGAGGAGCACGAGAAGCACCTGCGGATTGTTCTAGAGACCTTGAAGAGAGAGCAGTTATATGCAAAGCTTAGTAAATATGACTTTTTCTTGGACAGAGTTTCGTTCCTTGGGCATGTCGTTACGGGAGATGGTATTTCTGTTAATCCAGAGAAAATTTTGGAAGTCAAGACATGGCCCGTTCCTAAATCAGCATCAGAGGTGAGAAGTTTCCTTGGACTTATGGGATATTATCGACGGTTCATGGAGAACTTCTCAAGGATAGCAGCACCTATGTCTCGGTTGACATGCAAGGATCAAGAGTTCATATGGACCGACGAGTGTCAAGCCGCTTTCGAGGAGTTGAAGAAGCGACTGGCCAAAGCACCAGTATTGACTATTCCATCAGGATCAGGAGGTTATGTGATTTACAGTGACGCATAAGGGAAAGGCTTGGGATGCGTGTTGATGCATCATGGCAAGGTGATTGCATATGCATCTAGACAGTTATGAGTGCATTAGAAGAATTATTCAACTCATGACTTAGAACTTGCAGCCGTTGTATTTGCTCTGAAGCTATGGAGACATTACTTATATGGGGAACGAGTGAAGATCTATACAGACCATAAAAGCCTTAAGTATGTCTTCACACAGAAGGAGTTAAATATAAGACAACGTCGTTGGCTTGAGTTGATAAAGGATTTTGAGATAGAGCTACATTATCACCCAGACAAGGCTAACATAGTAGCAGACGCGTTAAGCCAAAAACCAGCAGCTTACTTCTTGATGACACGGAGGGAATTATTGGAGGACTTGCAAGATCTTGGCATAGAAGTAATATTACTCGGAGTAGATGGGACATTAGCCAACTTGCAAGTACAGTCATCACTAGTAGAGAGGATCAAGGCAGCTTTGCCTACGGACGCCAGATTCAGGAGATTGAAAGAAAGGACAGAGGCCGGAGAGTAGACGGGATTGCGCATTCCTAATGATGGGATATTACGATGTGGTGATCGTCTATATATTCCCAATGGAGAGATTCGACAGGAGCTGATGGCAGAAGCTCATAGTTTGATGTATTCTATTCATTCTGGAGGCACCAAGATGTACCGTGACTTACGACAGCAATTTTGGTGGCATGGGATAAAAAGAGAGATAGCTCGCTTTGTAGCTAAATATCTAGTATGTCAGCAGGTAAAACGGGAGCATCAGAGAACAGTAGGGTTATTGCAACCACTTTTGATTCCAGAGTGAAAGTGGGAGCACATCACTATGGACTTCGTCACGGTTTTCCCAAGTGTCCAAGTGGAAGAGATGCAGTATGGATAATAGTGGATCGACTCACCAAGTCAGCCAATTTCTTGTCTTTTATAGTTGGCCAGTCTACAGAAGCTTTGGCTGACTTATACATGAGGCAGATCGTGAGATTGTACAGCATACTGGTCAGCATTGTGTCAGACAGGGATTCACATTTTATATCACACTTTTGGAGAAGCATGCAAGAGAGTCTTGGGACTCATCTGAAGTTCAGTACATCTTATCACCCATAGACAGATGGACAGTCTGAGCATACTATTTAGACACTGAAAGATATGTTGAGGGCTTGTATGTTAGACTTTGGAGGATCATGGGAGGACCACCTACATCGTATGGAGTTTTATTACAACAATAGCTATCAAGCGAGTATCCAGATGGCTCTGTTTGAAGCATTATATGGAAGAAAGTGTAGGTCTTCCGTGTATTGGAGTGACGTGGGAGAACGTCAAATTCTGGGACCAGAGTTGGTAGTCAACACCGTTGAGACAGTGAAGAAGATACAAGGACACTTGCGAGCAGCACAAGACAGGCAGAAGCAGTGGACAGATCGTCATCGTCGTCCCTTGGAGTTTAAAGAGGGCGATCATGTCTTCTTAAGGATATCACCTACCAGAGGCACCATTCGATTCGGAGGGCGTGGAAAGTTGAGTCCAAGGTATATTGGACCATTTGACGTATTGGAGAGAGTGGGAGAAGAGGCATATCGACTTGCGTTACCACCGTCACTTGAGGAAGTACATGATGTATTCTACGTGTCGTAACTCAGGCGATATGTGGCAGACAGCAGTCATGTTCTCGACCATTCTGAGATCACCATTAGGCCGAGCTTGTCATACCAAGAGCAACCCGTGGAAATCCTTGATCGTCGAGAGAAAGTGTTGAGGAACCAGTATATTCCCTTGGTCCACATGGCATGGAAGCATGGCGCGCCAAGAGAATCCACTTGGGAGCGCGAGGGCAACATGTGCAAATATTTTTCGTATCTATTCATAGACCACGATATAAATTTATTTTATTCATTTATACCTTATACCATCCTTGACTTTCTATCGTGGCTTAGTTTTAATTTCGAGGACGAAATTTTTTATATGTTGGGTAGAATGTAAAACCCCTAATTTTAAAAAATTGAATTAATTATTTAATTTAATTATAGTATTTATTAGTTAGTTAGAAGATATAGAATTTATTGAATTTTTAATTCTAGGTAAATATGTATTTAAATATTTATGGAGCAACTATTATTTTACCTTAATTTATTTCATGTAGGAGACCTTGTGGACGGTTAATAGATTATTTGTATAAACTAATATAATTTTCTGGAATTATATATATATATATATATATATATATATATATATGTATATATATATATATATATATATATATATATATAGATTTATTAATAAGAAAAGAAATGAAAAGAATGGAAAAAGAAATGAATAATAAAAAGAAAAAGGAAAAGAAATAAGAAAATAACCAAAAACCCTTTCCCTTAAGCTAAACCCAATCCCGGTCCTAACCCAACCTATTTCCTTAAACCCTACCCGCTAGCTAAACCAGCAGCAGCAGCAGCGGCAGAACCCCCCGCGCGAAAACCCGACCCCCTTTCGGTTTTCCCTCAACCTACATATATATTATATGACTTCTTAAACCCTAACCCTAAATCTCAACTACCCAGACCCTGCACCGCCGACTACCAGAGCCCCCATCGCCGTCGCCCGGAGCACGCCAATCGCCGCTTGTCGCCGTTCACGAGATCCCGCGCGCACGCCTGCAGAAATTTACTGCAAAGTACCCCTGTTCAGTCCCTGATTTCCGTTCCATCGCTCAACCAAATTTGACCATGTCTTCACCGGTATGTTCACGACCTATCCCTCTTCCAACTTTGTGTATTAGTTTCCTTCGATCAGCGCGTAACCCTGGGTGAAAACCGAGACCAAGTTTGAGAAAAATTATAACTTTTAATCTCAGAAAAACTACTGTAACCACCTATGTTTAAGGACTCGTATCTCCCACCACAGAGATCCAAACTTAGAAATTCCTTTTGCTATGTGAAGACCACCTAACCTAGATTATTTTATGTCAATTATATTATTTTATTTGGTGTTATATGAGAAAATATATTGGGTTACAAATTATGAAAAACATATTTTTGAACCTTCAAAATTTGTAATACGGAGCGCACCCCGCCAAACGGGACCGCCCTGTCGTATACCAATTGCACCGAAAGGCGCGTTTGGTATGTCCAGATGTGTGAAATTTTGCAAAAACTGATTCGGACGCGTGTGCGCTTCAAAATCAACCCGTATCCGCAAGAAGTCTCCGTATCACAATTTTTGTAAAATATCGTACCATTTAGTGTACCCTCGTCAGTATGCGATAAAACTTGTGCCACTGGACTCATGGTATCGCGTTGGTCCTGTGACCCAAGTTTCACACAATTCTGAGACAGTTGACCAAGTCGTCTATTTGCGGGCCCTTCTGTTGACTTTTTGGGCAAATTTGTGTTCAGCTCACCGGAATCCAAAATTGGATATACCGTTGAGTTCGTATTGAAGTTTCAAAATTTGTTTGAACTATAATTTGTCCCATTTAGAGACCTTTACCCCTAGCATGCTTTTCGGTGCAAAGTGGGCCACATGTGGACCCCACTTTGACCCAAAATTACCGTTTTGCCCCTGTGTCCAAATTGGACGAAAGGGTAGTATTTTATAGCTATCTCGCTGATTCCAAAAATGTTGGTGATATTTATTTCAGCATCCGAAGACGTTTATTCGGAGGCCTTAGTTTCTGATCCTGTGTCCTTGACATCTAGATGCTTATACTATACAGATTGCTTGCCAGGCAAGTATACATTATCATTGTACTGTAATTTATATTCCATATATTGCATGCATTTATTTCTGTCTATTTAGTTCATATATTTTAACTGCTATATAAACTGCACATCCAAGAAAACTTGGATGCAACGACGGTGAAATCGTATTCTGTTTTTATAATGTATATGCATTTGGACCTACTTTATGAGACCACCCCATTATCATGAGACATTCTTATGTTTCATTGGCCATGATACTGTTCTTATACGAGTGTGAGTCACATGTAGGACACGGACTAGCGTACTCGGCTGGCCACTGGTACGTATAGGTCGTGCGACGGATAGGGATAACTACCGATAGAAACTTTGCATGTTAGTAGACCTGACAGTTATTTAGAGGTATCATCGTGTCATGGATGTGACATGCTTAGAGCATGGGGTGGGAAGAACAACAAGTAAGGCATTTGGGCTCCTTTGCACTTTTCTTGTGTAACCCGTACACTCCGCCGGAGATGCGCGGTCATGATGACCACTATATATTATATATTATCAGGCGGCCTCTGGCGTTCAAAAGACGACATGCTTTTTAGTCCCCTGAATCTCCAAGAGAATTATGCCAATCCCATTTTAGCCAGATAGCCCACTTGTTGGAAAGTTGTTCTCAAACTGCATTCACATAGATGGTTAGGCGACCCTTGGATGTTTATTTTTAGTACTTTATTGGCATGTTTATATGTATCTTGTTATGTCCCTCTGAGGATCCGGTCCCTTTCCATGTATAGACTTGCAGGAGTACCCATAGGAGTATGGACTTGGACCTGACGCTTCATACCCGACTGAGGAGGTCTTACCTTCAGAGTATCTTTGATTCATCACAGACGATGGATATTCTAGTTGCTTTTCTTGTTGGACATTTATCTTATATTAGAGTTGATCTCTTCTCTCTTTTAGTAGTTTTAGTATAGTCGATTTGTAGTGGATTTGTTTCCATCCAACTATCATACTTTGAGACTTCCTATTTTTTATTCAGTTATTTATTCCTATTTATTTATTTATTTGTGTTGTGGATGAGATATAGATTGCGTGTGACTTGTTGACAGTATATTACCACTGGTGGATTGATATTCATGTACAGCGTACGTGTGTGTATGGTTTCCATATATTGGAGCTCGTATACATATGCTGGCATGTTACGTATTCCTAGTCCTACGTATTTTGGGACTGGAGCGTGACAATGACATATGCTCCAGTACTTCTATTTCAAGTATTTTATACATACCAGTATTTCTTATTCCAGTATTTATATCCATTCTGTATTTCTTTACACTGTATTATAGTTTGTTAATATACATGGAACTGCTGTTAGTGCTTGTACTTTGCTCTAATCCTGACTGGATATTTTTCCAGGCTACACCTTAGAAGACTTGTTTCCGGCATACGTGAAGATTTGGATGTTATTGATTGCAGGTTAGACTATTTTTTGTTGTTTAGACTTGTGTTGTATTTCGTTTATTTTTTTTGATATCTCATCGTGCTTTAGTTATGTGATTGAGTATTCAATATTATATTGTGATATATGTGTATCCTTATGGAGTTGGATATTCGTGTGAGATTGATTAGATAGTATTGTGACCTAGACAGCGTTCTACCACCGATGTTGCGGCGTAGGCTAGATGTACCCACGTACTCGTGCCCCTATATCGGGTGTGGGTCGTGACAACCCCTATCTCTCTCTCCTCCCTCTTTCCTTCACTTCTCAACAGAACACCACTCCTCCATTTCTTTTCTTTTTATTCTTCTTCCTCCTCCAGCAGACACCAACCCCGACCCCGCTCACTATGGCGAGCCACCCTTACTGTCGACCATCCTCCGGCCAATCCTGCTGCCACCCGTCGTCTCCACGCCGCCACGTCCCCCTCGACCAACTGCCACCCCCGCATCGTCTTTATCATCATCATCATCATCGTCGTCGTCACCAGCACCAACCCAACCGACCTACACCATTCTTTGGCCATTATTTCCTCCACCGGCCACCCGCTCTATCACCGTCTCCACGAACCTCCGGCAAGAACCTCCATCAGCCATCCAACTCCGGCTACCACCTCGATCCTCCCTCGATCACTACCTTCACTTGCACCCGCCGTCGACCCACCATATCTCCACCCGTCCATCACCTTCTCCACCTTGCTATCGACCATCCTCCGTCCGAACAGACACCTCCACCCATCCAACACCTTCTCCCCCTTGCTGTCGACTATCCTCCGGTCGACCAACACCTCACTCCGGCCATCACTTCCTCCCTCGGCCATCCACCTAGCAGCCGACTCCGCCCTCCTATGTCATGACCCGCACCCGATATAAGGACACGAGAGCGTGGGTACGTCCAGCCTACGCCGCAGCAACGGCGGTAGAACGCTGTCTAGGTCAAGTACTATCTAAATAATCTCACACTAGTATCCAACTCCATAAGGAGACACGGATACCACTATAAAATGAACAACATACTCAATCACAACTACAGCACGATAAGAATTTGAAGAACCAAAAGAATACAACACAAGTCTAATGACAAAATAATCATACCTGCAATCAGTAACAACCAATCCCCAAGTGTCAGAAACAAGTCCACTAAGGTCACAGTCTAGAAAAATATTTTCCAGTCAGGAAGGAGCAAAGTACATCTCTAAATAGCAGTTCTATATAAATGACATAAACTATGTAGCAGTTCTAGATGGAAATATACCAGATGCATGTATAGGTACGAGAAATGTACAATGAAAGAAATACTGGAAAATACTGTAAGTAACTGCAGGAAAAGAAATAATATGTCCATGAGCAAGAAACCTATGACTAAGTGTGTGAGTACTAGCTTTAACATGTGATCGGCTTGGGAACTTGATCAGGCTGGTTATATGTGATTAGCTATGATTCACGAAGGTCAGGCTAACCGTTGGTTAGCTATGATGCATGTATAGGTCAGGCTAATCACACGTAACAGCTATAAAGCATGGAGAGGGTCAGGCCGCACCCGACGTGAGATGTGGGGTGAGCTATGATGCATGAAAAGTTGGGTATGATCACATATCTACACTAAAATACTTCCCACCCCGACTGGTATAGTAGATCCAATCATGGTACGCTATGGCACGGGATTCCCTAGGGAGGTAGCAAATCTCCCCGGGAATCAGTGTCTATACATGCACAAGATAGCAAGGAAAACAAGTCTTGTACAAGCTATACCATGAATAAGGAATAACATCTCATGACGAGATCCGTGTATACCAATCCGTGTAACCAGTGTGTCAAGAGCATGGATATTTACACTAGATACAGTGAACATAGGAGATATCATAAATTAGAAACTAATCAGAGAATGTACTTGCCTTAGGTCCTTAGCTGGTAAAACCAATGTCCTGTCCCAGAGTATCGTCTGGAGGAACCCACAGTCCTAAAAATATATCAAATACAACATTTGCATCAGGCGCTACACTAACACATCACAATTCATGAACTCAGGGGCTCTGCCAGGTATGGCACTAGTCAACTAGGGCCATCTAGTAGGGATACGTATATAATACACTTTTACACTCAAAGTATATACTAATAAAACGTATATATATATATAAGTGTCTCTTAGTAATTTGTACAAAATACGTATATGTGTATATACACTAAATAGATGTATATAAATGTATAGTTATATAAAAATACATATTTGTATATATAAATATACTAATCAAATATATATATATATATATATATATATATATATATATATATATATATATATATAACAAATCAGAGAATGTGTATAATGCCACACTTCTCAAGGTGATCCCAAATGAAGTAGCAGTTAGTTCCAATGGGTCCGGAGCAGTCCAAATAGCTAAAAACTATATAAAGAAGTCCAAGATCGGAGTTCGGCACGAACATCGAGATAAGGATACCAGGCTAATAGGAGAAATGGCCGTTTGTTTGTAATCAAGGTAACACCTTAATTTAATGAAAACCGTTTCGAAATTATTTTGAACAATAATTACAATTAAAAGTTATTTATAAAAATCTAGAATTTATGTAAAAGCCAATATATTTTTATGTCTATAGTAAATTCAGTTACTAGTCCAAATAACCAATTTTGAACAAATTTATTATTGTAACTATTCCTTAATTAATAATATAAACCAGAAATTATTATTTTTACATAGTCAAAACCCTTATATTTATTTCAAAAAAAAAACTAATTACATAAAAATTTACTAAACTAATTACATATAAACTAATTGATTAATTAACTACTGATTTAAGAGTAATTAACTGATTATTAATAATTAACTGATTAATGACTTAATTAAACGATTAAGAAATAATTAACTATTCTAATCAGATATTAACTAAACTAATTATCTATTAACTAACTAATTAATATATAACTAATTACATATGCTTAACCATTATTTACTGACTAATTAGAAATTTACTAATTACATTAACTACCCAAATAACTCACAGAACCGAAGAAGGGGAAAAGAAACGAGGGCTCACGTTTGGGGAGGGGTCTCGGCGTCGACGCGGGAAAGTCCGCCGGGGTCGGCACGGTCGACGACTGCTTGTCTCGTCGGCGGTGCTCGTATCGAGGAGGAGGCGGCGGTGCTCGGCTCAAGGCGGCGGGCGCTCTGTTCGAGGAGGCGGGTGCTATGTTCGAGGAGGAGGCGGCCGACGGAGCTCCGGATCTGAGGCGGCGGTGGATCTCGACACGAGATCTGGGCTCGACGCGGCGGTCGACGCTCTTCTCGACGGCGGCGGCGTCCCGGATCTGCTGTGGCGGTCGACTTCCCTCGGAGGTCGGCGGCGAAGCTCGGCTCGGGGCAGATCCGAGGCGGCGGTCGACTCGGCGAGGGTGAGGGAGTCCGAGGCGCCGGCGGCAGTGGAACACAAGGGCGACGGCGGATCTGATCTAGGTAGGGGTTAGGGTTTTCTGTATGTGTCGGGATCGTGTCCGGGGCTGGACACGACGGTTGATGTACTGCACAGTGGGGGACGTGTCCGGGTCTGTCGGACACAGGGTTGGGTGTTGCTGTGATGGAGGTGGATGTGTCCGGGTGTTGGACACAGGGAGGATGTACTATGGTGTGGGGGTTGTGTCCAGATGGTGTCGGACACGAAAATCTGTAATATTGTAATAACTGGACACAAAAATGAATGGATACGATAGGACACCCGGGGTCAGACCCGAGGCCAACACGGCTGACACGGTAAAGCTGGACACACGGACACGAGCACACAAAAATGGTGATGGTTGTTGGCTTGTGAGAATTTGTGAGGGCTAGCTAGGGTTTCTTGGGAATGATGATGAGGGACTTAAATAGGGAGAGAGGGTGTGGGATAAAGGGTGAGGATTGGCCCAAATAACGAATGGCCCAGATAGGTATGAATGAGTTTCCATGTGGAAAAAAATGAGGGTGTGTAGGCTAGTTAATGGGAAATGGCAACTTGTAAAATTAAAAAAAAAATTATAATTTCAGAAAATATTTTGGAAAAACTAGCTGATTTCCAATTTAACTACTAATTAAACCCCTATTTGAAAACCCTAGAAAATATGTAATTCATTTATTTACTATTCCAAAATGGATATGAAAATTTATTATGAAACAACTAGTCCTTCAATAATTTTATTAAACAAATAATTTTATGATTTTAAGTCAATAAATATTTGAAGCTAAAGAATATATATATTATTATTATTATTATTTATTTTATAATACATCGACATTTAGGAAAATGATTTTTATAAAAGATTTTAAATTACCTTCTAAAATCAAACATTGCTCAAAAATCAAATACAAGAATTCAAGGAGAAATATTTTATAAATTTGGTATTTAAAATAAATTAAAAATCTAATTATTTCGAAAATTGGAAATCGGAGGTTACAAGTCTATCCACCTTAGAAAAATTTCGTCCTCGAAATTTAGGATCCTCAATAATTGCATTTACACATTGTATTATTTCTATCAAAATTTAAATTTTAAACACTAATCCATCAATCATGTTACTCCTCTAACTCAAATTCAGTTGATGCTTATTCAAATCTAAATCCTCATCCCGAGACTTGAATTCGACACTATTCCATTAACGATATATATATATATTTTTTTTTTTTCAAATACTCAACGATGCGATACTTTCAGAATCTTCAATGCAACGTTCATAATATAAACTATAAATTTCTATCTTGCAATCAAATAGAAAAATAATAATCTCTCAAATTTTCTCAAATTTTAATAATCACTTTCCTCATATCAAGACCTTCCTAAAATTTATAAATCCTCAATTTTGCCCTGTGAATTTCTTAATTCTCTATTTAAGTTAATGTCTATCCTCGAATTTCAATCATACCTCGATTTTCATAAAATCAATGATCCATCTACTCTGTTATAATAATTCCCTAAATTCTTTATTTAAATTAATGCTCATCCATAATTTAATCATCTTGTCCTTTTTTGTCGGTCACAACCTTGTCATAGACCTTTGCTATGGTCAAAACCCTAATGATCATGGTTTAAGAAAACTCTACCTACCGCCATGCAATTTAAGAAGAAAAATAAATAGGTCATGTACCTTTTGTCATGGTATTTCAGTCTCTGTTGGGGTGTACTACTAGTTTTATTCTAACAAGAAAATCATGAATACGAACTACAGTATTAGGAAAACAATCAATCGAAAGATGGAAGAAGGAATCATTAGGAGGGGAAGAAAGAACCTGTTAACATATTTCTTGCGGTATCTGCTATCTCTAACAAACACTTACTCTAGCACATTCACTAACAAATTCCTATTCCTGTACACTGATATCCTTATCAACTAATCATTAATCCACAAGATCCATGAATATATCAATATTGCACACACTTGTCTATTAATACCAAAATCTGATACCAAGAACCTCTAATATAACCATGGTTCAATAATGAATCTAAGTTTGATACCTCTATCTCCTTAGTACTATACCCTCTGTCAGTTCCCGTTCCTACTACAATTGTCCATACTAGTCGTTCTTATCACTCAAATATACGTCAAGCGCAACATCATACTAAATACTGCTCTTTCCAATACAATTTTAGATGGACACCCAAGTCAGTCTGCGGTGCCATCTCAATCATGTTCAAGTCACCAGATCCTTACACATGTATATCATCTACTCATATATTTATATTCATATCTCTCATCTACCCTAAAATTAATTCTCAAAATAATCGTCAAGGTTTAACTTCTCGATCAACTTAAAATAATTGCATATACCTCCTCAAAATCAGATACTCAAATATCGAAAAAATTTAATCACTTTTTAAAATCCTTATAGCTTTGTCCATGTTTATTGAATTGAATTCGAATACTCAAAATTTTAATAACATAAAATCTTAACTCCTCTAAATTCTTAAAAATTAAAATCCATTCCCACTCTTCAAATTATAAATTTAAATCCTCAAGTATACATATAGATACTCCCAGTCTCTAATACTCAAGGTCCACACAAATACACCAATTATCTACAACCTCAACTGTGTACTAAAATTTGTACTGCCCGGATTACTTGCAATATCGCTTCCAATAATCCAAGTTATCATCACACATATTTTCTTCAATGATTTCAATTCATGTCAACTGGTATATCATCTAATCATCATCACACCGAGTGCTTACTGTTACTAGCACCATTTTCAATAATCCTTGACATAGAATCATTGTCACTCTTGGTATTATATTACTAGCTTCATTAATGAATCATCTCATCAAGCTCGTTAGAACTCATGTTTACCTGTACCTTCTATAATACTCATGTTTCTTTACTCTCATGGGCAGGCATATGGTTCTATATCTCGATTGATGTATAAGCATATCTCTTAATCCTTTTACAGTCTGTTAAACTAATTTGTGATACTCTTCACAACTTTTATTACTAATTCTACTTATGACATCTCATTAAACCCTTTATGCATATACATTTCTTTACCTTTAACATTTTCGATATCAATCATCAAATTGAACATCATGCTCCATACATCCTTAACACAATTCCTGGATACTTAATCGTTTACATAGATCACTCAATTACATAATCATGATTATCCAGGACGGGTAATTGGCTCTGATACTAACTCTGAGAACTATCACTGATACTCTATACTCTCCTTAACTCTCAGTCTCTAATGACACTTATCCTAGAACCATTGGTACAAGGTGCTATGCTAAGGGCTAACTCTAGATTAAAGCCTACTGCTCACATGTCCAACTAAGAAACACTTACAAACTCACAAGTCACACTCAGTCAAACTAATACAAGACACAACCAAAATTGCAAGTCACTAATTATCACACTAACAAGGATCCTTAAAGAAATAAGGCTCAAAAGAACTGGGTTAAGGACTGAAGGTATCTTTACTGCTAGTAAAGAAAAGAAGCGATGGAACAAAGTCCTGGAATAACATAAATAGATAGGTCTTGAGATGATACTTTAAGAACCAATTTAAGATACAACCTGATAATCATACACGTCTGTCTGAAATCATGACACTCAGAATCCTCGCCACGCCAGTAAGCATAGATGCGATAAACGATAGGTTTCGTAACTAAGGTATGCAACTCTATAATCATGTTATCTAGAATCCTCGCCACGCCAACCGGTATGGCTGCGAGAAACTCTAAATCTCATAATTAAAGTATGTACATCCAAGTTAGGTTCCTACGTTCTCGTCACCACAGCTAATATGGCTGCGATAAACTCTAGGGTCCATAACCAAAGTAGACGTTTTACCTTTCTCACTGTCCTTATCAACATATGTCATCAGATGATACCGTAAATTTTAGCCCATAAAATTCATCTCGATATGAAATCAATTCAACTACGATACCAAGAATTAAATTTAACAACTGGTCAACAAGAATCAAACTCAACAATGATACCAAGATTTTAATTTAATAACTGATCAACAAGAATCAAGTTCAATAACAACAAGCAAGAGCGGACGAAAACAGGAAAAAGATTTAAATTGGAAATTATAATAAGATTCTCAAGGGGTCGTCCAGGAATCTCTCAAGAGTTTGTGATTGAGTATCCTCTCTCATCCTAGCATCCTATGTCCTATATTCAATAGCAGGTACGTAGTAGTACAACTATGACGTCGCACTACTACGACATCGCACAACTAGTGAAGTCTGACCTGCATGGGCCACCACTAAAAACGTGTCATGACCCGCACCCGGTATAAGGGCACGAGAGCGTGGGTACGTCCAGCCTACGCCACAGCATCGGTGGTAGAACGCTGTCTAGGTCAAGTACTATCTAAATAATCTCACACTAGTATCCAACTCCATAAGGAGACACGGATACCACTATAAAATGAACAACATACTCAATCACAACTACAGCACGATAAGAATTTGAAGAACCAAAAGAATACAACACAAGTCTAATGACAAAATAATCATACCTGCAATCAGTAACAACCAATCCCCAAGTGTCAGAAACAAGTCCACTAAGGTCACAGTCTGAAAAAATATTTTTCAGTCAGGAAGGAGCAAAGTACATCTCTAAATAGCAGTTCTATATAAATGACATAAACTATGTAGCAGTTCTAGATGAAAATATACCAGATGCATGTATAGGTACGAGAAATGTACAATGAAAGAAATACTGGAAAATACTGTAAGTAACTGCAGGAAAAGAAACAATATGTCCATGAGCAAGAAACCTATGACTAAGTGTGTGAGTACTAGCTTTAACATGTGATCGGCTTGGGAACTTGATTAGGCTGGTTACATGTGATTAGCTATGATTCACGAAGGTCAGGCTAACCGTTGGTTAGCTATGATGCATGTATAGGTCAGGCTAATCATACGTAACAGCTATGAAGCATGGAGAGGGTCAGGCCGCACCCGACGTGAGATGTGGGGTGAGCTATGATGCATGAAAAGTTGGGTATGATCACATATCTACACTAAAATACTCCTCACCCCGACTGGTATAGTAGATCCAATCATGGTACGCTATGGCACGGGATTCCCTAGGGAGGTAGCAAATCTCCCTGGGAATCAATGTCTGTACATGCACAAGATAGCAAGGAAAACAAGTCTTGTACAAGCTACACCATGAATAAGGAATAACATCTCATGACGAGATCCGTGTATACCAATCCGTGTAACCAGCATGTCAAGAGCATGGATATTTATACTAGATACAGTGAACATAGGAGATATCATAAATTAGAAACTAATCAGAGAATGTACTTGCCTTAGGTCCTTAGCTGGTAAAACCAATGTCCTATCCCAGAGTATCGTCTGGAGGAACCCACAGTCCTAAAAATATATCAAATACAACATTTGCATCAGGCGCTACACTAACACATCACAATTCATGAACTCAGGGGCTCTGCCAGGTATGGCACTAGTCAACTAGGGCCATCTAGTAGGGATACGTATATAATACACTTTTACACTCAAAGTATATACCAATAAAACGTATATATATATATATATATAAGTGTCTCTTAGTAATTTGTACAAAATACGTATATGTGTATATACACTAAATAGATGTATATAAATGTATAGTTATATAAAAATACATATTTGTATATATAAATATACTAATCAAATATATATATATATATATATATATATATATATATATATATATATATATATATATATATATATATATATATATATATATAACAAATCAGAGAATGTGTATAATGCCACACTCCTCAAGGTGATCCCAAATGAAGTAGCAGTTAGTTCCAATGGGTCCGGAGCAGTCCAAATAGCTAAAAACTATATAAAGAAGTCCAAGATTGGAGTTCGGCACGAACATCGAGATAAGGATACCAGGCTAATAGGAGAAATGGTCGTTTGTTTGTAATCAAGGTAACACCTTAATTTAATGAAAACCGTTTCGAAATTATTTTGAACAATAATTACAATTAAAAGTTATTTATAAAAATCTAGAATTTATGTAAAAGCCAATATATTTTTATGTCTATAGTAAATTCAGTTACTAGTCCAAATAACCAATTTTGAACAAATTTATTATTGTAACTATTCCTTAATTAATAATATAAACCAGAAATTATTATTTTTACATAGTCAAAACCCTTATATTTATTTCAAAAAAAAAACTAATTACATAAAAATTTACTAAACTAATTACATATAAACTAATTGATTAATTAACTACTGATTTAAGAGTAATTAACTGATTATTAATAATTAACTGATTAATGACTTAATTAAACGATTAAGAAATAATTAACTATTCTAATCAGATATTAACTAAACTAATTATCTATTAACTAACTAATTAATATATAACTAATTACATATGCTTAACCATTATTTACTGACTAATTAGAAATTTACTAATTACATTAACTACCCAAATAACTCACAGAACCGAAGAAGGGGAAAAGAAACGAGGGCTCACGTTTGGGGAGGGGTCTCGGCGTCGACGCGGGAAAGTCCGCCGGGGTCGGCACGGTCGACGACTGCTTGTCTCGTCGGCGGTGCTCGTATCGAGGAGGAGGCGGCGGTGCTCGGCTCAAGGCGGCGGGCGCTCTGTTCGAGGAGGCGGGTGCTATGTTCGAGGAGGAGGCGGCCGGCGGAGCTCTGGATCTGAGGCGGCGGTGGATCTCGACTCGAGATCTGGGCTCGACGCGGCGGTCGACGCTCTTCTCGGCGACGGCGGCGTCCCGGATCTGCTGTGGCGGTCGACTTCCCTCGGAGGTCGGCGGCGAAGCTCGGCTCGGGGCAGATCCGAGGCGGCGGTCAACTCGGCGAGGGTGAGGGAGTCCGAGGCGCCGGCGGCAGTGGAACACAAGGGCGGCGGTGGATCTGATCTAGGTTAGGGTTAGGGTTTTCTGTATGTGTCGGGGTTGTGTCCGGGGCTGGACACGGCGGTTGATGTACTGCACAGTGGGGGACGTGTCCGGGTCTGTCGGACATAGGGTTGGGTGTTGCTGTGATGGAGGAGGATGTGTCCGGGTGTTGGACACAGGGAGGATGTACTGTGGTGTGGGGGTTGTGTCCAGATGGTGTCGGACACGAAAATCTGTAATATTGTAATAACTGGACACAAAAATGAATGGATACGATAGGACACCCGGGGTCGGACCCGAGGCCAACACGGCTGACACGGTAAAGCTGGACACACGGACACGAGCACACAAAAATGGTGATGGTTGTTGGCTTGTGGGAATTTGTGAGGGCTAGCTAGGGTTTCTTGGGAATGATGATGAGGGACTTAAATAGGGAGAGAGGGTGTGGGATAAAGGGTGAGGATTGGCCCAAATAACGAATGGCCCAGATAGGTATGAATGAGTTTCCATATGGAAAAAAATGAGGGTGTGTAGGCTAGTTAATGGGAAATGGCAACTTGTAAAATTAAAAAAAAAAGATTATAATTTCAGAAAATATTTTGGAAAAACTAGCTGATTTCTAATTTAACTACTAATTAAACCCCTATTTGAAAACCCTAGAAAATATGTAATTCATTTATTTACTATTCCAAAATGGATATAAAAATTTATTATGAAACAACTAGTCCTTCAATAATTTTATTAAACAAATAATTTTATGATTTCAAGTCAATAAATATTTGAAGCTAAAGAATATATATATTATTATTATTATTATTTATTTTATAATACATCGACACTTAGGAAAATGATTTTTATAAAAGATTTTAAATTACCTTCTAAAATCAAACATTGCTCAAAAATCAAATACAAGAATTCAAGGAGAAATATTTTATAAATTTGGTATTTAAAATAAATTAAAAATCTAATTATTTCGGAAATTGGAAATCGGAGGTTACATCCTGCCTTCTCCACGAGCTCCGGTCGACCACCGCGGCTACCCCACCTACTCCGGCCAGCAACCTCCTTGAGCGTCGACCACCACACGCCGCCACCGAGGTAACCTCTCCCCCATCTCATTGTGTAGTGTAGTATTTTTTATTTGTTATATAGAACTTAGTTAGGGTTAGGGATATGAAAGCTTGATATGAGATTTTAGTGTTTCATTCAATTGTTATATGCATTGCTGATAGGTTGATTGAGTATGTGTTGTGATATCAAAATGTTGGTCATTTATTAAGAGATGATAAATAATAAGGAAATGATAGAGGAGTAGCTATATATATGTGAAAGGATGTTCAAATAATTAATTAACGGTTTTTATAATCGAGGGTTTAAATAATTAATTATTATTTTATTCGAGGATGATATATTTAAACGTGCCTGATAACGTCTGCGAATACCAGGATAAAATCTGAAGAATGATCATAGCTTGAACTACTGAAAATACCATGATAAATATAGGGGATTAAGGATTTGGTCTGATGATATTATACAGGTGATTGATCATATTAGATGTAACGTACCTCTAGTCAATCGTGGTCAACCCTCTAGCTTAGTGACTATGTGAGCTTGTAACAATGATTGAAGCCTATGCAAGATGTGTGTCACCTCTTATTTTAGCATCGTGATAGTTTATTGATTGAGCTTGCATCTCGTCTTTAGGTACTACGGGACCCGCGGACTTGGACGTTGTACCGGAGACCCATCTTCAGCAGTTGGATCCAGGCAAGTGTACCTTACCATCCTGTATTTTAGATTACCAGATTTTTACTTATTAATTATATACATTATAGGCGCTTTGGATCAGAATAGTTACTTCACGTCCGGGTCATAACCGGGTGCAGACGTTCGTCGGTAACGTCTGGTAACGATTGATAGATGTTCACAACACCTTGATGTACAAACTTGGTTACATTATAACCCTAGGACACATTCAGATACCGTCATCGTGCCAGATTTTCTGTATCCTGATACTGTCAGCGTGACCAAAAACTGGGACGACTTTAGGGTCGTGATCGTTGATAGTTACTTCAGTATGACGAGACTGTTAGATAGAGGTTCAGGTTCAGTGAACACTCATTGACTGGTTGGGAAGGGGAAGATAGTACGACTCTATTAGAAAGTAGAATGACCAACTAGACATTTGGGCTCCTTTGCACGCGCTATATATATGTATAGTCCTACTTATGTAGTGTTCCTGTATCCGGAGTAGTAGTATCACCCGTGTGACTCTGTGCTCGGAGCTACGGTACGCCCCATGTATCTCTGTCACGTCCCTGCCCCAAAATACGTAGGACCAGGAATACACGATACGCCAGCTACGCATTCGACCAGACTCTGGTCCGACTCGAATACGTATAAGCTGTATAATAAAGGGCACTATCTAAAAATCCCGTAAATGTAAACATCTATGTCTCAATCCACAATGAACAGAAATATACAAGGAAGAGCTGCATGTGCTAAAGTCGGCCGCCCAATATCATACCAACTCGAATAGACTCGAGAAGAAATATGAGTCTATAAAAACTAGGCTACAACAGAAGATGAATAATCAATATAAATAACCATAATGCCGGTAGAAATAATGTGAGTACCTAGTACAATACCCGCAAGACATGTAACTCCATCAGCAACTCCAAATGCTCCGTAATCGTCTATGCTGCAAAACTGGCAGGGGACCAGGTCCTCAGAGGGACGTAACAAGGTACAAAAATACAGCATGCCAAAGTACAACAGAAAGTTCAAGTGCAACGACGGTGTAATCTAGCAGTACCACCTAAGTGAGACAGAGTTTGACGACAATGTTCGACGCGTGGGCTGTCCAAAATAAAACCGTAGCTCCGGACATGAAAACACACGAGACGTACCGCAGCTCCGGGCAAAGAGTCACACGGGTGATACAACTACTCTAGATACAGGATCACTACAGAAATAGTGCATATACATATATAAGCGCGTGCAGAGAAGCCCAAACGTCTAGTAACTGTCTTTCCCATCCCAAGAGGTCAACGATTATGCGTTGAACCTGAACCTCTATCTAACAGTCTCCTCACACATAAATAACTATCAACAGACGCGACCCTAAGGTCGTCCCAGTCTCCGGTCATGATGTCAGTATCAGGATACAGGAAATCTGGCACGATAACAGTGTATGGACGTGTCCTAGGATTATGATATACACAGGTACGTACATCAAGGTATTGTGATTCATCTATCATTCGTTACTAGACATTACCGACGAACGTCTGCACCCGGATGTGATCCGAATGCGAAGTAACGATTCTAATCAAACACGCGCACAATGTATATAATAAATTAATAAATATTTGGTAACTAAATTATAGGGTGGCAAGGTAC
Source organism: Iris macrosiphon (assembly GCA_036927795.1). Lineage (NCBI taxonomy): Eukaryota > Viridiplantae > Streptophyta > Magnoliopsida > Asparagales > Iridaceae > Iris > Iris macrosiphon. The sequence continues at coordinate 13,985,965 of JAYESA010000006.1, forward strand.
ACTTGCCTGGGTCCGGCTGCGGAAGATGGGGATCCGGTACAACGTCCAAGTCCGCAGGTCCCGTAGTACCTAGAGACGAGATACAAACTCAATCAATAAACTATCACGCGACTGAATTAAGATGTAACTCGCGTCTAACATATGTTCAATCTCTGTTATAACTCATATATACACTAAGCTAGAGGGTTGACCCAGGTTGACTAAGGGTTCATTATAAATACGATCAATCACCTGTTTAATACCATCAGAACAATCCTCAATCATATACCATCATCTATCATTCGTCTTAAAACATCTCCTCGATCAATTTTATTACTATTCCTCAGTCTTACTATATTCATCACGATATTCAGTTAATCTAACCCTGATCCAATCCTCAATTTTACCTTAGTATTCACAGACGATAACATGCACATTGACGTGTCTTAATCTCAAATAATTAATTAATATTCTCAGTCCTCAATCACTGACTCATGATTTGATATTATACCTATTTCACGATCGAACACCTGCTCCCAATGTCCATCAACATTTTAATATCATATTATTATCCAGCAATAGTTTAAAATAACTCAATCAACAATAACCCATACGCGTATAATAAAATAGGATAACACCCTACTGTCTCGTATGGCCCTAAAAAAACCCTAACCCTTTAACCTGTTCCTCAATCATATTCAATATTTTAATATCAAGTCCTCATCTCACAATAAATAACCTGCTCCTTATTAATTTCATTGTTATGCATGTAACCAAAGTACGCTATACTCTAAGATTCACGTCCAGCAATAAAAACCCTAAGTATCAACCCTGTATTTAACCAACAACTCTATAAATTTGAAATAAAACCAACTCTAAAACTTAACATATATAATCCCTAATTATGTTATCACCATGACCATGTATGGAATTACACCCTAAAACTAAAAACCCAAATAACAATGCAATATACCACAAAACATTAACACTAAACAAAACTTAATATACAAATATCGAGAGGGGGAGGGGTTCACCTCGGCGAAGTGGTTACTGGCCGAAGGGTGGTCGTGGTGGTACCGGGGTGTGGAGTCGATGGGAAGCCACTGGAGAATGGTGGAGTGGTGGTGAAGAGTGGTGGTGAAGAGTGGTGGCGCGGCTGGTGGTGAAGATAAAGATGCGGGAGGTCAACGGCCTAAGGTGGTCATTCGACTGGAGATGGTGGTGATGGCAGCGTGCTGGTAATGGTGGCGGGGTGAAGCTCGCCGAAGTATGGAGGGAGGTCGATCGGGTGGAGGTGAAGCCGTGGGGGGCTGGAGATACGGGTAGAGGAGTCGTGGGGAGGTGGTCGACTCGGCGGAGATGGTGTTGATGAAGACGATGGTGGTGGTGGGAACTATAGCAGTGGACGGAGGGGATGTAACGTGGTCGGGATGCTCGACCGAAGGTTGGCCGGTTCGGCAGCGGCACGTGGGGTGGCCGTGCTGAAGAGTGGAGGAGCTCCGGTAGTTGCCTGCTGCTATCGACCTCGTCGACCACGAGGAGGATCTCCGGTGGGAGCCACTGCTGTCGACGGAGAAGGAGGCTCGGCGTGGAGGATGGTGGCCGGCTCACCGGAGATGAGAAGGGTGGCTGGGAACTCAGCCGGGTCGGGTTGTAAAAGAGATGGAGAAGAGGTGAGGAGGAAGAAGAAGGAAGAAGAAGAAGAAAGAAAATATGGAGGAAGGGTTCGGTTTTTTATGTAGGAAGAGGGAGGAGAGAGAGAGGGGGTAAGGTTTCCCAAGTTTGGGGATTAGGGCCTGCTTGGTATGTGTGTAAGAGGAGACATTAAATAAGGGAAGTATGGGTAGAATGGGTGGTGAGGATGAGTCCCAATTTATGAATGGATGGCTCATAATTAACATGAAGGAAATTTCTCATCCAAATGAGAGAGAGGGTTGTGATGGACCGGTCAACAAGTGAGGATAAGGTTTCTTCATTGGCTTGGACCTATGAGGTGATGACACCTAATGCAACATTTACAAATAAGCCCCTTAAATTTGGATATTTACACAAACACATAAAATGATAAAAAAATGGTGTGGGAAGTGGTGTTTGGTGTTTTGTAGGGTGAGGGAGTGTTGTGTGTTTTGCATGGGCTTAATTAAAGGGGCATTGGATAAAACTAGGATTAGTCAAAGTTGGTATCCCCAATTTAATTAGAATAATTGTCATATGCTCTTAAATTAAATGGGGGCACATGCGATCTCAATTGGGAGTGACACAAAGGTCATGAATGGTGTAGGCTTTGTGTCAGTCTTGGACCCTTTAATTGGTCCGGCTCAATGGGTTGAGTTGGTGTCTAAAAATTGATGGTAACGACACAGGTACGCGACACATGATAAAATATGGATTTCAGTTACGGAAAGTTGTGTAATTAAATTAGAGCACAAGAAAATATGATTTCGAGTGACGGGAAAGTCCAGCGCCTAAATTGGCGTGTCAAGTCAAGAGTGCAATAATCTGTTGGAATTTATGGGCTGGTGTTGGGCTCCAAATATTTTAACAACGGTAGGGCGCGCCAAGAGTTTAATTAAAAAATCAGACATCTGTAATATTACTCTAAACCTCAATCATCTGCTGCTAAACCAAAATTTTCTAACCCATACCAGACTATCTATAGAAATAAATGAGGAGGTTTATATCCTTTCCAACTTAGAAAAATTTTGTCTCCGAAATTAAAAGTAAAGCACGATAATAGCTATGAGAATTTAAAAGCAAACTGGTAATCAAATGCGGTACGTAAATTCGTACCTTGGTCCTAAAATAAATACAGAAAATGTTGTCAAATAGAATTCTCGCGCTCCTAGGTAGACTCGTCTGACGAATGATGCTTCCATGCAACTCTGACCAGTCGAATAGTCTGACCTCTCAAAGTCTTCTCGCTGTGATCGAGTATCTCCACTGGCTGCTCCACGTAAGATAAATTGGGCCCGACTGTAATCTCTGAATGATCAAGCACGTGGCTAGGGTCTGCCACGTATCTTCTCAACTACGATACATGAAATACGTCGTGCACTCCTTCTAATGATGGAGGCAATACAAGACGATAAGCCACTTCGCCAACTCGTTCCAAGATGTCAAAAGATCCGATGTACCTCGAACTCAGCTTGCCTCTGCCTCCGAATCTGATGGTACCACGAGTAGGCGATATCTTCAAAAATATATGGTCACCCTCCTTGAATTCTAAAGGTTTGCGGTGCACATCTGTCCAATGCTTTTGTCTGTCCTATGCTGCACGCAGGTGGCTCTGAATCTGCTTTACCTTCTCCACTATTTGTGTCACCAACTCTGGACCAAGTATCTAATGCTCTCCCATGTTACTCCAATATACCGGTGACCTACACTTCCTGCCGTACAGTGCCTTATAAGGTGCCATCTGTATGCTGGCCTGGTAGTTGTTATTATAGGAGAATTCCACCAAATGTAGATGGTCCTCCCAAGATCCTCTAAAGTTGATCATGCACACTCTCAACATATCCTCTAGTATATGTATCATGCGCTCTAACTGGCCATCAGTCTGTGGATGATATGCAGTGCTGAACTTGAGACGAGTTCCTAGACTCTTCTGCATACTCCGCCAAAAATATAACATGAATCTGGAATCACGATCCGATACAATACTGACATGCACTCCATGTAGTCGTACTATCTGCCTCATATACATGTCAGCTAATATCTCCATGGACTGCCCAACTCTGAAGGGCAAGAAATGTGCAGACTTGGTGAGTCTGTCTACGACAACCCAAACTGCATCCTTTCCGCTAGGGCTCCACGAGAATCCTGTTACGAAGTCCATGGTAATGTGTTCCCACTTCCACTCGGGAATGGAAAATGGCTGCAACAGTCCTGCAGTCCTCTGATGTTCAGCCTTGACTTGCTGACAAACCAAATATCTTGCCACGAATCTTGCAATCTCTCTCTCTCTTCATCCCATGCCACCAGTAATATTATCTCAAATCTCGGTACATCTTCGTACCCCCGGGATGAATAGAATAAATAGAGCTATGAGCCTCGGTCGTCAACTCCTAACGTAGCTCGCCACTCGGAACGTATAGGCAATCTCCATACCTTAATGTTTCGTCCTCATGAATCCTGAGTCCCGTCTACATGCCGGCCTCTATTCGTTCTCGCAATCGTCAAAATCTCATATTTGTAGGCAGGGCTGCCTTGATCCTCTCAGTCAATGTAGGCTGAACCTTGAGACTGGCCATCCATGCATGGCAATACAATCTTAATCCTGAGCTTCTGAAGATCCTATAACAACTGGCGATGAGTCATAAAAAAAAAGTAGGCCATGGGCTTCCTGCTTAAGGCATCTGCTACTACATTCGCCTTATCAGGGTGGTACTGCAACTCTATATCATAATCTGTCATCAACTCTAGCCAGCGCCTCTATCTTATGTTGAGCTCCTTCTGCGTGTAGACATACTTCAGACCTTTGTGATCTATGTAAATCTCAACACGCTTACCATAAAGGTAGTATCGCCATAGTTTTTGTAGGGTGAGGGGGTGTTGTGTGTTTTGCATGGGCTTAATTAAAGGCACATTGGAATTAAATTGGGATTAAAATAGAATTAGTCAAAGTTGGTATCCCCAATTTAATTTGAATAAATTGTCATATTCTCTTAAATTAAATAGGGGCACATGGGATCTCAATTGGGAGTGACACAAAGGTCATGAATGGTGTAGGCTTGGTGTCAGTCTTGGACCCTTTAATTGTTCTGGCTCAACGGGTTGAGTTGGTGTCTAAAAATTGATGGTAACGACACAGGTGCGCGACACATGATTAAATATGGATTTCGGTTACGAAAAGTTATGCAATTAAATTAGAGCACAAGGAAATATGATTTCAAGTGACAGAAAAGTCCAGCGCCTAAATTGGCATGTCAATTCAAGAGTGCAACAATATGTTGGAATTTATGGGCTGGTGTTAGGCTCCGAATATTTTAACAACGGTAGGGCGCGCCAAGGGTTTAATTAAAAAATTAGACATCTGTAACCTTACTCTAAACTCAATCATCTGCTGCTAAACCAAAATTTTCTAACCCATACCAGACTATCTATAGAAATAAATGAGGGGGTTTCAGTCTCTGTGTTCGGAACTACGGTTTTATTTTGGACAGCCCACGCATCGAACATTGTCTTCAAAATTGTGTCTCACTTAGGTGGTTATGCTATATTACACCGGCGTTGCACTTGTTTCTTTTTGTTATACTATGGCATGTTGTATTTTTGTACCTTGTTACGTCCCTTTGAGGACCTGGTCCCCTGCTAGTTTTGCAGCATACACGATTACGGAGCCTTGGGAGTTGCTGATGGAGTTGATTGTCTTGCAGGCATTGGTATTAGGTACTTATATCATTTCTACCGGCATTATGTTGTTTATTCATCTGTTGTTGTAGCCTAGTTTTTATAGACTCCTATTTTTTCTCGAATCTATTCAAGTTTGTGTGTTGTTGGACGGCCGACTTTAGCACATGTAGCTCATTATTGTATATTTCTGTTCATTGTGGATTGGCACATAAATATTTATATTTACTGGATTATTTAGATAGTGACCATTATTATACAGCTTATACGTATTCGAGTCAGACCAGAGTCTGGTCGAATGCGTAGCTGGCATGTTGCGTATTCCTGATCCTACGTATTTTGGGACTGGGGCGTGACATTATATATATATATATATATATATATATATATATAATATATATATATATATATATATATATCATAGAGTTAACTATTAGAGTGCGAGGAGGACGTCAAGGCAGGCTTAGATACGAGTACTGTCGACTTTTCCAAGGTATTCGAGCGTAACCACAAGCGAAAGAAGGATGAAAAGTTAGTAGACGAACGGGCTACCAAAGCATTTGTAAGTATTCTCTATATGTTTGTGATGGTTTTATCACCACCTTTATAAATTATGTACTAGATAGGAGATAACATATAGTATAATAGTGCCATTGCCCTAGTTTCTTGGCCTTAAATGAGAATAAAATATTATCATTTATGTTAGCTTGGCTCAATAAAAAGGATACATTTCAACTTGATACCCTCAATTATTTAAGTTTTTCAACTTGATATCCTAAACTTATTATCATACCAACCATTTGTTCGATGTTGATGAGTAAAATACAGTCAGGCACCGGACCATCTACAAGCATATTGAAAATAATAACAAAATAGAGGTTTCAGATACAACACAAAATTGATTAATAAGCATATTATATATATGGTAACCAATGTTGTGAAACACCTAGGGAGAAAAAAGAATTATGTGGCCAACCATAAAATTCCCTATGATTAAGGCTTTGATGTTGTGGTATGTTTGTTCAAGCATTAGTTCTTTATAATATTGAAAAACATCTGATTCAAAACACCAATTAGAGATGAAAATTTGAGCTACTATGTTACATTTTGAAAGAAAATATGGAAAATAATAGTTTTGGCCACTCATTCTCCTCTTTCCTGGTGTCAAATACAAAAAACCAAAAAAAAAAAAAACTATTCCTGGTGTCAAATACTAAGCCAAATTAAAAGTAATGGACACTCATTCTCCTCTTTCCCTGATCATCATGCATATATTGCCGAAAAGTTACTAGTTAAGCAGATTAAATTTTTATTTATGATATTTAAAGAATACAAAAAAGTAGCTATACCAGGGAATGGTAGTTCAAAATATACAATCACATCTACAGCTTATAATGTTGACATATTATTACAAAAATATAATGACCAATAAATAAAGGCAATAATGCCTGGAGATGATACTTTTTATGGAATAGCAGCCATCCAATCAGAAATGCAAAAGCTATGAGATAAATGTACATCTGCACACTATGAGATGGACTCTTGGCCTAGCACCTTGATGTCAAGAAAATGTAAATTTGAACATCACTTGTAAGATCAACAACTGCTTAATAATTTAGGCAGCAGCTCTTTCAAACTAAATTGAAGGGGTAGTAAGTTTCCTTTTAGGCCTTGTTGATCACTACAGACACTACCAATAAGTGTTATGATTGTGCAATATTTCAATGGCTGCAACAACAACACCCTTCCCTTCTGAATAGATGTCAAGTCCAGGTTGTTCAATTTTCCTTTGAAGAAGTTTGTCAAGTCCCTGGCATCATTCTAATTTTATTGGATCTTAATGTTTACTGTTTGTAAAAGAAAACCATGTTTTAAAGTACCAATATCATTACCTATATCAGTTGGATTACAGTTTTTGGTGCCAAGAAATAAAAGTTGCCTCTTGTGATGCCCTCCAGTTTTTCTCGGAGTGAGGCTGCCCCCCAAAAGGAGAAAAGCATAATCTGATAATGTCTGTCGAGTTCCTGATATAAATGCTCGTAGGGATTATTTGATGCATTTTTTCTCAATGTTGTTATTTTTACTTTTTAGTATATGTGAAATATAATTTTGCATTATTAATTTTAAGAAATAAGGACAGCTCTATGACTATCAAAAGCAGTAGAGCAGGTGATGTGTAATGTTCATCTTTTATTTTGTTTAGCCTTTTGGTATTTACTATCAAGCAAGTGTTAAAATACAATATAGTGGACACAGACATCCAACCAGAAATATACTTTTTTAAGGTTAGGATTTAGACATGGGAATGTGACACTTGAAATGTAACCTGATATAGTAATGGTCTGTTTATTGATTCATTGAACATTGAACATATAACCTGATACTTGAAATATATTTTTTTACTTGTAAAGCTTGATTGAAATTTTATATATTCATGATACCTACGTGATATATATACAGGAGGCCTACGAGAAATTGGAGAGTCGTGTCTCTCAGGCCACTGATCAGGAGGGGGAGGATGGCACTAGTATGCCACGTACGCTCACTAAGAGGAATGACTTGTAGGTACAGGTTGTTGGAAGAGGAAAGGGAGGCACTGTGTACGGTACCGGGTCGTTAGCGTCACAACCATCAGTAGCTATTCCACATGCACAATCTACTGTCGGTCATGCACAGACTACTACTGCTATTGGTGCCATTCTCACTATGGAGCAGATGACAACCATGATGTTCGATTTTCAAAGACAGCTGAGACATATTACAGAGTTGGTGGCTCCTACTAGTGTTTATGATGGTACTACCGGTACTCCGATTGCTCCTCCTACTGTTGCTGCTCCTTCCGTTACTCATGTTACTGCTCCTTCTATTGCTCCTCTGGCTACTTCTCCAGATGTTGCACCTTCGGTTACTTTTCCATCTGTTGCTCCTTCGGCTACTTCTGTTCCAGCTCATATTTTTACGCAGAGCCAGCGGCAGAAATTTCTTATTCTTATGACGCAGTTTATAGGCAACATGCAGCCATCTTCATCTTGATTTTGTATGGTATCACAAGACACATATTTGTTTGTACTAGTTGTATGGATGGTGTATGGTCGATGGATGGACATGACTATGATATATATTTATTAGTTTCTTTCTTTGTGTACTTGTTGTATGCTATTATCGTTGTCTTAGAATCTATTATTGTTGGTTATTATTGTTCCAGCTTTTGTTTTTAAGCGTGTCATGGAATGGTTTATATTACTGTTAATCTATCACAGGATGTGTGCATTGCATTGTTTCTGCAAAAAAAAAGAAGAAAATATTAATAATTCAGCAAAGGATGAGCAACTAACCGACAACAAACTAGCGACTAACGAACGACGAAGTAGCTACTAAAATCTGAAAAATAATAAATAAGCGACTAACCAGCGACTAACGAGCGACTAAACTTTTAGTCACCAATGAAGTATCAGAGATGCTAGGAGTATCAGACCCCATCGCTTGTTAGTCGATTGTTAGTCGCTAACGGACGACGTTTTATTTAGTCGATTGTTAGTCGCTAATAGAGCGACAACATGTTTAGCCGATAGTTAGTCGCTAAAAGTTGGTCGCTATTTTCGTCGATAGTTAGTCGGTAAACCGACGAACTAGTGACGAAATATAAACGACGAAGTTAGCTTTAGCGACTAAAAATTTTCCTCGATAGTTAGTCGCTATTTCTTATTAGCGACGAAAATGACCATTTTAGCGACTGAAATTTCAGTTGCTATTTAGCTTTTTTTTTAGTGTTTGATATTCTAAAGAACATGTATGAATACCGAATTTTTTTTCTTTCTTAACCACTAAAAATAGAAGATTTGTTTATGATATTCTAAGAGTCATCATAAAAATAAAAATAAAACGTAGAATTCTTTAAATTTGTACAACTTAATACATGTTCAAAAAAGATCTTAAAATTATTATAACGAAAATACTTTATGGCCTTCAGAGGGTCAAGCCCCGGCCGACGTGTCACAACCCCAGCATCCCACCCCCCTCCCTTCTCCCTCCTCCAATCAGCAGAAAACACGTGGACGGAGCACATGGCCCCGGGGCCATAAAGCTGGACTCTTATTACAAATAGCATAATTAACTTGCCACACCAATGAGTACAAAATATGACAACATAATGGCAGCCCATGTTTTGATCAGGAACAGAGCACATGAGCAAGAACACACACCAAGCCTGCATTTCCTACTAGAATACTCACTCAAATCTTTATGTGATCATGTGAAGATGGCCAGCTGAATCACATGGGGATTGTGTAAATCAACCATTGGCGTAAATTTGTATAATGCACTGCTACAAAACTACTAAACTTACACACGGCTCAAAAAATTGTCCCTTTTAGAAGGCGATTGTTACGACCACAACAAATTTTGTTAAGAAATATTCAATTTTCTAGAATACTGTATATATTTAAAACTTTTAGAATTTTAGCTGATCTTATATAGAATTATCAAAATTTTAGTACTTCATGAGGCCAAAAAGCACAATAAAAACTGTAAAAAAAAAAATTTTAATCTTTATTATAGAACTGTAAGTATATCTTGTCCTATATATAGTTTATTTACATGCATTCTATTTTATATTTTTGTCTATGTATTTTTTTTTACATGTTATGCTATTTACTGCTTCCATGTTTTGCTCCATATTTGTGTACCATTTATCACATGTGCTTATCTTAGTTGCTTTTTCATATTTCTACTTGTTTCTTGTATCTGTGATCTGCTTAGTTTCGTACTTTGGTTTATTTGTGTGTATTTCGACTTGATCCCTTAGTCCCTAGATGAGACGTCTGTTATTAGGAGTTGGCTATTGACTACTCTCGGTCGTTAGTATGCACCGTGCTGTGATAGAGACTCTCTATAGATTGGGAGCACGCACCGTGTGACTCTCTATAGAATCGTTAGCACGCACTAAAGTGTTGTTATCTGATATTTTCTTTTAGCCACGACTAGTAGCACTATTTCCATTCACTTGTTTTTCTTGTATTTTTCTATTCTGTCTTTATTCTCTTGTCCTTTCAGTCACATGTTTTATTTACTGTTATTAGTGGCTTGTATATTATGTATCTTGATATGTACCCTGAGGACCTGGATCTTTTTCCATGTGTAGACGAGGAATACCCACAGGTTTACGGACCCGGACCCGACGCAGGAGCAACCTCTAATAGCAGTGGATTTGTCTCCACCGGAACTATTTTATTATCTTTGCTGCATTTTAGCTTTGTTAACTTGTTCTAGTACTTTATTTACCTCTAGATTAATCCTTTGATTATATTTTGGATGGGATATAGATACTACCTGTGACTTATATGTTGTACCTAACCTTTATAGACAGTGGTAAGTGCATGCTTAAGGGATTTCCATAGAATGAGTTCGCCCTTGAGTATGTACTAACTGGCCAAGTCAAGTGCTAGTCCTACGTACTTTGGGATTGGAACGTGACATATTGAATAATATATATAATAATACTAGTACAATATAAATTTAGAATAATTAAAATAGTTGTCCTTTAGTCTTCGTAAATAATTTTAATAAATATCGAAATAATTACAACATATTTTAGTTCCTAATAATAATCTATAATACATGCATATGTACTAGTGATAAATAATTCCATAATCCTGACAATCTATTTTCATTCAATTCATGCAGGGCTAATTAGCATGATTTTATATCAGTTTAGAGTTTAAGTCCTGACATGTCAAATTGAAAAAGTTTGGACCTTGAATTTTAATTTTTGGTTTTTTTTTCCATCATATCCTCTTTTCTGCATGTGTTGGTTGTTGTAATTGTACTCATGTAAACAAATAGAAAAAAAGGAAAAAAAAAATCAGGGTCCAAACTTTTCAATTAGAGATGTCAGGATTTAAACTCAAAGTTGATATAGAATCCAGGATCTAAACTCTAATTAGTCCATTCATGCAAGTGTAAGTAGTCCATTCATGCACCACACATGGTCGAATCTGTTGGGAATCAAGTCTGCTGAAGGGGGCAGAGTTTGGTCCAAACTCGGTTCCTGTCCGAGTTCGAACCGAACTAAGTCCGAGTTCGGTGTCGGCGGCGGCTGCTCGGGTTTTAGAGTTTTATGTTATATTTTGGATCGTTGGATGCTACTGGACGGCTGGATCTTATGGTTGGCTATTTGTAAACACCCTATTTTTCAGAATATTTTAATATAATTTTCCCTATTTTTTTCGAAAATTTTCTGGAATTAAAACTAAGGAATTTGTGATTAAAAGATTTTTCTATGCTCTTAATTGATATTAAAATATTATGGAAATAATATTTTATGGTGTAAAATGGAAAACCGGACATAGGATAATTTTCGGTAAATTTATTGGACTCCGGAATCATTTTTAAAGCCCTAAAAATCGAGGTAGGACTAAACCGATTTAAACCTGACTGAACCCGGTTCACTTTGTCACGCCCCAGTCCCAAAACACCGAGGGACTAGACACGTGGCAATGGCCAGCAACACACACTGATGGACAAATCCAATTTAATGGATCCATCAGAGTGAACTTAAGCTGTAAAATAAAGTCTACGACAACATGGCACAACTAATCTCATCCACACAAGATAAAATATGATCAACAGATATAAGAAATGTAAATCATCAACTAGTCTCAACAAAGTGCTTCGGGGAACAACCTGATAATAATCTGATACAATGGTTCAACAGACCAAAATATAAATGAAAGAATAAAGTAAATACTGAGCATGAACATAGATGCTCAGGAAAAGTCTTCAGCTAACACCTCGTCCTCGGGTGTCGGTACAGCTCCTGGATCAGCTCCTGCTGCGGTCCCGTATACCTCGGGATAAATCTCGTCTGCAAATCCTGGGGACATAATCCGGATCCAGGTCCTCAGGGGACATAGCAAGGTACAAAATAATACAAGCCAAAATAAAAATAGTGCAGCAAATAATGAAATAAATAGGGTAAGTATGTAACCATCTATGTAAAATGCAAGATGAGAGCATCACGAGTACTCAGGCTGAGCCACTATAAGCTCTGTGTCGGGGAGCCGGTAGCGGTAATAACACGTAATGTGCCTAGCTCTGCTACAAGAGTCTACGACCTCACAATATTAGTAGATATATATAAAACAGCCTGTAGCCTGTGTGTCTCTCCCCACCTAATGTAACCACGCATCTCATGACCATAACGTCTCATGTCAATGTCAAGCGGGATCATAGCTAATGCAACAAGTCATAAAGTATCTATGAATATAGTATCTCTGTCAAGTCCTGTATCCTATACAGAATCATCATGAATATCTCAGGAAGACCCTGTCTCATGAATAGTGTCACGTGTCCTGGGTTATAGTGTACTTGATAAGACAAGTACGAGAATATAAAGGGTGTCACGAATGTCCATCTCTAGATGACAATACACAACTCTGAGTACAGAGTTGGCACCCGACTGATAATCGGATGCCAAGTAAGTCATACGGTCCTAGGTTAAACATGCATAGCAATATAAATAAAGCAAGAAAAATATGTAACAATACTGCAGAGTTTGGCAAAGTACACTTGCCTGAGGTTTGAATACCAACAGTCGTCCCTGTATCAGTGGATCATGTGGGTACTCCTCCAAAAGCTGTAATAAACATCACCAACAGTCTCAAAAGATATCAAATAGCTAGAAACGCCTGTCCTTAAGTCCAATTTGGACACAGGGACAAAAATGATATTTTCGGGCCAAAGCGGGGTCCACATATGGGCCACTTTGCACCGAAAAGCGTGTCAGGGTCAAAGGTCTCCAAATTCGTCAAACTCAGTGCCAACAAGTCAGGAATGATAATACGAACCCAACGGAACTTCCAGAATTGGATTCCGATGAGCCGATCACAAAATTGCCCGTCAAGTGGAGCTTGTGGGGCCCACGATACGCGATTTTGTCAACGTTCTCAGAATCGAACCAAACTTGGGTCACAGGACCAGCGTATTGCTACGAGTCCGATGGCGCAAGTTTCATTTTGATCTGACATGTGTACACAAAGTTACAGCGTGTTCCAGAACTGACGGATACGGGGCGTTGTCGGCGGATACACGTTGATTCCGGTGTGCACGCACATCCGAATCGACTTCTGCGAAATTCCATACGTCCGTATCGATGGCGCACACATTTCGATAAAGACCGCGTGCGACCAAGTCGTCCCGTTTGGCGGGGCGCGCTCAGTTCCAGGGTGAAACAGGGCGTTGATTTTCCTGTTTTTGGATCGCGGTTTGCGATCACCATAGGACGCGATGCACCGAGCGAGTTGCACGGGCATCGAGAGGGTTATACAGTCTACGCGTTGCAATAGACGAAATCGAAAACGAAATTACGAGGAGAGAGAAAACGCTACCTGAACAGGGCTCCGTGAATCTGACTTTCACGTGTCCGTGTCCTGCTCGTGTCCTGGTCGAGATCTCTTGTGTCCGTGTCATGCTCGCGTCCTGGTCGAGGGCTCTTGTGTCCGCTGTTAGGGCTGCGTCGACAGGCGAAGAGGAGCTCGCGGCGGCAGCGGCGAGGTCGGCAGCGGTTTAGGGCTGCTGTGGGTGAAGCGGTGATCGGGGACGGAGGAGTAGCGTCGGGGTCGAGAGGTGCAGCGGACACGGCCAGGACACGGCGGGGGAGGACGAGCCGAGGGCTGAGCGGGGTCGTCGACGAGGCGGATGACGAAGAAAGGGGAGTCGGGCTAGGCGGACTCGGCGGCGGGGAGGACGAGCCGAGGGCGGAGGGAGGAGATGGTGGCTGTGGAGTTCGGGATCGATGGCGAGGCAGTCGAGGGAGGTCGACGAGGTCTGGTCGAGGGCGGCCTGGCGGAGGAGTTGGGGAGAACGACGTCGTCGGCTAGGGTGTAGGCAAGGGAGATCGGAGGGAGATGACGGCGCGCACGAGCTAGGGTTTCTGAAGGCTGGGCACGCACGTCGAGGGGGTTTTATACGCTGCTACAGTGAATCCGGCGGGGGGGAATTTAGGGTTCGGTCGGGTTCGGGTTTGGGTCGGGTTGACTCGGATCCTACCCGACCCGTTATGCTGGTTTGGCTTGATTCGGTTCAATCAGCGGTTCGGTTCGGTTCAGTCAGGTTTGGTTCGGTTTAAATTTCCAATAGTTTTTAGGGCTTTAAACGCGTTTTCGGAGTCCAATAAATTCACAAAAAATTACCCTATGTCCGGTTTTCTATTTTACACCATAAAATATTATTTTCATAATATTTTAACATCAATTAACAGCATAGAAAAATCTTTTAATCACCATTTCCTTAGTTTTAATTCCGAAAAAATACCGAAAATATGGGAAAAAATTATATTAAAATTATTCTGAAAAAATCAGGATGTTTACAATCTAGCCCCCTTAAGAGAATTGTGTCCTCGCAATCAAAGAATAAACTACTAAAGGAAGAGCCATGGAAATTACAAGACTGCTTAGGTTATAACTGCATCCGCAAATAAGTGAGGATAACGCTGGCGCATACTATCCTCCCGTTCCCAGGTCGATTCGCCAGGAGAATGATGTTTCCAAGCTACATAGACCAGTCTAATTGTCTGTCCTTGCAATGCCTTCTCACTGATGTCGAGGATGCCAACCGGTTGTTCTTCATATCTCAAGCTTGGGCCCACTGTGATCTCTGAATGATCGACTACGTGACTTGGGTCGGTCACGTACCTTCTCAGCTGTGAGACATGGAATACGTCATGCACTCCCTCTAAGGATGGAGGTAATGCAAGACGATAAGCCACCTCACCAATGCGCTCTAGAATATCAAATGGCCCGATGTACCTTGGGCTCAACTTGCCTCTGCTCCCAAATCGAATGGTACCTCGAGTGGACGAAATCCTCAAGAATACGTGCTCTCCTTCCTTGAACTCTAAGGGACGTCTGTGCGTATCAGCCCAATGCTTCTGTCTGTCCTGAGCTGCTTGAAGATAATTCTGAATCTGTTTTACCTTCTCCACTGTCTGCATTACCAATTCTGGACCCAGTATTTGACGTTCACCGACGTCACTCCAACATATTGGCGATCTGCACTTTCTTCCGTATAATGCCTCGAATGGTGCCATCTGAATGCTGGCCTGATAACTGTTGTTGTAGGAGAACTCCACTAAGTGCAAATGATCTTCCTAAGATCCTCCAAAGTCTAGCATACACGATCGCAACATATCCTCCAAGATCTGAATCGTGCGCTCCGATTGACCATCTGTCTGTGGGTGGTAAGCTGTGCTGAATTTGAGTCTGGTGCCAAGACTCTCTTGCATGCTTCGCCAGAAATGAGATGTAAATCTCGAATCTCGATCCGATACAATACTAACCGGCACTCCATGTAATCTTACAATTTATCGCATATACATGTCGGCTAGTACCTCTGTGGACTGTCCAACTCTAAATGGCCAGAAATATGCCGATTTAGTGAGTCGATCCACGATAACCCATACTGCATCTCTTCCGCTGGGGCTCCTTGGAAATCCTGTGACAAAATCCATCGTGATATGTTCCCACTTCCATTCTGGTATAGGAAGCGGCTGTAACATACCTGCAGTCCTCTGATGCTCGGCCTTTACTTGCTGGCATACTAAACATTTAGCCACAAATCTTGCAATCTTCCTTTTTATTCCATGCCACCAATAATACTGCCTCAAGTCTCGGTACATCTTGGTTCCTCCTGGGTGAACAGAGTACATAGAGCTGTGTGCTTCAGCCATTAGCTCCTGTCTCAATTCTCCATTTGGAACGTACAGGCGATTTCCACACCTCAGTGTCCCATCTTTATGTATACGAAGTCCTGTCTGCATGCCTACTTCTGTCCTCTCTTTCAGTCTTCGAAATCTAGCATCGGTGGGCAATGCCTCTTTAATTCTTTCCACAAGTGACGACTTAACTTCAAGATTAGCCAGCAAGCCACTCTGTCCTGGTAAAACAACCTCTATCTGAAGCTCCTGTAGATCTTTCAATAGCTCAGGCTGCATCGTCAAGAAATAAGTCGTAGGCTTCCTGCTGAGTGCGTCTGCTACGACATTCGCCTTTCCCGGATGATACTGCAGATCTATGTCAAAGTCTACCATTAATTCAAGCCAACGTCTCTGCCTCATGTTGAGCTCCTTCTGAGTATATACATACTTCAGACTCTTATGATCAGTAAATATGTCTACCTTCTCTCCATAAAGATAGTGCCTCCAAATCTTCAGTGCAAATATAACTGCTGCTAGTTCTAGATCGTGTGTTGGGTAGTTCTTCTCATGGACCTTCAACTGTCTCGATGCATAAGCAATGACTTTGCCATGTTGTATCAAAACACATCCTAGTCCACTACCTGAGGCATCACTGTAAACAATAAAACCTCCTGACCCTGAAGGAAGAGTCAAGACAGGTGATGTTGTTAATCTTCTCTTCAATTCTTCAAAAGCCTTCTGGCAGTCTTCTGTCCATATAAACTCCTGGTCTTTCCGTGTCAACTTCGTCATAGGCTCCGCAATCCTTGAGAAATTTTCTACAAACCTTCGGTAATATCCCGCAAGTCCGAGAAAACTTCTCACTTCTGCAACTGATGTAGGTGTAGGCCAAGTCTCTATTGCAGCAACCTTCTCTGGATCAACTGAAAGTCCTTCTCCTGAGATGATATATCCCAAGAAAGGCACTTTATCCATACAAAACTCACACTTACTGAGTTTGGCATATAACTTCTCCTGTCTCAAGGTCTCTAGCACAATTCTGAGATGCTCCTCGTGCTCTTCATGGATCTTGGAATATACTAGAATGTCATCAATAAACACAACCACAAATTTATCCAAGTATTGATGAAAAACTCTGTTCATCAAGCTCAAGAACACAGCTGGCGCGTTGGTTAAATCAAACGACATTACCAAGAACTCATAATGTCCATACTTGGTCCTGAAAGCTGTCTTCGGTATATCCTCCTTCCTTACTTTGATCTGATGATAGCCGGATCTAAGGTCAATCTTCGAGAATACCCTAGCACCACTCAATTGATCGAATAGATCATCAATGCGTGGTAAGGGATACCTGTTCTTGATGGTCACAGCATTTAGTGCCCTGTAGTCAATGCACAACCGTACTGTTCCATCATTCTTCGGTACAAATAATATGGGTGCTCCCCAAGGTGAAACACTAGGCCGAATGAATCCCTTCTCCAGAAGATCATCAACCTGTTCCTTCAATTCCACTAACTCCTTAGGTGTCAGCCGATATACTGATGAAGTGATAGGCTCTGCTCCTGGAGTTAAGTCTATTGTGAATTCTATTTCCCGATCAGGCGGTAAACCTGGAAGATCATCAGGAAATACATCCACAAACTCTGATATGACTCTTGGGTAACCTGTTTCCCCTTCTACAGTTAGTACCCTAAGAGTTGGCTGAACTCCTTGCTCTACAGCTCTCCGAAGAAACTCAAATTCTGAATGTCCAGGCGGTCTAAATATAACCCGTCCAAGTCGACAATCAAGAGTCGCATGGTACTGACTTAACCAGTCCATACCAAGTATAACATCATAATCCGGCATGGAAAAGATCAGAAATTGAGCTCGCATTTCTCTTCCACAGACTACTACAGAACATGATCTACAGACGTCACTAACCGGAATAATTCCACCTCCCGTAAGAATTCTCTTAATCTTCGGAAGGGGTGCGGTAGCTACTCTATGGGTGGCTACAAAGCTAGCTGCTATAAATGAATGCGATGCTCCAGAATCAAATAAAGCTACAGCTGGTAATGAAGCTACTAAAATAGTACCTGCGATAACCTCTCCTGCAGTAGCTTCCTCCTCAACAGCCAATGTGAACGCCTGTCCTCGTCCCTGAGCTGGACCTCTCTGCTGCTGAGCCTGCTAAAATAGGGCTGCCTGTTGTGCCAATGGTGGTCTCTGCTGATATCCTCCTGGGGCTGGTGGTCTGACTCTACCAACTCCTGTCTGCGGTGCTCCTACTGCTGGATAAGCTGGTCGTGGTGCAGGTAAAGCTAGTCCTGGTGCTCCCTCTCTATGTTTAGTGCAGCATCTGGATAGATGCTAGTCGGATCCGCAAAGCAGGCATAGTCCCAACTTGCGCCTGTACTCTCTCTCAATGTGTCCTACCTTGCCGCAGTGATGACAAGTAGGAAGGGATATGGCCCTGTGTGCTGCTCTCTCTGGTATACTCCTCTGGGATCGTTTTGCAGAATCCCCATGTGCTGTCCTGGATGGTGCTGATGTGATTGGCCTCTTCAGATTTGACTCCCTTCTAGTGACGCGCTCCATGCGTCGTGCTGTTGCAAGGACGTCGGTATAAGATGTAGGTACAACCGATCCAATCAACCTCTGGAGCTCGAACTTCAGTCCGTCAAAGAACTTCTCAGCTTTCTCTTCCTCTGTCGAAATCAAGGTTGGGGCGAAGCGACTTAGACGAATAAATTCTGCGTTGTATTCTTCCACTAACATATTGCCTTGGATAAGGCGGTTGAACTTGTCTCTGAGTTCTGACCGTGCAACTGCTGGAATATACATCTCTTGGAAGAGTCTGGAGAACTCTTCCCAAGTGACTCGGTCCTGTCCGAGCCTCCTCTCTTCTGATAACCACCAATGATGTGCATTTTCAGTCAACTGCATCCTGACTGCAGTCATCCACTTCTCTCTCGAAAGTTCAGCTGCTTCCAACTGGTGCTGTATGTTGGTGAGCCATTCGTGAACTTCAGTTGGCCCCTCTTTGCCAGAAAAGGTACGAGGCTTGAGCTGGCAGAAATCAGTGATAGATCCCGTCGCTGATCGCCTAGATGGTGGGTTTGCCTGCTCCAATGCGGATACCAGGCTGGTTCTCAAATACTCTGCCTCATGACGCTGAGCCTCTTGTTGAATCTGCTGCTGGGATTGCATCATGGCATACATTATCTGAAACATCTGTTGCCCGTCCATGGCTTGTCCTGGCAGAAAAACTGGCATCTGTGGAGTGAACTGTGGTGGAGGTGGGATGTCATCACGCCGAAACCTTGGATTAGGCTGGCCGGCATAATTTCCTTGCGAAGATTGTCCTCCATTCCCTGGTGTCACTCCGTCTAGATAGGTAACCACAGCATCGTGTGGCGTATCCAAGGGGATCTTATCTCCGTTCCTTGGATCCATTACTCTGTATCCAAAAAGATAAATTATAAGAACGTACAGAGGAATCAACACAGGATGCAGATCAATTAATTAATTCAAGTTCGATATAGAGTTCAAAAATGGTTCAAATAATGGATGGGATCCTATAACTTATCCTATCCTTAGGGCAGGCTTGTTCGGTTCCTAAGTTGAAACTGAATAATTTTGTCGTAGACCTGCATGGGCCACCACAAAAACTATGTCACGCCCCAGTCCCAAAATACCGAGAGACTAGACACGCGGCAATGGCCAGCAGCACACACTGATGGACAAACCCAATTTAATGGATCCATCAGAGTGAACTTAAGATATAAAATAAAGTCTACGACAACATGGTACAACTAATCTCATCCATACAAGATAAAATATGATCCACAGATATAAGAAATATAAATCATCAACTAGTCTCAACAAAGTGCTTCGGGGAACAACCCGATAAGAATCTGATACAATAGTTCAACAGACCAAAATATAAATAAAAGAATAAAGTAAATACTGAGCATGAACATAGATGCTCAGGAAAAGTCTTCAGCTAACACCTCATCCTCGGGTGTCGGTACAGCTCCTGGATCAGCTCCTGTTGCGGTCCCGTATACCTCGGGATAAATCTCGTCTGCAAATCCTGGGGACATAATCCGGATCCAGGTCCTCAGGGGACATAACAAGGTACAAAATAATACAAGCCAAAATAAAAGCAGTACAGCAAATAATAAAATAAATAGGGTAAGTATGTAACCATCTATGTGAAATGCAAGATGAGAGCATCACGAGTACTCAGGCTGAGCCACTACAAGCTCTGTGTCGGGGAGCCGGTAGCGGTAATAACACGTAATGTGCCTAGCTCTGCTACGAGAGTCTACGACCTCACAATAGTAGTAGATATATATAAAACAGCCTGTAGCCTATGTGTCTCTCCCCACCCAATGTAACCACGCATCTCATGACCATAACGTCTCATGTCCATGTCAAGCGGGATCATAGGTAATACAACAAGTCATAAAGTATCTATGAATATAGTATCTCTGTCAAGTCCTGTATCCTATACAGAATCACCATGAATATCTCAGGAAGATCATGTCTCATAAATAGTGTCACGTGTCCTGGGTTATAGTGTACTTGATAAGACAAGTACGAGAATGTAAAGGGTGTCACGAATGTCCTTCTCTATATGACAATACACAACTCTGAGTACAGAGTTGGCACCCGACAGATAATCGGATGCTAAGTAAGTCACACGGTCCTAGGTTAAACATGCACAGCAATATAAATAAAGCAAAGAAAATATGTAACAATACTGCAGAGTTTGGCAAGGTACACTTGCTTGGGGTTTGAATACCAACAGTAGTCCCTGTATCAGTGGATCATGTGGGTACTCCTCCAAAAGCTGTAATAAATATCACCAACTGTCTAAGAAGATATCAAATAGCTAGAAATGCCTGTCCTTAAGTCCAATTTGGACACAGGGGCAAAAAAAACATTTCCGGGCCAAAGCGGGGTCCACATGTGGGCCACTTTGCACCGAAAAGCGTGTTTGGGTCAAAGGTCTCCAAATTCGTCAAACTCAGTGTCAACAAGTCAAGAACGATAATACGAACCCAACGGAACTTCCAGAATTGGATTTCGATGAGCCGATCACAAAATCGCCCGTCAAGTGGAGTTTGTGGGGCCCACGATACACGATTTTGTCAACGTTCTCAGAATCGAACCAAACTTGGGTCACAGGACCAGCGTATTGCTACGAGACCGATGGCGCAAGTTTCATTTCGATCCGACCTGTGTACACAAAGTTACAGCATATTCCAGAACTGACAGATACGTGGCGTTGTCGGCGGATACGCGTTGATTCTGATGTGCGCGCACATCCGGATCGACTTCTGCGAAATCTCGTACGTCCGTATCGACGGCGCGCACATTTCGGTAAAGACCGCGTGCGACCAAGTCGTCCCGTTTGGCGGGGCGCACTCAGTTCCGGGGTGAAACAGGGCGTTGGTTTTCCTGTTTTTAGATCGCGGTTTGCGATCACCACAGGACGCGACGCACCGAGCGAGTTGCACGGGCATCGAGAGGGTTATACAGTCTACGCGTTGCAACAGACAGAATCGAAAACAGAATTACGAGAAGAGAGAAAATGCTACCTGAACAGGGCTCCGTAAATCTGACTTTAACGTGTCCGTGTCTTGCTCGTGTCCTGGTTGAGAGCTCTTGTGTCCGTGTCCTGCTCGCGTCCTGGTCGAGGGATCTTGTGTCCGCTGCTAGGGCTGCGTCGACAGGCGGAGAGGAGCTCGCGGCGGCAGCGGCGAGGTCGGCAGCGGCTTAGGGCTGCTGTGGGTGAAGCGGTGATCGGGGACGGAGGAGTAGCGTCGGGGTCGAGAGGTGCAGCGGCCCGGAGTCGTCGAAGGGGTGGCGCTCGGCTGAGCGGGGTCGTCGACGAGGCGGATGACGGAGAAAGGGGAGTCGGGCTGGGCGGACTCGGCGGCAGGGAGGACGAGCCTTGGGCGGTGGGAGGAGATGGTGGCTGTGGAGTTTGGGATCGACGGCGAGGCAATCGAGGGAGGTCGACGAGGTCTGGTCGAGGGCGGCCTGGCGGATGAGGCGGAGGAGTTGGGGAGGACGACATCGTCGGCTAGGGTTTAGGCAAGGGAGATCGGAGGGAGATGACGGCGCGCACGAGCTAGGGTTTCCGAAGGCTGGGCACGCACGTCGAGGGGGTTTTATACGCTGCTACAGTGAATCCGGCGGGGGGGAATTTAGGGTTCGGTCGGGTTCGGGTTTGGGTTGGGTTAACTCGGATCCGACCCGACCCGTTATGCTGGTTTGGCTTGATTCGGTTCAATCAGCGGTTCGGTTCAGTCAGGTTTGGTTCGGTTTAAATTTCTAATAGTTTTTAGGGCTTTAAACGCGTTTTCGGAGTCCAATAAATTCACAAAAAATTACCCTATGTCCGATTTTCCATTTTACACCATAAAATATTATTTTCATAATATTTTAACATTAATTAACAGAATAGAAAAATCTTTTAATCACCATTTCCTTAGTTTTAATTCCGAAAAAATACCAAAAATATGGGGAAAAATTATATTAAAATTATTCTGAAAAAATCAGGATGTTTACACACTTGAACCAAAATAAACCAAACCGCTGACTGAACCAAACCAACCCAGCGTTACGGGTCGGGTCGGATCCATAAAACCCGACCGAAACCCGAAACCCGACCAAACCCTAACCCTACCGGATTCACTGTAGCGGCCCCTATTTATTGCTCTCGACTTCCGTTCCCCGCCCCGCCGCCAAACCTCTCTCTCCCTCTCATCTCGCCGCTGCCTCCGTTCTACTGATCCCCAGCCGCCTATCTCCGCCTCACTCTCGATCCCGAACCCCCACGGCCTTCACCGCCTCTACAAACCTCCCGTCGCCTTACTCCAGATCCATCTCCGTCGCTTCCCGACTGCCTCATCGTCGATCTCCCCCGCTCAGACGTCAACTACCACCCGCAGAACTCCACCGCTCCACCCCCGACGGACCAGCACCCTCGTCTCCCTCTTCCTCCGCCTCGAGCACAGCAGCCCGACCCCGCTCCCCTCCGCAGCAGCGGCCAGGAGAGCCGCCTCCGCTCAGCCCTACGAGCCACCCTCCGCCGACCAGAACGGCCAGCCACCAGCAAGCCCTAGGCACAGTCACCCCGACTCGGACACGGTTCGTGTCAAGGAGACACAGCGGACACGGCCAGGACACAGCTCGTGTCAAGGATACCCACGGACACGTGAAAGTCAGATTCACGGAGCCCTGTTCAGGTAGTGTTTCCTCTCTCCTCGTTATTCCGTTTACTATTCCGTTTGTTGCAAAGCATAGACTGTATAACCCTCTCGATGCCCGTGCAACCCGCTCGGTGCGTTGCGTCCTGTGGGGATCGCAAACCACGATCCAAAAACAGGAAAACCAACGCCCTATTTCACCCCGGAACTGAGTGCGCCCCACCAAACGAGACGACTTGGTCGCATGCGGTCTTTACCGAAACGTGCGCGTCGTTGATACGGACGTGCGAGATTTCGCAAAAGTTGATTTGGATGTGCGTGCACACCGGAATCAACGCGTATCCGCCGACAACGCCCCATATCCGTCAGTTCTGGAACACTCTGTAACTTTGTGTACACACGTCGGATCGAGACGAAACTTGTGCCATCGGACTCGTAGCAATACGCTGGTCCTGTGACCCAAGTTTGGTTCGATTCTGAGAACGTTGACAAAATCGCGTATCGTGGGCCCCATAGGCTCTACTTGACGGGCGATTTTGTGATCGGCTCATCGGAATCCAATTCTGGAAGTTTCGTTGGGTTCATATCATCGTTCCTGACTTGTTGACACTAAGTTTGGAGAATTTGGAGACCTTTGACCCTGACACGCTTTTCGGTGCAAAGTGGCCCACATGTGGACCCCGCTTTGACCCGGAAATGTCATTTTTGCCCTTGTGTTCAAATTGGACTTAAGGACAGGCGTTTCTAGCTATTTGATATCTTCTGAGACTGTTGGTAATATTTATTACAGCTTTTGGAGGAGTACCTACAGGATCCACTGATACAGGGACGACTGTTGGTATTCAAACCCCAAGCAAGTGTACCTTGCCAAACTTGCAGTATTTTTACATATTTTCCTTGCTTTATTATATTGCTGTGCATGCTTAACCTAGGATCGTGTGACTTACTTAGCGTCCGATTATTAGTCGGGTGCCAACACCGTACGCGATGTTGTGTATGTCATCTAGATATGGACATTCGTGACCCCTTTACATTCTCGTACTTGTCTTATCAAGTACACTATAACCCAGGATACTTGACACTATTCATGAGACAGGATCTTCCTGAGACATTTATGGTGATTCTGTATAGGATACAGGACTTGACAGAGATACTATATTCATAGATACTTTATGACTTGTTGCATTAGCTATGATCTTGCGTGACATGTACATGAGACGTTATGGACATGAGACGTGTGGTTACATTGGGTGGGGAGAGACACACAGGATACAGGCTGATCATACTTATATATCCCCTATTATTGTGAGATGCAAGACTCTGAAACCCGAGCTTGGCCCATTACTCATTACTACTGCTACCGGCTCCCCGACACAGAGCTTGTAGTGGTTTCAGCTTGAGTTCTAGTGCTGCTCTCATCTTGCATATCACTTAGCTGGTTATTTAGTGTCCCCCTATTATTTTATTTATTGCTGGAGAGACACACAGGCTACAGGTTGACTATATTATGCCGGCTTCTCAGTCTCCCGCTGAGCTAGACCACCACATGATATCACTGCTACCGGCTCCCCGACACAGAGCTTGTAGTTGTTTCAGCCTGAGTACTATTGATGCTCTCTCTTGCATTTCACACAGATGATTACATACTTACCCTCTTTATTTCATTATTTGCTGCACTGCTTATTATTTTGGCTTGTATTATTTTGTACCTTGCTATGTCCCCTGAGGACCTGGATCCGGATTATGTCCCCAGGATTTGCAGACGAGATCTATCCTGAGGTATACGGGACCGCAGCAGGAGCTGATACAGGAGCTGGACCGACGTCCGAGGACGAGGTGTTAGCTAAAGACTTTTCCTGAGCATCTATGTTCCATGCTCAGTATTTACTTTATTCAGTCATTTATATTTTGGTCTGTTGAACCATTGTATCAGATTTTTATCGGGTTGTTCCCCGAAGCACTTTGTTGAGACTGGTTGATGATTTATATTTCTTATTTATGTGGATCATATTTATCTTGTGTGGATAAGATTAGTTGTGCCATATTATCGTAGACCTTATTTTACAGCTTAAGCATGCCCCGATGGATCCATTAAATTGGGTTTGTCCATCGGTGTGTGCTGCTGGCCATTGCCGCGTGTCTAGTCCCTCGGTATTTTGGGACTGGGGTGTGACACTATTTTTAGAATTTTCTAACCCTAAAATATATAGGTTTCTCATCCTATAAATAGGTAGGAGGATGGAGGCACAAAGAAGAAGCCAAGTTTGAGATTTGGGGTGCTCGTCCACAGGAAATCTAAGAGAAAACCTATGCTTTGCTCTTAGGACTTCGCCATCCAAGACAGAAGAAATAAGGAGATCTAATCGATGAGTCGTCAACTTCGGTTAGGGAGATTGGTACGGGTTGGTGAGTGATTTCAATTATAATCTTCTGTTTTTCTTCTTGAGTGTGGTGAGAGGGTTGAACCTATTAGGACAAAGGGTTTCAACATTAGATTTTTGCAATCTTGTAATTTCATCTGAGTTATAAAGGTTGGAATTTGTCCAGGTAACGTAGTCACCGCCATATACTTGTCTCCATCTGTGCTTGGTGTTCATAGATTGGTTGATCATCTCATGTGGGTTGGCAAAACGCTTTCGCGATG
Organism: Iris macrosiphon; assembly: GCA_036927795.1. Classification (NCBI taxonomy): domain Eukaryota; kingdom Viridiplantae; phylum Streptophyta; class Magnoliopsida; order Asparagales; family Iridaceae; genus Iris; species Iris macrosiphon. The sequence continues at coordinate 14,011,835 of JAYESA010000006.1, forward strand.
CGCCCAATACGTGGTATCAGAGCGCACGTATTTTTAACACGTGGTATCAGAGCCAGGTTCTTCTCGAGAGGGAAGGTGCAACTATGTCTACGAAGAAGATGAACACTCGTATGATCACCCTCACAGGGGAAAACTGGGCGATTTAGAAGCCAAGGATGGAGGATCTACTCTGGTGAAAGGACTTGCATGGTCCGTTGGAGGGCGACAACGCAAAGCCGACGGACAAAGGTCCTGATGACTGAAAATGACTGGATCGGAAGGCTGTTGGATTCATCCGACAATGGCTGGATGACTCGATGTTTCACCATGTGTCAATGGAGAATTCTGCAAAAGCATTATGGGAGAATTTGCATTCATTGTACGAAAGGAAGACGACTGACAACAAGGCATTTCTGATTTGTCAACTTGAAGTACACGGAGGGTGCACCGGTGGAACAACATCTGAACGAGATTCAGGGCATCATCAATCAGTTGTATGCGATGAAGATGGTGATTGAGGATGAGCTTCAGGCCCTTCTGCTTTTGAGTTCTCTGCCGAAAAGCTGGGATACGTTGGTGGTGTCGGTGAGTAACTCCGCTCCTGATTGAGTTGTCATGATGGAGGCAGTCAAAAGCAGCTTGTTGAACAAGGAGATCCGCCATAAGAAAGTGGAATCGTCGCAGGAGTACACTCTGGTGGCTTCCTACGGGAAGGGAAGACCCAAGTCACAGGCGAGGACATGGGAGAGTTCTCGGGATCTTGCGATTATGGATCGCAAGGAGGGTTGCTATCACTGTGGCAAAAGGGGTCATATCAAGAGGAACTGCATAAAGCTCAAAGCTGAGAAGGCCAAAGGCAAGGATGATCAAGAGGATCTCACGGCTATAGGAGATCTTATCACAACAACCGATGCAGAGGAACCTTGTGGCATGTGTCATGATGATGACTGGGTCTTGGACACGGGGGCGTCGTATCATGCCACTCCATATAGGAGGATCTTCACATCATACCGCAGTGACAGGTTTGGACGTGTGAAGATGGAAAACAAGAGGACGGTTGCAGTTGTAGGCATCGGTGATGTGCACTTGACAACGGAGGTTGGTGAGAAGTTCGTTCTCAAGGATGTGCGACATGTACCGAATTTGCGCTACAACTTGGTTTCGGTAGGGAGGCTGGCGGATGATGGCTGTCGCAGTTTATTTGGGGGCAAAGCTTGGATGCTTACGAAGGGTTCCCAACAGCTGGCTCGAGGAGATTTGTGTTGTGGCATGTACAGGCTCAAGCCGTTGAGGTGTACATGCAGGCCACAGATATCGAAAAGAGGCTCGAGGGATATTCGACAGGAGGTGGATCTTCGAAAACTTGTCTTGGAGGGGCTTCGAGATACTTTGAGGGATACAGAGGATTCGGTTCATCGAGACAAAGCGACGAATGGTGATGAGTCAAAGATTGAGGGTTAGTCTGTCGGTCCCATGACAGCTGGTCGGTCTCTAGGTGGGGATTTTTCCACGGATCCGGTTTTGGTGACGGGTAGTTTGCCAAAGCTTCACGGAGCGACATTGCTTTCAGTAATTTGAGGCCAGGGAGGAGATCAAGGTTTGCAGCAAACTCAATCTAAGGCGGGAGCATCACCATTCACAAAGTTCAGGAGAAGTTGTGGGTCATCGACGACATGCACAGTGTATGATGATCTTCTCGAGGACGCATGTGTATGGGGGAGCTTCAAGTTCAGACATGAAGGTGGGCATATTCAGGAGTTTGAATCTCGGAAGAATCGCACCGTCTGCTTGGTTGGGCCAGCCAAGGGTGGAGAAGCTCGTCGGAACGTTAACACGTTTCGGTGGAAGACGAAAGTCGGGGACAGGCAACCAAGACTCACGGTGAGGCTTTTCGTCAGGGACTTCGGTCTTGGCCGTGTTATTGATATCGGCAGGATCTCAGTGGTGCAGGAGGTGCTAAGCATGACAGCTAGCGTCGACATGACGGTCGAGGAGCTGGAGATGACGGAAGATGCAAAGCAACTCGGGGGATCAAAGATTAGTGGCATAGGGGAACAGGATTTCTGTTGTGGGGCGACAGGCATGCAGTCTAGTTGAGGAGCCATGGAGCCAACACCTCTCATCAAACTGGATGGGGAGATTGTTGGGAATCAAGTCTGCTGAAGGGGGGGCAGAGTTCGGTCCGTACTCGGTCCATGGATGAGTTTGGGCCAAACTCGGTGTGGTGTTCCAGAACCTTTGAACCGAACTCGGTCCAAGTTCGGTATCGGTGACGGCTGCTCGGGTTTTGGAGTTTTTATGTTATATTTTGGATCGTTGGATGCTAGTGGACGGCTGGATCATATGGTTGGCTATTTTTAGGGTTTCATAACCCTAAAATATGTTTCTCATCCTATAAATAGGGAGGAGGGTGGAGGCACAAAGAAGAAGCACAAGTTTGAGATTCGGGGTGCTCGTCCACAAAAAATCTAAGAGAAAGTTTGTGCTTTGCTTTTAGGACTTCGTCATCCAAGACAAAAGAAAGAAGGAGATCTAATCGAGGAGTCGTCAACTTCGGTTAGGGAGATTGCTATGCATGGGTGAGTGATTTCAATTGTAATATTCTACTTTACTTTTAAGTTTAATGAGAGGGTTGAACCTATTAGGACAAGGGTTTCAACATTAGTTTTTTGCAACATTGTAATTTTATCTGAGTTATAAAGGTTAGAATTTGTCCATGTGACGTAGTCACCGCCATATACTTGTCTCCATCTGTGCTTGGTGTTCGTAGATTGGTTGGTCATCTCAGGTGGGTTGGCAAAACGCTTCCGCGACGCGTCCAACACGTGGTATCAGAGCACACGTATTTTCAACAGAATCTCCTGTCCAATCTGTATCAGAAAATACTCGAAGTTGTAGAATAGATGTAGAAAACATGAATAATCAGAGACGAATCCAGAAATATAATTTTAGTAGATTAGAGTAGATTGTGGTGGGTTAGATGTGAACTAACTTCTACAAAGAAAAATTATAATAAAAAAAAATTGTGGTCTAGATCCGCCCTTGTAAATAATGAGCGCATAATGAAATCCAGCCCAACATAGTATGTCTAGATCCGTTCCTGTAAATAATAAATGCGTAATGAAATCCTGAAGATATCTGAGTCTCTAATAATATATCAGAGTGAGCTGATAGAATTGCGAAAACGAACTGACTGAAAATACTAAATGTATGAACAAAGATACATAAGTTGACCAATAAAAAGTTAGCGAGTACAGGAACAGCCGAAAGCAATTGCCCAATCTATTATTTCAAGATATGCTTGCACTGACATGTAGGCCAGATGTGCGCACGACACTCGCGCATGGCCCGCATGTCAGAGTGCTACAGTGCGATGAGTCGTTGCCGACATATTATATCACATGGGCTATGCTATGTCTACAACTAAATGTCTACAACCCTCTTACAACCGCTACGTCGTGGCCACGTGACAGTCGTCCATTGGAGAAGGGAGGAGAGGTGGGACCTGGTGACTGCTCGAATGGTCGTCATGTGATCGGAACGCCATGTGACGATTGTTTATTCGGAAAAAGATGAAACCGGAAGTGGCCCACATAGTAGTGGGGAGGGTGAGAGGGTTGTAAGCATTTGGTAGTAAACTTAGCATTATTGTATATCACATAGCTAGCACCTTCAAGAACTTGCATTAATTAGAAAATTACAGTACACTTTTTTTTTTTTACACCACCACCTCAAAACTTACTAAATAAGAAAGAAATACAAATTCTGTAAGTCCCTTCTCGTAATTAGTGTCGTTGTCCTTTTCTTCTCTTTCCTGCCAACGCCCGCATAGGGAACCAACCATCCTCCATGTGCTGCTGTCTGTCTCCAATAACGTCTCTTTCTCCAAACAAATTTTTTTTTATATAATCAAGAAAGGCCGGCTAAATCAAATTAAAAAAAAAAAAAAAAAAAATCTTTTTTAATCCATCGTTCATCCTACTCGGCACTTTTCTATTCCACCGACTGCCTCCGCCAATGACGTCATCTTTCCGAAACCGCCATTAAAAATTGCTTATAGACGGAGTAATAGTAGCGACGAGACGAACGCCAGGACGGCGCCGGCGACAGCGCTCGTGATCGGAGTCGCGGCCGCCGCCGCGGCGGAGGAGCTGAGCTGGTCGCCGCTGTACACCATGCTCTGGTTGACGAGCGGCAACCCCGCCGCCTGCGGGTTGTTGCTGCCGGACTTCTGGCTGCAGAAGCAGAAATAGCAAATTATTTAGTTCTAAAATATCGTATAATATTCAAAATTTAATTTTAAGTCTGCTTATTATTCATAAAAAAGAGTTGGACCTATTCTTTCAAAAATGACGAATTAAATACAAATTTTGAATATAATAAAAAATCTAAATTTAGAATATTATAAAAATCAAAACGAGAGCAAGACCCAGGATGAAGATCTAAATATAAACATCAAAATTAAGATATATGTTCATCTTTTATTGAAGTGTTTTTACCTGAAGTGTTGTTACCTGTTATTTTTATGCAATCTAAAACCACCTTAAAAATAATTTTGTTAACATTCAAAATAATTTTGACCTCTATTTTAATATGCGATAACACTTAAATGAAATAATGAACATACATATTCTTTTTTATGTGAATCAACCATAATGAACTCTAAATATAAATGCTCTTAATTTTTACTGTTTAATTTTGGTATCCAATTTTATAAATTGCTCTTGTTCACCGTTCGAAATATTATAGTTAAGATGCCATTGGAATAATTTAGTCTAAAATTGGACCGGAGAAGTCTGTTTCAGACTTGAAACACTGTTTTAAAAATAGAATCGGTTGTACATAGATATTTTAAAAAAATATCAGTGTGCGCGTAAAGGGGATTGAAGTTGGCAACTTTCTTACCTTGTGGTGGGACTGGGGCAGAAGGTGATGGCGTAGTCGGCGCCGGCGCAGGTGAAGGTGGAGGTGGCGTCGTCGTAGGCGTAGCTGTACGCCCTCGGGCACGCGTTCTTGAAGAACTGCGAGTACGCCGACGGCCGGCACGTGCTCGGGCTCCCGTACTCCCCGCTGCAGCAGTACTCCGCCGTCCCGAACGCCTCGCACGCGCTCCTGCAGGCCACCGCCCCGCCCCCGCCCCCCTGGCCCACCTTCAGATCCGCCGGGCACAGCGGGTTCAGATCCGCCAGGCACCCGGTGCTGCTGCACCCGCCGCCGGACCAACGTGTCGGCGCGACGAGCATGGGGAGGTTGTAGCCGTCGACGAGGCTGACGTCGTAGAAGTCGAGCCCTCCGCTTCCGTTGAGGGTGAATTCTGCGAGGGTGGCGGGAGGGGCGGCGCCGCTGCCGGAGCAGCTGACGGAGGAGGAGCCGCAGTCGCCGGTGGCGCAGGAGAATTTTCCGGCGGCGTCGGCGGAGCAGAGCGTGCGGCCCCAGACGCGGCCGGACCACGAGGCGGGGATGGAGAGGGACTGCGACTCGCCCTTGGCGAGCGCGAAGCCCGTGGACTGCAGCGGGGTGGTGCCGGCGCCGGAGAGGAGGCCGGGCCACACCGTGTAGTCGCAGTTGTTCGTGATCGTGAATGTGGAGGATGAGGCGAGGTCGAAGCTCAGGAGGAAGAATAGGAATAGGAGGAAGTAAGAGATTGAAGCCATTTGGAGCTACGGAGTTTTGAGGTAGTTGGGGGAGTCTTGGGAGGAGGGGGAAGTGGGGAATTTATAGGGGGGAAGTGAGGAGGTGGGAAGTGGGGCCAATATGGGGGGGATTTTTTGGGAAGTCGGCAACTTGGGATTTTCAAGAAGGGAGAAGGTAGCTGCAGTTTATTACAGGAGAGAGAGAGAGAGAGAGAGAGAGAGAGGAGTAAATTTGTATTTCAGTTTTATTTGACCGTTGTGGTTGGTTTTAGAGGAAGACAGTTTGACTGGAATGACATCAGTTTTTGTGCTAAGGAGAAAGACGTGACATATTTGCAGAAATAGAGATTTTAGGCGCAATAGGAAGGAATGCTGTCACCGGCTGGTGCTCTAATCTGAGCTGAGAAATAGGAACTGATGATCGTCCTATTGCTGTGCGTAAGGAGCCGTGCTCTTGCACTAAGTGAGCACAGCCAGAGCTGTGAAAAGAAACAGCCGCCCCTTTCTCTCTTTCTTTTGACTGTCTCGTGGACGGGCCTGGAGGTCATTATAGACGATCATCAAAGTCGATTTGGTAAAAAAAATTAATTTACCGAAAATTTATTTATCTATATTAAAAATATATTTTATATTGTTCATATAATGTATAAATATTTTTACTTTTGACAGAATTCGTCCAGTGATGACGGTCAACTACTGTGACCAAAATGTCCCTCATTTTTTTTCCTCTTTCCTTTCATCTCCTCCCACGGGGACAGGCTGTCGCCGCCTGCGCTCTCCCCCCCTCCCCCGCCACCGTCGTCGTGCTCCACCCCCTCCCCGCCACCCCTCACTGCCACCACCCCCTTCCCTGCCCCGACCCCCCCAGCAAATAACAGCAGCAGCAGTCGCAACTCGCTCGTGCCGTCGCGCCGCTCGTTGCTGTCGTCGCGCTGCTCGTCGATGCTCGCTCGGGCACGCCTCTGCGCCGCTCGCCGCTGCTATTGTTGTTATTAATGCGAGGGAGGGGGAGGGGTTGTGAGCGACGGGGAGGGAGGAGCGGGACCTGCGGCGAGGAGAGGGTGGAGGCGGTGGCGTAGAGGGGGGGGGGGGGCGGAGCGGGGGCCTACAACAAGGCGGGAGAAGAAAACAGGAGTATTTTTGTCCCAAAAAAATGAGTCAAATGAGTTGACCGTTAGTAAGAGACGATTTCGTTCAAAAGTGGGAGGACTTGTATATTATGGAAACAATGTAGGGTGCACCATGAATATGGATAAATAAAGTGGGGGTAAGTCAAAATTTGTCTTTTTTTTGTTTTAATATTTTCATTAATTTTGTGCCAAACTCAGCTCGCTTTTGTGGTTAACAAGAATAGGTAGTATAACATTTCTGGCTAGGTGGACGGTCTCAGAATCGAACTGCACAAAGATGTGGTGTGTGTGTGTGTGAAAATTGAATCCAAAAGACATGCAACACAGCGTGCACAAATAAGGATGTAAAACAATTTAAACAGCTCGTGTTTGATTCGCGTTCGGCTCGGTTAAAGCTCGTTCGTGGACTGGTCGATACCGAGCTCGATCGATTTTTTTTTTTGCTGGAAGTGGTGTTCGAACCGAGTTCGACCATAGGTTGTTCGACTCAGTCTTGTTCGCGAGCCGGCTCGAACTCGACGCAATTTCTCGTATTAGGGCTTTTCCTAGTATATGTTATATATATATTTGTATAGATCGGTATAAATTTTTTTCTAACAATTTTACTCTTTCTTTGTTCTTTATATGATGGTAAAATTATGATGTAAAGAGCATAAGTAAATCAACAAAACAGTCTTTAAGACTTTAGAGTCACAATGTGATGATTTATACATGCTTAATGGGGCTTTTGTTCGGTCAGGACTTGGGCTCGGTTCGTGTTCGTCCGAACTCGTGAGCTAAATCTGGTCGAGCTCAATCATTTTGAGACTCTAATCGATACGAGTTCAAACATCATTTTTTAGCTCTACCGTAAGCTCGACTCGAATCGAACTCGTTCAATAATTTAGTCGAACCGAGTTCGAACACACTTTGTTTCGAGCTCACTTTATTCGAGCTCATTCGTTTGATTATCAGTTTTATGTTTAAAGTCCGGTACGTTACGTCGGACATCAAAAAGATAAAATTGATTAATTTGGAAGTTAGTAAAATTGGGTTGATAGTGACTGTCATCCTACCTTATTCTCTCTTATGAAAAAGTTTCCGAGATTATACCAAACGGTAGGTGTTAAGATTTTTGGATTTGGTATACATGGAGGAGATGAGAGGAGAGGAAGATAACAAAAATGATTGATACATAAAAAAAAAAAAAAAATTGAATATCTTGACTTTGGATTTTAAATAAGTTAAAATATTTGTATTTAAAATTTTATAATATATCTATTTAATGTTTTGGTTTGGACATCCAAATAACTGTCATATTTCAGCTGAACTGTGTGTATTTGGACAAATTTGTTCAAATGTCGGGATATATTTTGATGAGCAAACAATAGCTAGTGCTACACCCTACAACTTCTTCAACGCAACCTCAAGCGATGTTTACAGTAAATGTTGATTCGACAGAGTTTGTTCAATAGACTTTGAAATTTGGGTTACACAATTCCTTTTGCGGACACAATTGTGAGCTGCTGAGCCGACAAAGTAGAGACCAGACAAAAAATTTAGACTGTATTCGATTGGAGTTTTTTTTCAGAAAATATATTTTTATCATTAGTTTTCACAAATTTGCAGTATTTAATAGCGTATATTTTTTATAAAATTATTTTTTAAAATCTATCATTTTTTATATTTTTTTCAAAATATTATACAATAAAAATAGCTAAATCCATAAAAATATATTATTTTTTATGAAAAATAATTATTTTTCTAAGAAAATATCAATCAAATACAAAAATTAAATTTTTCATAAAGTTTATTTGATTTATCAAAAAAAAAAAAAAATTTGTACTCAAACAACGTCACTATAATTTTTTTTAAAATTCTATAAAAAAATTTTGTAGAAAAATAATTACGTTGAAATCAAACACATCTTTAGAATTATATTTTCTTGGATGAATTGACGTAATCTCTATGTGCTTGGTTCTTCACGCTGAATCGTATTACTTGCAAAATTTATAGTTGCTTAATCATCACCGTATAGCCGAACATGAGATTCGAACATTATTTCTTGTTCTTAATAAAGTCTAAAAAAAACCCCGCAAATTCCTTAAACTAAGGCTTTGTACTCCCACTTAGTACTGGATCTCTAAACTGCTAATTGCTTCTTACTTCTTTATGTTACTAAATTTCAGGACATGAGTGACATATATAAATGGTTTCAAACCAATCTCTGATATTATTAGCATCTAGTAACGAATCTCCCCTTGTGGTGTTAAGGTGATGATTTGGGTCAATAGAAGAGTCAACTCACCTCGAACTAAGTATGCCAATTTCCTTCAACAAGTCGTGTGCATACTTCTGCTAACATATAATGATTCCATGACCTAGCCACCAAGGAAATATCGTAAAGTTCCGAGGTCTATAATCTCAAACTAAAGCTAATAAACTTTTTCAACCTTACCACCTAACCTAGCCACCAAGGAAATATCGTAAAGTTCCGAGGTCTATAATCTCAAACTCAAAGCTAATAAACTTTTTCAACCTTACCACCTCCGCAGCATTATTTCTCGTAATAACTATATCATCAACCTCCCCCCCCCCCCCCGACAAATAGAACTACTCAATGTTACGTTCCGATTCCGCAGAGTCGATAAGTCTCCACCGGACGTGATGTCGTACAAGTCTAGATTACACTTGTATAAGACAAGAAGATAAAACATAATGGTTATCGTCGAAACAACCGAGTTGCAACGGAAGAAATATAGAGTCACAAAAGAAACACAACGGAGTATACGGAATGAAGCTCTATATTGATAATCGCAGCAGTTACAAAGGCTTTGAATAGCCCAACTGAATATTCACTACAAAAATACTGAAAAATAGCGACGGATATCAGCGACGGATTATTTTTCGTCGCTGAGTCAGCGACGGATAATCGAAGGAATAACGACTAATTTGATTATGTAGACAACATATATTAATTTTTCGTCTCTAATCCGCCGCTGTGGTGTCGATTTTACTTCAGCAACGGACTAGCGACGGATTATTCCGTCGCTGCAAAATTTTAAAATTTTATAACGCGTTTCATTCCTCCCCATTATCAATCTCTCACTCTCTCTTTCTCTCGACCCCGACCCCGGCCCCGGCCCTCTCTCCCCTCCCCTGCTCCTCCTCCTTCTCCTACCCAAACCCCGACCCCGACCTCGATCCCAAACTCCTCTCCGGCGACCCCCTCTCACGACGACCCCCTCTCCCTTTCTCCGGCGACCCCCAGCCTCGGCCTCCTCTTCCTTCCCCGACCCCGACCCCAAACTCCTCTTCGGCGATCCCCTCTCACAGTGACCCCCTCTCCCCTCTACCTTTCTTCGGTGATCCCCGACCTCGGCCCCCTCTCCCCTTCCTCCTCCTCCTCATCCTCAATCCCCTCTCTACCCCTCCTCGACCCCCCTCTCCAGCCCCCTCCTCAACCCCCCTCTCTGGTCAGACAGCCTAGGAGGAGCCTCATCCTCTACAATAACAGGTAATGATCCTAACTAGGTTATTTTAATTTAGAATTTGGACACGGATACATGACACAAGCACAGACACCGGCACACGACACATTAGATAGTTTAGATCTAGGTTAAACTTCTTAGTAGTTTTAAAATTGAATTAGGTTTACCAACATGCGACACAAACACGGACACATAACACAAACATAGTGTTGATTACCAAAATTTTCTTCTCGATACAGACATGTACACTATTTGGATTTGTTGTTATGAATTTTGACACGGACAGAGTCACGGTTAGGGGTGACCATTATTCGGTTCAATTTTTTAAAAATGGTATATTTAGTTACATGCAAAAAAAAGCGCAAATAAACCGATCAAAAAATTGAATTGTATTATAGTCTTTTATAGTTATACTTTAGAGTACTAATATGAATAGTAATTAGTAGTTACTATAATTATGTACTAAGTACTTAGAAGTAGATATAGAATTCCGAATCGGAGTATCGGCCATATCGTCGGTTACGAATCGGAGTATCATATTTTTTGTATCGGAAAAAAAATAATTATTAATAAATTAATAGCATTTTAGAAACAATATTTCATACATTTAGGCATACTTTTAAGTATTTTTAGTATTATTTCTTACTAGTTTTGAAATTGAATGAAATATTAGTCACCTTTGCCGATTAGTTTACATGTGATAAATAAGTTTATTTTTTACTTTCTTCTACAACCTTACTATGCTAAGGAATGTATAGGCCATATTTGGATGAGTGTCGAGAAAGTATTATTTTGGAAACGTGTAAAACAAGTATCCTAACTCTAGCTTTTACAATATTTAGTTCTTTATGAGACTTCTTCATCAAGTATCCTAACTAACTAATCCTTTAGCAAATATCTTAACTCATCTTGAATCTACTTAATCTATATTATTTGAAATAATACATATGGTACATGCAGAGTCAATGAGTCAATACTTAGTTGACCGATCATTGATGTATAATCGGCGACATGATAGTAGGAATGGTTTGACAGATAATTTCATGGCGGACGTTGAAAAATTTCTCAAATGTGCCCATAGTCAACCTTATTTTATGGATGTGAGGCTCATCAAGTGTCCTTGTGTCAAAGTCGTAATATACCATTCAAAGAGGTGGATCTCATAAGGGAGCATATTTATAAGAAGGATTTCGTATCGAACTATAAGGAGTGGACGGCTCAAGGAGAACCTTTGTTTTCGTAATATCATAATTTTTCCTCCAATACGGAGGCAGAAGAGTCCACTCTCAGAGATAACTTTGAATATCGACTGCGAAACCTGGCGCTGAGTTGGTATTTGATATGGTCGGTCCAAGTTTTGATCTAGAGGATCCTAATCCTGATGCGAAAGAATTCTATGATGTGTTCAAGAATATCGATGCTCCATTATATCCGGGATGTAATTCTCATTCTGTCCTGTCGGTGGTGATGCGGCTGTTGAACCTAAAGTCTGATTTTAATTTGCCGCAGAAATACTACGACCGGATAATTTAGTTTATTAGAGAGTTGTTGCCAAAAGAATCGAAGGAGTTACCTGAAAACTTCTGTAAGTCAAAGATGATGATACGAAAACTCGAATTAGGCTACGAAAAGATAGATTATTGTCAAAACGGTTGCATGTTGTACTACAAGGAGAATAATGGTAAAGATAAATGTATTTTCTGTCATGGTGACCGGTATAAGCCAATTCGGGACAAAGAAAAGTCAACTGTCCGAACAAGATTGAATCCCTACAAGTACATACAGTTTTTGTCGATCACAAAAAGGCTGCAGAGGATGTATATGTCGAAAATATAGCACAACAAATGACATGACATAACAAGAAATGAAAGATGGACGAAGGAGAATTATCTCATCCTTCCGATGGAGAGGTATGTAAATATTTTGATCTGTGTCATCCTAAATTTGCTGCGGAGTCCAGGAATGTCCGGTTGGATTTATGTTCTGATGGATTCACTCCTTTCGGACAGTCGGGATCTCAGTATTCTTGTTGGCCAGTGAGTTTGACTCCTTATAATCTACCATCGTGGATGTGCATGAAGACTCCTTACATATTCTTGACACTTATCATACCCGGTTCCAAAAATCCAAAGAAGAACATCGATATCTACTTGCATCCGTTAGTGGTTGAGTTGAAATAACTGTGGAAATTCGATATTTGGACATATGATATATCGAAGGAGCTGAACTTTTAGATGAGAGCGTCTCTCATATGGACCATCAACGATTTTCTAGCATATGACCATCAACGATTTTCCAGCATATGGGATGTTATCGGGGTGGAGTACTCATGGTACTTTGTCTTGTACGATATGTATGGAAAAGAATAAGGTATTTCGTCTTCAGAATGAAAAAAAATTATTCTTTTTTTATTTTCACCGTCAGTTTCTTCCTGCGTCGCATTCGTGGAGAAGGAACAGAGATGTCTTTAGAGCTGGTAAACATGAACTATCTCCTCCTCCGTTGAGACTGACAGAAGACAAAGTTTGGAAAGAGGTAGATGGATTGCCGACTGTAATAGAAGATCTGATATTGGTTGATCACTTTGAAGGGTTCAGACGTAGGCATAATTGGACGAAGCAAAGTATCTTTTAGGACTTACCTTATTGGAAGAACAATCTCATAAGGCACACTCTTGATGTCATGCCTATCGAAAAAAATGTATTCGACAATATCTTTAGTACGGTGATGGATATGAAGGGGAAAATGAAAGACAATGTCAAAGCAAGAAATGACTTAAAATTATTTGTAGGCATTCAGATTTGCACCTAAAACAAAGTGGCAATGGCAATTGGGTCAAGCCTCCAACGCCATTTATATTGAGTAGGGAGGATAAATTGATAATATGCAATTGGATTTTAAAGTTGAGATTTTCTGACGGCTACGTATCAAATCTGGCAAGATGTGTTGATCTCAATGAACGTAAGCTGACAGGGATGAAGAGTCATGATTGTCATATGTTTATGGAAATGTTACTACTTATTGCTCTGAGAGAGATATTGCCTTATCAAGTATGGACTCCGTTGGCCGAATTATCTATTTCTTTAGAGATTTGTGTTCAAGCAAGTTGACGGTGCAACATATAATAGAAATTGAGAAGAAGATTGTATTGACATTGTGTAAGTTAGAAATGGTGCTTCCACCCTTTTTTTGATAGTATGGAACATTTGCCGATTCATCTTGCGTATGAAGCATGCATCGGTGCTCCCGTCCATTATCGATGGATATATCCGTTTGAGAGGTATAAATTCTTTAAACTAATAATTTATTTATTTAAATAATTCTAATATTCAATATATTATCTATAGGTATCTATATCACCTGAAGAAGAAGGTTGGCAATAAGGCTCATGTAGAAGCTTCGATATGCGAAGCACATATCATTGAGGAGGTTTCAAACTTATGCTCCATTTACTTTGATACTCATGTAAGAAAAAATCGTAATAGAACCCCAAGGAATGATGACAGTAGGGTTGATGTCCCGAATAGTGTAATCCACACTATCTTTAAAATGGGAGAGAAGCCTACAAGTGCTACTATAGTACGTTGGTTGGATGACGATGAGTTTAAAATCGCTTATCGATATATATTATTAAATAGTGATATAAATGAGATACAAGATATTGAAAAGTAAGTGACACATCTTTCCTAGATATTTTTATTTTATATATACATAGAAAAGAATTGTCTAACTGTTATCCTTATTAACACAGTACTTTTAGAGATGGGGTAAAAATGGAGAGACATAATATTAATAAAGATTATCTTGCTAGAGTGGTTGATAGAAAATTTCTATCTTGGTTCCATAATTATGTACAAATCCTAAACATTAAGCATTCTAAATTTAGCATTCAGACCAATCTTTGTCTAATGTTTATATGATACGTGATATTTCTGGTTTTTCGTCCTGGTATAGACTTACAGAATGAACAACTTCGAGCATTAGCTATCGGACCAAGAAAGAGGACAAAATTTTGGGATGGATACACCATCAATGACTTCAAATTTAGAACCACTGATAAGTCTATTAATCAATCATTTGTCGATGAGGAGGCTAATTATACAAAAAATTCTAGAGTATGTGTGAGGTCAGTCTACGATACCGATCTAGAATTTGACTATTACGATATACTAAGAGATATCGTGGAGCTAGATTACTCTTATGAGACTAAATATGATTGGTTCAACACAACACCCAAGCAATGATGGAAAATTGACAAATAGTTTGGGTTTATTGATATAAAATATAAAAAAAGATATATAAGTTTTGAACCATTTATGTTGGCTAGTCAAACGGTTCAAGTGTATTATACGAGCTATCTTAGTCGACGACGCAATAATAAAGATTGGTAGGCTGTATACAAAACTAAAGCTAGAAACACATATAATATTGGGGATCTAGCATACCAAGAGGATGAGATGGTCATGCCTCAACTTGCACATATGAGTTTAGCCGGTATTGATAGTATGGAGGTTGAGGTTACCGTAGAGGGTGATAGAGTTGACAAAAAAATTGAGATAGAAGATTTACCTCATATAGAGGAGAACTCTGATATGGAGGTATCAAGCGAGGAACAATAATTGGAAGACAAAGGTGATAGTGATTATGGAAGTGAAAATAAAAATAAAGAAGTAGAAGATGAAGATGAAGATAATTCAAAAAATAATTCGGAAGACAATGACGATTCAGAAGATGAAGAAGATTAGTACGTACATACATATGAATTAGCTTAGATATTTATTTAATTATTTCATGACACGATTATTATTTATTTTATCATCACACTAGTATTTACTTATTTTACTACACTATTACTTTATGATTATTTGTTTGATGACACCATTTTTTTATTTGTTGCAGATTTACCTATAGTATAGCGGGACGAGGACGAGGATGATGACAAGTTCATAGAGGATCATCTTCTCAGCATCCTTCGTCCACTACACCTGCTACCCCAGATTCTCGTACACGACCTGAGGACGAGTTCGTAGATGCGGCAGATGGTTTATCCCCGCCATATACTCGTTCTTCAGTAGGAGAAGCTACTCCATCTCCCGGATTGCCATCAGCTGCTACCCCTTCTTCTACTCCAGCCACTACCGATACTACTACACCGGCTACTCCACCAGTTGCTCCCACATGAGCAAATATATTTTCAGGCCTTCTTGTGGACAATGGAGTATATGTCCGCCATTTAGGATTTGCAGACCCCCCTATTCTATCAGAACAGCTAGCCAATATCTGTTGTCCCGAGCTATGGGCCGATGGAGCGACATAAGCATTTATTTGTCAATTCTCATATTTATTTTGTATTTTTTATTCTATTTGTATATTGTCTACTTATTTTAGATTCTTTTTTATCAAGGCTGTGAATGATCTGGGAGAGATTATGCGGTGCTACTTTGATGAACCTTATAGCAACTTTAGTGACATCCCGCTCGATCGACGATTCGCTTGGCTGGAGAAGCTCGGGGTATGTATATAAATTTTATTTATAATAATATATAAATTTTTTGATTAAAAAAATAAAAAATATTTTTCTATAGTGATATCCGGAAGTGCTACAAGACCGTCGCCAGTAAGAGGTTGAGAGATATGATCAATGACCAGAAGGCGCAGACATTACTTGGACCGGATTACCGCAAGGAGTAGCTGAGGGCAGAGTACTGGAAGGAGATAAAGAAGAAGTGTCACGCCCCAGTCCCAAAATACGTAGGACTAGGACACGTAAGCATGCCAGCCGCATGTATATAGCAACTCCAATATATAGAAATCATAACACATGCTTACGCTGTAATATGAATAATAATACACAAGTGGTAAAAACTATCACAAGTCATAGGGCATAATCTAAATCTCATCCACAAAAATTAATAGATAAATAATCAATACCTATATAACTAGATCTCAATATAAAGTATCTAAAGATGACATTCGGATGAAAAAAAATCTACTGCCAAACTAGAATATAAAAGCAAATACAATATAAGTACATCACTAATAATCACGAGGCTCGAAGGGAAGACCTCCTCGAAACATAAGTAACCAGTCCGGATCTGTCACGCCCCAGTCCCAAAATACCGAGGGACTGGACGCGTGTCAATGGCCAGCAGTACGCACCGATGGACCAACTCAATATAATGGATCCATCAGGGCATACTTAAGCTATAAAACAAGTCTACGACAATCATGGCACAACTAATCTCATCCACACAAGGTATAAAATATGATCCACAGAATAAATAGGAATGTAAATCATCAGCAAGTCTCACAAAGTACTTCGGGGAACAACCCGATAAATATCTAGTACAATGGTTCAACAGACCAGAAAGTAAATGACTGAAATAAATAATAAAAACTGAGCATGAACATGGATGCTCAAGAGAAGTCTTCAGCTAAGACCTCGCCCTCGGATGGTGGTACAGCTCCTGGATCAGCTCCTGCTCCGGTCCCGTAAACCTCGGGATAAACCACGTCTGCAAAATCTGGGGACAAAATCCGGATCCAGGTCCTCAGGGGACATAGCAAGGTACAAGAAAACTCATGCCAAATAAATACAGATAAGCAGTGCAGCAAATAAATAACTAAATGATCAATGGGTAAATATGTAACCATCTAAGTGAAATGCAAGTGAGAGTAACACTAAAACTCAGGCTGAAGCCACTACAAGCTCTGTGTCGGGGAGCCGGTAGCGGTAATAAACACGTAATGTGCCTAGCTCTGCTACGAGAGTCTGAGGCCTCACAATAGTAGTAGATAGATATATGAAACAGCCTGTAGCCTGTGTGACTCTCCCCACCCAATGTAACCACGCATATCATGACCACAACGTCTCATGCCCATGTCAAGCGTGATCATAGCTAATGCAACAAGTCATAAGTATCTAAGAGTATAATGTCCATGTCCGGTATCCTATACAGAATCACCACGAATATCTCGGGAAAATCCTGTCTCATGAATGGTGTCAAGTGTCCTGGGTCATATGGTACTTGATAAGACAAGTACGAGAATAAAGTGTCACGAATGTCCATCTCTAGATGACCGTACCCAACACTGCGTACAGTGTCGGCACCCGACTGATAATCGGACGCTAAGTACGTCACACGGTCCTAGGTTGAGCATGCACCACACTATAATAAAGCAAGAAAAATATATAACAATACTGTAGAGTTTGGCAAGGTACACTTGCCTGATGTTTGAATATCAACTGTCGTCCTGGTATCTGTGGATCCGGTAGGGACTACTCCAAAAGCTGTAATAAATATCACCAACAGTCTCAGAAGGTATCAAACCGCTAGGAACGCCTGTCCTTACGTCCAATTTGGACACAGGGGCAAAAAGGTCATTTCCGGGCCAAAGCGGGTTCCAAAGGTGGGCCCACTTTGCACCGAAAAGCGTGCCGAGGGTAACAGTCTCTAAATGGGACAAACTATGGGTCAAACAACTCTAAATGTCAATACGATCCCAACGGTATGTTCAAATTTGGATTCCGATGAGCCAAAACTAATTTGGTCCAAAAAGTCAACTGTGGGGCCCGCCAATTGGCGATCTGGTCAACCGTCTCAGAAATGCGTGAAAATTGGGTCACAGGACCAGCGTGTTACCACGAGTCCAGTGGCGCAAGTTTTGTCGTAATCTGACAAGCGTGCACAAAATACTCGCGAATTCCACAAAAGTGGCGACACGGAATTTGTTCGCGGATACGGCCTGATTCCGGCGCGCACAAGCGTCCAAATCAGTCCCTACGAATTTTCACATGTCCGCTTATGCTGTGTGCACCATTCGGTACACTTGGCACAAGGCGGGGCGGTCCCGTTTGGCGGGGCGCGCTCCGATCTCCCACTTTTAGAAAACCGGAAAAAGTGGGTGCGCGCAGTTTTGTGACGACTACAATTTGGTCCACAGCAACTAATAGCACAAAGTTATAATACAGAAATTAAACTAGGTCATGAAATCTACAGGTATCAAAAAGAATCGTCGAATTCGGATCTCTGTGGTGGGAGATACGAACTCGACAATATAGGTGGTCATCGCAAGTTTCTGCGATTGCAGAATTCTGTCTGCTCGCGCTGACTTGGGCACTGTTTTTCACCTAGGGGCACACGTTTTCCGAGGTTGACTATAAAACAGATATTGGAGAGGGTTAAGGGAAGATCATACCTATGAAAACGGATCTGCGTTTGGTCGAGCGAGTCAACGGAAAAATACGCCGGAGCGAAGGTGCCTCGAGTGGGAATCTGCAGTCCGCGATGTCGGCGTCGACGGGGTGGTTGGATGGCTTGGGGAGGCTTCTCTGGCTGTGGTGACGGCTCTAGATGGGAAGAAGAAGTCTGGAGTTTTAGATTAGGATTTTGGAGAGCTATTGATATATATATATATATATGTATTATATTAGGTGAAAGGATGGGTTTAGTCGCGGGTTTGAAGGGCTGAAGGGGGAGCGCTGACTTGGTGCAAAGCAAAGTGGGGGGGGGGGCGGGTCCCTGCTGAAGTGGGCGGCAAGGAAATTTGCTGAACAAAAATCGTTCTAAGGAAGGGATGGTTACCTAGTTATCATGTTACTATTATTACTATGCTTAGTTTATATTATATTATTATACTTATTATTAACTTTTTTTCTTTCTTTCTTTTCTTTTCTTTAATTAAAATATATATACATATATATTTGTTTATATATACATATATATATTTTCACACATAAGAAAATTTATATAATGGGGTATTACACATCGTTAGGCTAGCAACTGCTCAAGGGGTCTCCTACATGGAATAAATTCCGAAAAATTCCTGATGGTCCCACAAGTCCTCCAAGTGCCCGAACACCTAACATAAAAATTAATAAAAATCTATTTCTCCTATTTGGACCTAATTACTACAATTTAATTAATAATTAATAAATAAAGGGCATATACGATTTTCTGGGAAGGGGTTTTACATTCTACCCAACTTATAAAAATTTCGTCCTCGAAATTAAAATTAAGCCACGATAGAATGCAAGGATGGTATAAGATATAAATTAACAATGTAAATTCATACCTTGGTCTGCGAATAGGTTCGGGAAACGCTTGCGCATGTCGTCCTCGCGCTCCCAAGTTGATTCTCCTGGCGCGCCATGCCTCCATGCTACGCGAACCAAGGGAATAGACTGGTTCCTCAATACCTTCTCTCGACGATCAAGGATTCCCACGGGTTGCTCTTGGTATGACAAGCTCGGCCCAATGGTGATCTCTGAATGGTCGAGGACATGACTGCTGTCTGCCACATATCGCCTGAGCTGCGACACATGGAATACGTCATGTACTCCCTCCAGTGAAGGTGGTAGCGCAAGTCGATATGCTACCTCTCCAACTCTCTCGAGTACGTCAAATGGTCCAATATACCTTGGACTCAACTTGCCGCGCCCTCCGAATCGGATGGTGCCTCTGGTCGGTGATATCCTCAAGAAGACGTGATCGCCCTCTTTGAACTCCAAGGGTCAACGATGAAGGTCTGCCCACTGCTTCTGCCTGTCTTGCGCTGCTCGCAAGTGTCCCTGAATCTTCTTGACTGTCTCTACGGTGTTGACCACCAACTCGGGTCCCAGAATCTGACGTTCTCCCACGTCACTCCAACACACAGGAGACCTACATTTTCTTCCATACAATGCTTCAAACGGAGCCATCTGAATACTTGCTTGATAGCTATTGTTGTAAGAAAACTCTACAAGATGTAGATGGTCCTCCCATGATCCTCCAAAGTCTAACATGCAAGCCCTCAACATGTCCTCTAAGGTCTGAATAGTACGCTCCGACTGCCCATCTGTCTGCAGGTGGTAAGATGTACTGAACTTCAGACGAGTACCAAGACTCTCTTGCATGCTCCTCCAAAAGTGCGATGTGAAGCGCGAATCTCTGTCCGATACAATGCTGACTGGTATGCCGTGCAATCTCACAATCTGCTTCATATATAAATCCGCTAAAGCTTCTGTAGACTGACCCACTCTAAAAGGTATAAAATGGGCTGACTTGGTGAGTCGGTCCACTATTACCCACACTGCATCTCTCCCACTTGGACTCTTGGGAAAACCCGTGACGAAGTCCATAGTGATGTGCTCCCACTTCCACTCTGGAATCGGAAGTGGTTGCAATAATCCTGCTGTCCTCTGGTGCTCCGCCTTCACTTGTTGACATACTAAGCATTTGGCCACAAATCTCGCGATTTCTCTCTTCATTCCATGCCACCAGTAATACTGTCTCAAGTCTCGGTACATCTTGGTTCCTCCTGGGTGAACAGAGTACATAGAGCTATGTGCTTCGGTCATTAACTCCTGTCTCAATTCTCCATTTGGAACATACAAGCGGTTTCCAAACCTCAATGTCCCGTCTTCGTGGATGCGAAGTTCTGTCTGCATACCGGCTTCTGTCCTTTCTTTGAGTCTTCAGAATCTAGCATCGGTGGGCAATGCCTCCTTAATCTTTTCCACGAGTGATGACTGAATCTCAAGGTTAGCCATTAAGCCATTCTGTCCCGGTAAGACGACCTCTATCTGTAGCTCCTGTAGATCTCTCAATAACTCGGGCTGCATCGTCAAGAAATAAGCCATAGGCTTCCTGCTGAGTGCGTCTGCAACAACATTCGCCTTTCCCGGATGATACTGCAGATCGATGTCAAAATCCACCATTAGTTCCAGCCAGCATCTCTGTCTCATGTTAAGCTCCTTCTGAGTATACACATACCTCAGACTCTTGTGATCAGTAAAGATTTCTACCCTCTCTCCATACAGATAGTGCCTCCATATCTTTAATGCAAATATAACTGCTGCTAGCTCCAGATCATGTGTTGGGTAGTTCTTCTCGTGGACCTTCAACTGTCTTGACGCATAAGCAATGACTTTGCCATGTTGCATCAAAACACATCCTAGTCCACTGCCTGATGCATCACTGTAAACAACAAAATCTCCTGACCCTGAAGGAAGAGTCAAGACAGGTGCTGTTGTTAATCTTCTCTTCAGTTCTTCAAAAGCCTTCTGGCAGTCTTCTGTCCATACAAACTCCTGATCCTTTCGTGTTAGCTTTGTCATTGGTTCTGCAATCCTTGAGAAATTTTCTACGAACCTTCGGTAATATCCCGCAAGTCCTAGAAAACTCCTCACCTCTGCGACTGATGTGGGTGTAGGCCAAGTCTCTATTGCCGCAACTTTCTCTGGATCTACTGAAAGTCCTTCTCCTGAGATGATGTGTCCCAAGAAAGGCACTTTGTCCATACAGAACTCACACTTACTGAGCTTGGCATATAACTTCTCCTGTCTCAAGGTCTCTAACACGATTCTGAGATGTTCCTCGTGCTCTTCAGGGCTCTTGGAATATATGAGAATGTCATCAATGAACACCACTACAAATTTATCCAAGAACTGATGAAAGACTCTGTTCATTAAGCTCATAAACACTGCTGGCGCGTTGGTTAAACCAAACGGCATCACCAAGAACTCATAATGCCCATACTTCGTCCTGAAAGCTGTCTTCGGGATGTCTTCCTTCCTCACCTTGATCTGATGATAGCCGGATCTAAGGTCAATCTTCGAGAATATCCTTGCACCACTCAATTGATCGAATAGATCATCAATGCGTAGTAAGGGATACCTGTTCTTGATGGTTACAGCATTTAGGGCCCTGTAATCAATGCACAACCGTACTGTTCCATCCTTCTTCGGCACAAATAAGATGGGTGCTCCCCAAGGTGAAACACTGGGACGAATGAAACCCTTCTCCAAAAGATCATCAACCTGTTCTTTCAACTCCACTAACTCCTTAGGTGCTAGCCGATAAACTGATGAAGTGATTGGCTCTGCTCCTGGAGTTAGGTCTATTGTGAATTCTATTTCCCGATCAGGCGGTAAACCTGGAAGATCATCAGGAAATACATCCACAAATTCTGATATGACTCTTGGGTAACCTGTCTCCCCTTCTACAGATAGTACCCTAAGAGTAGGCTGAACTCCTTGCTCTACTGCTCCTCGGAGAAACTCAAATTCTGGATGTCCAGGTGGTCTAAATATAACCCGCCCAAGTCGGCAATCAAGAGTCGCATGGTACTGACTTAACCAGTCCATACCAAGTACGACATCATAATCCGGCATGGAAAAGATTAGGAATTGGGCTCGCATTTCTCTTCCACAAACTACTACAGAACATGATCTACAGATATCACTAACCGGAATAATTCCACCTCCCGTAAGAATCCTCTTCATCTTCGGGAGGGGTGCGGTAGCTACTCTATGGGTGGCTACAAAGCTAGCTGCTATAAATGAATGCGATGCTCCAGAATCAAATAATGCTACTGCAGGTAATGAAGCTACTAAAATAGTACCTGCGATGACCTCGCCTGCTGTAGCCTCCTCCTCAACAGCTAAAGTGAATGCCTGTCCTCGCCCCTGTGCTTGGCCTCGCTGCTGCTGGGCCTGCTGAAATAAAGCTGCCTGTGGTGCCAGGGGTGGTCTCTGCTGATTCCCTCCTGGGGCTGGTGGCCTGACGCCTCCAACTCCTGCCTGCTGTGCTCCTACTGCTGGGTAAGCTGGTCGGGGTGCAGGCAAAGCTAATCTCGGTGCTTCTCCTCTATGGTGAGTGCAGTCTCTGGATAGGTGCTGGTTTGATCCGCAAAGCAGGCATAGTCCCAACTTCCGCCTGCACTCTCTCTCAATGTGTCCTACCTTGCCGCAGTGATGACAAGTAGGAAGGGATATGGCCCTGTGTGCTGCTCTATCTGGCGTACTCCTCTGGAATCGTTTTACAGAATCTCCATGTGCTGCCTTGGTTGGTGCGGAGGTGTTTGGCCTCTTCAGATTCGATTCCCTTCTAGTGACGCGCTCCATGCGTCGTGCTGCTGCTAGAACATCAGTATAATTTGTAGGTGCCACTGAGCCAATCAATCTCTGAAGCTCGAACTTCAACCCGTCAAAGAACTTTTCCGCTTTCTCTTCCTCCGTCGAAATCAATGTTGGAGCGAAGCGACTCAGGCGAATAAATTCAGAATTGTATTCTTCCACTGTCATGCTGCCCTGGATGAGGCGGTTGAACTTGTCCCTGAGCTCTGACCGTGCAACTGCCGGGATGTACATCTCTTGGAAGAGTCTGGAGAACTCTTCCCATGTGACTCTGTCCTGTCCAAGTCTCCTTTCCTCTGCTAGCCACCAGTGATGCGCATTATCAGTTAACTGCATTCTGACTGCAGTCATCCACTTCTCTCTTGGAAGTTCAGCGGCTTCCAGCTGATGCTGAATGTTTGTGAGCCACTCATGAACTTCCGTTGGCCCTTCTTTACCAGAAAATGTGCGAGGCTTGAGATGACGGAAGTCGGTGATAGATCCCGTCGATGTTCGCCTCGCTGCTGGATTAGCCTGCTCCAATGCGGATACCAGGCTGGTCCTCAAATACTCGGCCTCCTGCCGATGGGCCTCTTGCTGAATCTGCTGCTGTGCTTGCATCATAGCATACATCATCTGGAACATTTGTTGCCCGTCCATGGCTTGTCCTGGCGGGAATACTGGCATCTGGGGAGTGAACTGTGGTGGTGGTGGAATGTCATCTCTCCGGAACCTTGGATTAGGCTGTCCGGTTTGATCACCCTGTGATGCTCGTCCACCATCCCCTGGTGTCACTTCATCTCCATAAGTAACCACAGCGTCGTGTGGTGTCTCCAAAGGAAAATCATCTCTGTTCCCGGAATCCATTGCTCTGCAATCAAAAGATAAACTATGAGAACACTCAGAGGAATCAATACAGGATGTAGTTCAAGTAACAAATTTCGAGTTCGATATAGAGTTCAACAAATGGTTAAATAATGGATGAGATCCTATAGTTTATACTATCCTTAGGGCAGGCTGGTCCGGTCCCTAAGTTGAAACCGAACAATTTAGTCGTAGACCTGCATGGGCCACCACAAAAACCATGTCACGCCCCAGTCCCAAAATACCGAGGGACTGGACGCGTGTCAATGGCCAGCAGTACGCACCGATGGACCAACTCAATATAATGGATCCATCAGGGCATACTTAAGCTGTAAAACAAGTCTACGACAATCATGGCACAACTAATCTCATCCACACAAGGTATAAAATATGATCCACAGAATAAATAGGAATGTAAATCATCAGCAAGTCTCACAAAGTACTTCGGGGAACAACCCGATAAATATCTAGTACAATGGTTCAACAGACCAGAAAGTAAATGACTGAAATAAATAATAAAAATTGAGCATGAACATGGATGCTCAAGAGAAGTCTTCAGCTAAGACCTCGCCCTCGGATGGTGGTACAGCTCCTGGATCAGCTCCTGCTCCGGTCCCGTAAACCTCGGGATAAACCACGTCTGCAAAATCTGGGGACAAAATCCGGATCCAGGTCCTCAGGGGACATAGCAAGGTACAAGAAAACTCATGCCAAATAAATACAGATAAGCAGTGCAGCAAATAAATAACTAAATGATCAATGGGTAAATATGTAACCATCTAAGTGAAATGCAAGTGAGAGTAACACTAAAACTCAGGCTGAAGCCACTACAAGCTCTGTGTCGGGGAGCCGGTAGCGGTAATAAACACGTAATGTGCCTAGCTCTGCTACGAGAGTCTGAGGCCTCACAATAGTAGTAGATAGATATATGAAACAGCCTGTAGCCTGTGTGACTCTCCCCACCCAATGTAACCACGCATATCATGACCACAACGTCTCATGCCCATGTCAAGCGTGATCATAGCTAATGCAACAAGTCATAAGTATCTAAGAGTATAATGTCCATGTCCGGTATCCTATACAGAATCACCACGAATATCTCGAGAAAATCCTGTCTCATGAATGGTGTCAAGTGTCCTGGGTCATATGGTACTTGATAAGACAAGTACGAGAATAAAGTGTCACGAATGTCCATCTCTAGATGACCGTACCCAACACTGCGTACAGTGTCGGCACCCGACTGATAATCGGACGCTAAGTACGTCACACGGTCCTAGGTTGAGCATGCACCGCACTATAATAAAGCAAGGAAAATATATAACAATACTGTAGAGTTTGGCAAGGTACACTTGCCTGATGTTTGAATATCAACTGTCGTCCTGGTATCTGTGGATCCGGTAGGGACTACTCCAAAAGCTGTAATAAATATCACCAACAGTCTCAGAAGGTATCAAACCGCTAGGAACGCCTGTCCTTACGTCCAATTTGGACACAGGGGCAAAAAGGTCATTTCCGGGCCAAAGCGGGTTCCAAAGGTGGGCCCATTTTGCACCGAAAAGCGTGCCGAGGGTAACAGTCTCTAAATGGGACAAACTATGGGTCAAACAACTCTAAATGTCAATACGATCCCAATGGTATGTCCAAATTTGGATTCCGATGAGCCGAACCTAATTTGGTCCAAAAAGTCAACTGTGGGGCCCGCCAATTGGCGATCTGGTCAACCGTCTCAGAAATGCGTGAAAATTGGGTCACAGGACCAGCGTGTTACCACGAGTCCAGTGGCGCAAGTTTCGTCGCAATCTGACAAGCGTGCACAAAATACTCGCGAGTTCCACAAAAGTGGCGACACGGAATTTGTTCGCGAATACGGCCTGATTCCGTAGCGCACAAGCGTCCAAATCAGTCCCCACAAATTTTTACGTGTCCGCTTATGCTGTGTGCACCATTCGGTACACTTGGCACAAGGCGGGGCGGTCCCGTTTGGCGGGGCGCGCTCCGATCTCCCATTTTTAGAAAACCGGAAAAAGTGGGTGCGCGCAGTTTTGTGACGACTACAATTTGGTCCACAGCAACTAATAGCACAAAATTATAATACAGAAATTAAACTAGGTCATGAAATCTACAGGTATCAAAAAGAATCGTCAAATTCGGATCTCTGTGGTGGGAGATACGAACTCGACAATATAGGTGGTCATCGCAAGTTTCTGCGATTGCAGAATTCTGTCTGCTCGCGCTGACTTGGGCACTGTTTTTCACCTAGGGGCACACGTTTTCCGAGGTTGACTATAAAACAGATATTGGAGAGGGTTAAGGGAAGATCATACCTATGAAAACGGATCTGCGTTTGGTCGAGCGAGTCAACGGAAAAACGCGCCGGAGCGAAGGTGCCTCGAGTGGGAATCTGCAGTCCGCGATGTCGGCGTCGACGGGGTGGTTGGATGGCTTGGGGAGGCTTCTCTGGCTGTGGTGACGGCTCTAGATGGGAAGAAGAAGTCTGGAGTTTTAGATTAGGGTTTTGGAGAGCTATTGATATATATATATATATATGTATTATATTAGGTGAAAGGATGGGTTTAGTCGCGGGTTTGAAGGGCTG
The DNA here is from genome assembly GCA_036927795.1 of Iris macrosiphon. Lineage (NCBI taxonomy): Eukaryota > Viridiplantae > Streptophyta > Magnoliopsida > Asparagales > Iridaceae > Iris > Iris macrosiphon. The sequence goes on from JAYESA010000006.1 coordinate 14,038,384, forward strand.
AAGGGGGAGCGCTGACTTGGTGCAAAGCAAAGTGGGGGGGGCGGGTCCCTGCTGAAGTGGGCGGCAAGGAAATTTGCTGAACACAAATCGTTCTAAGGAAGGGATGGTTACCTAGTTATCATGTTACTATTATTACTATGCTTAGTTTATATTATATTATTATACTTATTATTAACTTTTTTTCTTTCTTTCTTTTCTTTTCTTTAATTAAAATATATATACATATATATTTGTTTATATATACATATATATATTTTCACACATAAGAAAATTTATATAATGGGGTATTACACATCGTTAGGCTAGCAACTGCTCAAGGGGTCTCCTACATGGAATAAATTCCGAAAAATTCCTGATGGTCCCACAAGTCCTCCAAGTGCCCGAACACCTAACATAAAAATTAATAAAAATTTATTTCTCCTATTTGGACCTAATTACTATAATTTAATTAATAATTAATAAATAAAGGGCATATACGATTTTCTGGGAAGGGGTTTTACAGGATCTGTGCTCCTGCGAATACTCATGAACATCTACACCTGGAAAAGGACCAGGTCCTCAGAGGGACGTAACAAGATACGTAGAAGCATGCCAATAAAGTACTGAAATAAATATCTAATGGGTCGCCTAACCATCTATGTGAATGCATTTTGAGAATAACTTTCTAACAAGTGGGCTATCTGGCCATAAATAGGATTTGCATGATTCTCTCGGAGAATCAGGGACTTACAAAGCATATCGTCTTTTGAACAACAGAGGCCGCCTGATAATATAGGGGTCATCACCGCCCATATCTCCGGTGGAGGGTACGGGTTACAATAAGGAAAGTGAAAAGGAGCCAAAATATGGTACTTGTTGTTCTCCCTACCCCATGCTCTAAGCATGTCATATCTATGACACGATAATACCTCTAATAACTGCCAAGTCTACTAGCATACAAAGTTTCTAATAACAGTTATCCCTAACGCACGACCCATAAGTACAGGAGGCTAACCCAGTACGCGAGTTCGTGTCCTACATGAGACTCACACTCGTGTAACAGCTGTGTCACGGCCAATGAAACCTAATAATGCTTCATGATAATGTGGCGGTCTCATAAACAAGGTCAATGCATATACATAATAAAAATAAATCACGACGACACCGTCGTTGCACCCAAGTTTTCTTGGACGCACATTTTATATAGCAGTTAAAATATATAAACTAATGACAAAAAATAAAGATGCTTGAAACATATGGAATATGAATAACAGTACAATGACAAGGTATACTTGCCTGGTAAGAAAGCTACGTAGTACCAATAACCAGCTCCTGAAGTCACGCAGATTAATCCAATAGTCATATATACATATAATATAACATAATACACATCAGCCATTACACCAGTATACACACAACCTTAATTATACTGGACTCAAGGGGTACACTAGTGGTGACACTGGTCAACTAACATGGTCAATTATGCATCTAATTATGCGGGTGTCCTATATTAAATGCTATATCAAAATTAGATAGTCAACTAGCACTTGTCTAGCCAGTACGTCGGTGTACACGAGGCAGGCAATTCCCTAATTTTTTAGGTCACAAAGTCAAGGTAAAATATGCGACAAAATCCACGGTGTTCTAGGGTCGTACAATATAATTACATATATAGTGATAATTATTATTTAGCATTTAATTACATATATATCCATATAATTATATAACAATATAACCAATAATTTATATACATACCCATTTGAATACATATACTAAATATATATATATACCAAGCTGAACAATATATGCGTACGCGTACGTATACGTATACGTATATGAGTTGGGTTCACCGACTCAGGGTCTGATGTCAACTAATAGTCATGAAGCAATACGGATGTCCTAATAGCATATACACAAGCACACATAAAAAGGAGAAGAGGGACGGTTCGAACTTTGGGGTGCATGCACATGCACGACGATGAGGTTGACGACGATGACGATGAGGGTGATGATAATTATGATGATGAGGATGATTGGTAATGATTAGGTTTAATTATGGTGATTAGGGTTAAGGTGATGGTGATGATGAGGAGATGATGATGGTGATATGATGATGGTAAGATGATGAAGAGATGAGGATGATGATGAGATAATGATGGTGAGATGATGAAGAGATGATGGGAATGGCTTCTCCGGCCAGGGGGAGGTCCGGTCAAGAAGGTTGACGGAGGCTGACATGGAAGAGGGGCGAATGGGGTGGTCGTGCTAGTGGTGTGGTGGTGTTGGCGTGGTTGGCTTGGCAAAAAAGATAATAGTGAGGGGAGTCGGCTCAGGCGAAGGCGATGGTCTGGATACAGGTAATGACAACAGGGAGGAAGGTGGTGGACGGAGGAAGATGACCAGAAGGAGAGAAGAAGGTCGTATGGAAGTCGGGGATGGTGAGCAGCGGTGGTTCAGCGGCTGGGGAGATAATCGGGACGGGGCTGGCAGCGGTGGAGACGATGAAGACGAAGGTGGAAGGAGATCAGGGTGGTATACTGTTGGCGTCGTGGTCGAGTCCGGCGGGGGGCTGGGATGCAGCGACATCGAGAGAAGGAAGATAAAAAGGGAGATGGCAATGGTGATGGTGGTGAGCAAAGATGGAGGTCGAGGTGGACTGCTGTGTGGTACAGTGGCGTGGAGGAGATGGAGGAGGGAGATGAAGGTGGAGGTGAGGTGGTTAGCCAGGCTAGGCGGAGCTCCGGCGAGGTAAGGGATGCACAGGAAGAGGGAAGGGGATGAATAAGAGTCAGCTGAAATAAGGTTTTGAGTTTGGGGTTTTGAGAAAATAAAGGAAAATATGATATATATATATATATATTTAGTTTTGGGGTTGACCTAGATAAGTGGGCTTGATCAACATCCTCTTGGGGTTGGGCCTTGGCCTTACATGGGGATGTTTCGAGGCTATAATTTACATTGTTTAAAATGCAAGGATAGGGTTAAATGAGGGGCGATGTTGCGCGTTGCACATCCAAAAATTATGGAAAAAATTCATATGATAGGAAAAATAGGTTCTTCATGTATTGTCCAATGGTGTTGACACCTTATTGCATTTTTACATAAAAGTGCCCAATAATTAGAAAATTGCACAAAGATAGAAATTGGATTTAAATTAATTAAAATTAATGCGCAAGGTGTTCTTGAATTAATTAGAAGTACATGGGAATAAAATTAGGTAGGACACAAGTGTCATGGACATAGAGGACTCAGAATAGAATTTTGTCATAATTTGGGTTGCATGAAATGGGTCAAGATTGTGTCTCCAATTTTGATTGGAATGCACAAGGATACAAAGTTAGAATTAATTAGAATTAAATATAAATATCCGCGACGAATATTGTGCGACTAGAATGTAGCACAATAGAGCATAATTATAAGTTACACAAGGGTCAGAATTGAAGGTGGCCACGTCTAGGAAAATGGTGTAAAATTCGTAGGAAGGCAATGGCTAGTGTAGTGCTCCAATTATCGAAGCAACGGTAATGTACACTAAGTGATATAAATCTTGTATAATTAAATAAAATATCGTGTTCTATTTCTATTTGGGTTCAACTAGACCTAGTTTCACTATCTAAGCCAAGTAGGCCTAATTTTGGGTGAGCGAGTTTACAAGAAGATGGACACCCCAGCCTACATGGCCAAGTGCGAGAAGGCGAAGGCTGCCTGTGCTAAGGGTGGTCTCCATACTGGTGGATCTATTCTGATAGTCGAGCATTTTCGACAGATGGTTAGTATTAAAATTTTTTGCTAGATCAATTTTTTTGTAATTCTATTTTTTTTTGCTTATTTATTAATTTTTTAATTTTTACAGTGCGACAAGGCTCCAGAGTCGGAGAAGCCTCTAGACCGTCGACTTTCCAGCAATCTTTCAGAGGACCCACAAAAGAAAGAAGGATGGGAAGATTGTAAATGAGTGGGTCATCAAAGCATATGTAAGTTATCTTTATAAAATTTTGTCAATTTAATTAGATTATTTTTATAATTTAATTAGATTCTAGGTTTCTAGGTCAAAATAGTCAAACTAGGTCAACTCTAGGTCAAACAGTCAAACTATGACATTTTTTAGTTTCTAGGTTGATTTTTTTATCCATTCTGATGGTTTATGAAGTTATATTACGTTATATTAAGATTGTAAAAGCATATAAAAGAGGAAAACTTATGTATCACATGTAAATTAATCGACAAGGGTGATTACAATTTCATTCAATTTCAAAAATACTAAAAAATAATACTGTAAATACTTAAAATTATGCACCTTGGTTAATATCCTATTTTAAGAAACAACACTGTAAATACTGTAAATACTTAATATTGCAATTTTATTTTTTTATGCACTTAGGACTCGCCCTTGGGACCGTGGCTATAATAGCCACCCAACCATCCCAAGGGCGGAGGGGGGGGGGGGGGGATCGAACCCGGGTCACCACGCCCGGAGCCCTCCGCTCTAACCACTAGGCTAGATCTTCATGTACAATTTTATTCAACTTACTTTAAACCTCATAGGAATGGTCCGATATCGATTCTGATTTCGATACTTTGAACCTTGGTTAATATCCTATTTTAAGATACCATAGAAATTAAATATAGCAAATATAACTCAAATTATATACATATACTATGATATCTAGTATCTAATATGATACTCTAACCAAAATCAAATATAGCACATATAACTCTAAAATTCTTAACTCTAAATCTATTTATATAAATAAATATATGAGACGTATGGGACATTTTAGGAGGCGCTGAGAGCAGTATGCCGACTGAGAGAAACGATCGGTAGGTGCAAACTGTCGAGAGAGGGGAATGTGGCAACATATACGGTACCGGATTATTGGTATCCCAGCCGTCGATTCTTTCCAGAGCTTCTCTGACGGCTACTCCAGCTCCATCAGTACCCGGCTCCAGCATTCCTTCAGGTACGATACCAGATTGGTAACTTAGCATCATCAACAGTTAAGGATTCCCATTCCTTTCATTAAAACCCCTCATTTTTTTCCTCTTCTTATTGATTTCCACTCATCTCTATTACCATCCCTCTTTATTGCTTAGGCGGACCTATGAGCTTAGATCATGAGATCTAAGGTTGGGATTTCTGAATCCCCTTGGTGTGTAGAAGACTAGGCTTGGGAGCTTGATCTAGGTAAGTAAATCTTGCCTTTGTGAATAAAATCTATGTTTTCTATTATATTTTATTTCTTTTGTATTATATGCTTAGTTTTCTTCAAAATATGTTTATTAAATTTTGTTCTTCATGATTTTTTGCCTTATGCTTGGTTTTGGCTTTTGTTTGACCAAGAATGATTTATAGGGTTTACATCTTAAGATACCATAATGATATTTGGATAATCATTTTGATACTCATGATTTGTCATAAAACCTAGTTCTAAATGTTGTAGGAGATCCACCCCTAGCACATCTTCTTGTTAGAATTGGAATGGGCAGAATTTGGTTTAATTTGGGCCATGAATACCCTATTCTTGAGTTGTGTTTGCATATTGACTATGCACACTACCGAAATAAGTCAAATCAGCACTCTATAAGATGACTTCGATAATATTATTGAAAGTAGCGACATATTTAAAAGACGTTGCAATACGCCACTATTATCAACGTTCAACGATGTTTAGCAACTACCTTTAGTATTATGAAAGCTGATGTCGTCGACTAGTCGGTGAACGTCGCTATAGTTTTAATAAAAGAAAAGTTTAGCAACTCAAAAACTTATATATCATAGTATATTAAAAATATAGTGACGTTTAGTAACGTCAGTTATTGACGTCGCTAAAATACTTCATATAGGTTTTCGCTGGTTGGTTCTACTTATCATTTCTTTCCCCCAAAAAGTTTTTATTTCCCACCCCTCCCCCATCATTTCCACCGTCTGCCTATGAGCCCTCGGCGACCCATCCACCCCGTCCACCTCCGAGCCCCCGCGACCCACCGACCCCGCCTTCAGCCCTCCTCCCCCTCCGGCGCGGCTCCTTCCCCTACGGCGTGGCCCCTCCCCTCCAACGTTGTTGACCTCCCCCATCGACTCCTCTTTCCTTTCTCCCCGTTCGATAAACCCTAACCCTGAGTTGAACATAATCAGGACAGACACACACATGACACATCCCTAACCCTGACACATAGACCCGGATACATGGATACTTATACACATGACACAACCCATGACACACACATGACACGATTCGTACTATTTCTAGGTAGCGAAGATACATGACACGATTCGTACTAATACGAACACACATGTAGACATGTATGGACACAGACACACATGGACACATATATGGACACACATGGATACACACCCTAGTTAATATAGAAATTTGGTTGCATAATTAGAAAATTGGGTTTCATAATTAGGAATTTATGAAGTATATAGCTATTTGTGTTCATGTGTGTCCATATATATATATATATATATATATATATATATTCTTTATTTGATTGTCACTGTGATATATAGTAGTTTGATATAATTTTTATTATTAATTTAGTATCATATGAACACACAAATACTAGTGTCAATTAGTAGTGTATATGAGTGTCGAGTGGTAGAGTATCCTTGGGTGGATGATTGTATATTTGTACTAATGTATCGTTGGTATAAGTGTGTATTTAAAAGAGTCTGTGTCAAGTATAGTTAGTGTCATAGGAATTTGAAACTATATCCTAGTTTCAAGATACAAGAAAGTATCAATGTGATATTATATACCATGGTATGTGATATCCATATGATACACAAATACCTAGATTGTTAGTGCCTAGAGTGTATATTGGTTCCAAGATACCAAGTGTCAAGTATAGTTAATGACTAGAGTGTATGTTGGTACCAAGTGTCACGACCCGCACCTGGATATTCGGGCACGAGTACGTGGTTACGCCCAGCGTACGCCACAACATCGACGATAGAACGCTATCTGGGTCATTTCTAACTATCTAACATCTCAACAATATAATATGGTACCTGTCAATCATCTCAACTCTAAACGGAGGAACAATATGGTATCTCACAAGTATAGCCAATCTCAATCACAAAACAAACTAAGGAAGATAAAGCACGAATAAAATAGCGAAGGAAAGAATAAGATACAATCCACAATCTGAAATAATATACAACTGTGAATCTCAACAAATAGTATAATACATGCCAACACAAATAACTAGACCTCCTCGGGCTCTGCAACTAAGTACTCCTGGTCTATAGGAGTATCCTCTAAAGGTACGACATCATGCGGCCCGTAGAATGTGGGATACTGCTCTATAAGCCAATCATCTGGAAAAAATATCCAGTCAGGATTGAAGCGAAGTATATACCTCTGAAAGCAGTTTCAATAACATAATTGAGCATATAAAACAGATAATAGAAATAAAATACAAGATCACTAGATATATGAATGAATGAACAATATGTATAAATGTAAAGTATGAGAATATAGATCAACAATATGAATATCTACAATATGATAAAATAAACTGCAATCTAACTAATGTGCCTTAGAATACAAGTTCATTATGTGATCGATTTGGGTGAACATGATCAATAAGGTAAGACGATTACAAGTGTGATATGTAATCAGAATATACACGATGAACAATGGGGCTTTGATCACATAATCAACCCCTACTCTTCTATCCTCAACTAATACCAATGGATCCAATCATGACACGCTACGAACACAAATATGACCACTGAACACGAGCAGTGGGTGTACACGAATATAATCACACTGAACACGAGCAGTGTGTGTACACAAATAAGCACACTGAATACGAGTAGTGTGTGAACATGAATGCAAATCAAGACCCAATGTACACGATAAAATATATGTATCGTTCAACACGCCCATTTAAAAGGCAATTAGGCCAATTAGACTGAAGGGAAGGTGCGATCAGAGAAGGAGAATATCCGCTGAACATGGTAGGAGATAACATCTCCTGACGGAATTCATGTAGTACGAGTCCGTAAAATCACTGTGCCGAAATCAAGTATACAATTCTAGAACATGCATATATACAATATTATGAATTAAAAATTATCAAAGAAATATACTCGCCTGAAGTCCTGAGCAAGGTGTGTCTCTCGATGCCCAAGCTGGTGTCCCACAGACCTATATATGGTATGTTGTATCAATACAAGATTCTGGAATAAAAATAAGTTAAATTAATGCAATGCTAAGTCATAAAGCTATTTCTAAGTCAAACCGACTAAATATAGGTTGCAAGGGTCTAACACTAAGATACTAGGTTAATACACTATGAAACTAAGCTATACAAGCTAATCTACGATACTATGAAAAACACCAAAATGTCGTATCCTAAGATACGCAAGTTTAATATAGGAAAAATAGTAATTTGTATATATATACAAGTCAATAATTATAGTAGCTTAACTAAACAATAAAATTAGGATACCTTGGCCTTGCACCAATGCGTATCACACTACCTATCTCGATACCCAAACCCAATATCTTGGTATCAGTCCATTACCTTGACATTACCTTGGTATCCCAAGGTAATTCAAAACCTATTGAGTATAGCTAATCTATAGTTACATGACTCATGTACTAACTATATTAATATATCTAAACTATATGCAAAACTAATAGTTAACATATACCACTAACTACTAACATGTATTTCTTATACTAATATACATATCTATTTATACTAACTACTAACAAATATATACCTACTAGTACATAGATACCAACCTACATACATAGAGATATATAAATAGATACTTAACTAACTAGTAATTGCTAATACTTAACCACCAACTATTAACTAACTACCCATTGACTGAAACCACCCTAACCCAACTAACCAATACCTGACACTGCAGATACTGAACTGCTCACCGAGCCCCTTTTCTGAACTGCTACTGCTGATATTGAGGTACTGTACTGTGCATTGCAGCTAGCTGCAACTGCTATGTAGTGCTGTAAACTGTGTTGGCTCAAGTATCTTGCTGACTGCAGTATTCGTCTCAGTACACGAGCTGTTGTGCTCTCCCTCTAACTTCCCATATTTCTGTGTGCAGTCTGCACGGTGCTGCTCTCAGTTGCTCTCCCTCTTGCCACTGTGCCCGAGCCTCCACTGGCAGTAATACAGTTGCTCTCCCTCACTCACTGACACACACTCACTTACACACTACTCAACTACAACACCAACAACTCACATACATAAACTCAAATACCTATATGATTATAACTCTACATATGTATCAACACACATATATTTATACTTCTAAGTATATATATATATATATATATATATATATATATATATATATATATATATATATATATATATATACTCACACATACATATATAATCACTCATAGATATAGACATACACACATATGCACATATAGATATATATATATATCAATACATATAATTATAAAGTACATATATATCTATCCATATACATAAACTCATATATATATACACACACACACACACACACACACACACACACACACACACACACACACACACACACACACACACACACACACACATAGAATTAAGAGCAATAAACCAAACACGCGGAGTGCACCGTACCGTATCACACTAATTCTATGATACGCTTGTGATACGGCTCCACCACACAACCAAATGCATTTCGAAGGACACGAGCAAGTCTAGAATACTAATTATGACTAATACGAACGATGATAATAAAAACTATGTTATCGTGTCAAGAATTGATGTGTAGAAGTATAAAAAATACGCCGGATGGCTATACGCAGCATATTGGTGCAGAGCAGCGTAAGCAGAGGCCTTCAAAGCCATCAAGCGTACAACAGAGCTTTTTTTCTGCTGAATATAGCGTAAAATATAAGCTCAAAGGACCATCCGCATAAGGCAGTACGTCCAAGTCGCTTCAGCGTAAAACATGGTGCTTTATCGCCTCCAGGGCGTAAAACTCATCCTCTTTCAGACGCAGCATTGAGGTGTACAAGAGACGCTTCGTATTCTCCGAAGTGAACCTGTCAGACCCTGCAAGAAAGATCCTGCAATGAACCTGACGTCTGGACTTCTGACAAGGGGATACGGCTCGACTACCCAGACGACGGCTATAATGATGGCACAGCACTGCGACCCAGGCTGTCATTTACCGCCATCCCCTTTGCGTAAACTGCTTTTACAAGCACGAAGGGATACGCTGCCTTGTTTTACATAGGCAGACACGAGCTGTTTACGTTCTGCAGTAGACAAACTGCCTGCCACATCAAAAGCTGCACTCCGTACGGGGTCGAGGCACGTCTCTGCGTCCAATGCACAGAGCAATGACAGTTGCTCGAGGCACGTCTCTACGTCTAATGCATAGAGCGGTGACAGTTTCTCAAGGCACGTCTCGGCGACTGATGCGCAGAAGGGGTTGCAGACCTTCAAAAATACGCCTCCACATTTAATGCACAAGATGGTGGCAAATCTCGGCATTTAATGCAAAAGATTTGATTATATCTTCAAAAGCCGTAATTTCGGCTAAGACGTCCACATCAGCACTCTAGCACGGTACGCAGCGGCTTCTACGCCCATCCAGCTCCTGTGCTCTCTCGGCCTCTATGACCGCTCGGCTTCAACGCCCATTCGGCTTCTACGCCTACTCGGCCTCTATGACCATTCGGCTTCTACGCCTACTCGGCCTCTATGACCATTCGGCTTCTACGCCTACTCGGCCTCTATGACCACTCGACTTCTACGCCTATTCGACTTCTATGCCGGTTTGATAACTATTTGGCTTCTATGCCATGGTGACAGACATTTGGCTTCTATGCCAACCTCTTCTACACAATGAATACCTACCTACGTGGCTTCTACGCCGTGATCTTCGTAGCGATTATACGCGTTTTGTCCCTTAGTTGGACCCGTGTCACATGCTCATTCAAAGGATCATCTATACGCAGGCATTGGTTACTTTAACCGTTGTGTAAAAGGGTGCTGTACTTTTCACTCCTCGGTTTTTACACCGACGGAGTGGTCACTGTCACTAAAACTCTATAAATAGAGACCTCTATCAATGAGGAACAAGGTCGAAGAATTGGTCAAGAAACCAATATCAGATCCGAGGTCGAACTTCCAAGAAAGATCGAACCAGAGGTCGAGAGAGAGAGAGAGAGAGAGAGAGAGAGAGAGAGAGAGAGAGAGAGAGAGAAGAATCTGGAGCTCAGGCAAAGAGTAGGGATCGACGACTTTGGCATCGTGCATCCACCCTCTTCTGCAACCTTCGAAGCTGCTTCCTGTCTTCTACGACACTTCTTCAACATCGTGTGGTCCAAGGGCTAAGTGATCGACTGCAGATCAGACACCTATAGCAATATCTACCCAGATTAAATAAATTGTACTCCCATATCCTCGTATAGGATCAAATTGTACAAGTTTGTTTGTAAACCAAAGAAGGCGGGTTTCGTATAAACCCCATCCTAAATACATTTTTTATTCTTTCGTTTAATACTACAAACAAGATGGAGACTCTGCTGGGGATATCTTTCTCTTCTGATAAGGAAGTAATTGCTCAACACGATGCGGTATCTATAGGAACCGTGAAGAAGATACTGGTCGTCCAATTCGACCAGTCTGCCTACGAAGACATGCTTCGAACCGGGGGTAGCTCTCACCCTCTCTTCGTCCAAGACAACAGGAAGCTGCGCAAGGTCTGGATGCCCAAGACATCCTCTACCATTCCTGTGGACTCTCCGATCTGATCTCTCCGATCTCTCCGACCAATGAGGTTGTAGCATTGCTCCCTCCGTGTCCTGTACGTAAAATTCAGTCTCCCGCTACGCGCGGTACAGACGAAACTTCGGGCAAAGCCTCAGCGCTAACCCAGAAGTATCCACTGCGCTCTACGCGTAGAAACCAGTCTCCCGCTACGCGCGGTACAGACAAAACTGCGGGTAAAGCCTCAGCGCTAACCCAGAAGTATCCACTGCGCTCTACGCGTAGAAACTAGTCTCCCGCTACACGAGGTACAGACCAAACTTCTGATGATGCCTCAGCGCCAAATCGGAAGTACAAATCATGCTCCGTACGCAAGACAACATCTGACCTCTACGGGGAACCAGATGAGCGCTGTGATTTCTGCAAGGGAAAGCAAACGGCAGAGTACTCAACTTCTCGGCCCTTACGCCAGCGAGGGAGCAATCTGCCTACCCTCCGGATTACGCGGGAAGCCGACGGCCGACTGAGGACCTCTTCAGCTCTACGTCAGTCTGAGCAAATCTCCAAATTACGCCAGGCGAAGTTCCACGGCGTAAAGCAAGCTCAGGTTGCGGAAAGACACCCTCCCCGGGGATTATCTGCCACCCAGATGGCCAATCTGTTGTACACAGGTGGCATAGGGAAAACCATGATGCCCAATCTCCGCATGCCCACTGATGGGAACAGAAGGAACAAGCCGTCGTCTTCTTCCTCTACTCCTCCTGAATTGCACAAATATCTAATCCAGAAGCGTAAGGAGAGGGGGCCTTCCAACATGTCTATTACGCCCCCTAGCGAGCAATGTTGTAATAGTCATAAAATTGTGATTGACTGCTGCTGTTCTAAAGCAAAACGGTTGGTTTTCGACCGATTGAGCTACTCTCAGTCTTTCCAGGAAGAAGAGCCCGCGCATGCATCCGTGAACATGGCTTCACACATACATAGAGGAGGGTCGAGCTCAAGACATCATCCCTCTAGGCTTCCGAGCCGAAGGAGATTCGAAGAACTCCTCCGGAACATTGAAGCTGGGGTGTTCCAAAATACCCGTGCAAGGTCACAACAACCAGCTTCGTACTCGTCCGATTCTGACGCTGGGGGTCGCCAGTCTCCCGGATCAGATGCTGAGAGTATAGAGTCGACTTCTGCAGCGACCTATACTAATCCTTCGATGACGCCCAGGGAAATGGGAGTTTACGTCGTTGAAGATGAACGCGAGGAAGCTTCACCATCAGGAAACGCGGAACAACGCATCACTATACTAGAGACATCTCTGAAACAAATGTAATCCATAATGGAGAACATGCACCAGATGATGCTAACTCAGCACGCAACGGCCATGGCTCAAGCATCGGTCCGGCAACTTAGATACGTGTGGGGGTGAACTTACCACCATCCAACCCGAGCCAAGAGCCTGCTCTAGATCAAGAGTCAGCAGTTCCTCCGCTTCCTCACTCAGAGAATATATTACCTCCCGTTGGAGTCATGATACAACCAACTCCGCACTACACCGTGGTCCCGCCTCCAACTGAAAATCCGATGCAGGCAGTACGGGAGTTGAAAGCCCAGTTTGACGCCTTGAAGCACAAAGATCAGCTCAAGAAACTGGGAATCAACCAGCCTTACCCAGCTATCTGGAAAGAGGTCCCTTTCCCTCCGAGGTACAAACCTCAGACTATGGCTCTGTTCGAGGAAAAAACATCACCAAGTCAGTACATGAACTATTTCAGTATGATGACGGTGTTGCTACAAGGGAACGATGCCCTCCTCACTCGGGTATTTAAAGGCTGCCTCTCAGGAGTAGCCTATCAGTGGTACCGTAGCTTGGCGGACAACTGCATTACTTCCTTCGAGGACTTCAAAGTTTTATTCTTCACGCGATTCTACGAGGGAGGAATGGACATGTCTATGTCCTCTCTCATCGAAGTCAAGCAGAGGGAAAAGGAGGACGTTCGCACCTTCGTCGAACGTTTTCGTCAGGCCACCTTACAGATGCCTCCAGGAGTTCCAAACTCTACGTTAGTAGACATTTGCAGGAAGAACCTCCTTCCCGTAGTCTCGGTGTTTACAGGACCATATCAGTTCCATGATTGGCCCTCGTTCATCATCTCGACAGCGGCCGCCGAAGACAACAGTCGCAAGGCGAGCGATAATGGCATTATGATCTCCGCCTCTGACCGAGGCAAAAGGTCATCTCCCAGCAGCGACCATCCTCGCAGCTCCAAGGGAAAAGAAGCTCTGGCGATCAATACGTCCAGACAAAAGACTGCGGCGACCACGCAGACGAGACCCGGGACTTCCAGGCCCATCGAAGCCTACTCTTTTGACGACGACGATATCCCAAGTATATTCGAGTGTCTCGTCAAGAGTGGCAAGATCACCCTTCCGGAGCTAAGGCGGCCCCAAGAAGTCGGCAGCACTGGCGACCCCAAATACTGCATCTTCCACAGATACGTACACCACCCAACGAAGGCGTGTTACATACTGAAAAGGAAGATCCAGGGGTTAATCAATGCTAAGGCCATCACTCTGCACAATATCGAGAAGACGGTCACGGCCAACATGATCTCTCTGCGGTTTGGCAATCTGCCTTCCCAAAAAGTCTTGGACGGTGTCACACCCATTTCCCGGACCACGATGAACATCATCAATCTCCCTCCAGCTAGGGGTCAAAATCATGACCTGGTACCCCTAACCACCCGGCAGGACGAGATTATGTGGGTTCATCCGGATTTGGTGCCAGAGCTCGAGGAGAAGACTAAAGCTACTAAGACTACACCTAGAAAGAGCTCCAAATGCAAACTATGCCATATGGTCGCAACTTCTTCGCCATCAGACGAAGACGAGGTATTTGCTGCAACCCGTTCAGGGAAAGCCTACCTCAACGACTACGGAGCAAGTCAGGAAGATGCACCGACGGACGCTTCGGCTACCAAACCCTCAGGACCAGGCCCCGTCGTACCAGATGCCAGCCCTTCAAAATCGACTCCTGCGGACAAGGGGAAGCAAAGAGAAGTGCGCTTTGATAAACTTGTAAAAAATATTCCAAACAAAGGTTTTAAGAAGCCCTATAACTTCGACATCCTGGCCCAACTGGCTAATACACCAGCCAGGCTCTCCATCTTTGAGCTACTCAAGCTCTCCCAAGACACTCGTCTAGCCCTGAGTGAAGCGCTGATGCAGGCGGAGGCATGCTTGACCCAGCTCAAGTCCCCCGACGAAGAACCAGTGGCGTGTCCTCAATGCCACAGCATGATGGAGGTGGTCCTAAATATCACTTTCACCCAAGACGATATGCTATTAAAACATAACAAGCATGATAGGCCCCTCTATTACTTGGTACGTCGGTTCCATGGAGGTCGATCGGATTCACATAGATCCGGGATCGTCGATCAGCATCATCCCTCACAGCCTGCTCAGACCGTTGAGGATTCCTACCAGCGAATTGGCTTACACCTCCACTACAATCGTGGGTTTCAACGCCGGAAGAAGTAAGCCATTGGGGAAAATTCGCATGAGGATCCAGATTGGCAACCTCAGATCGGTGGCCACGTGTTACGTCATCGATTCAGAGGTGTCCTACAACATTTTGCTGGGAAGACCGTGGATCCACGACCACAATATCGTTTCTTCAACTCTACATCAATGTCTCAAATATATAGACCCCCAAGGAACGGTACAAACAGAGGTTGCTGACCTAAACCCATTTAAAAGAGTAGAATCCTATTATTTTGATGCCGTATTGTACTCTCAAGACCACACGGAAGAAATGTCAGGCGAGGCAGGGAAGGAAGACCACCGGGAGCCAGAAGAACCCTCTGTCGCACTACCGCTGTCAATCAGAGTGAAAGGACGAACCACTCATCCAAAAGCCATGGAGCCTATGGCTATTCACCTGAACAAAACCAGGTCAGGAAAATGGAGTGATCCTCTATTGGTCACTTTCAACCAGAAGCCTCCACCCTTGGTCATCAACCTCTGGTGCAATGGGCAGCCGACCGATGTAAATGCGACCAGGAACAGAGTTCCAGATGATAATAAACATCCTCTTTTCCGGTACGTTAACGCTCAAATTCCAAATCAGGAATCTACTTCCCGTGACGAGGTAGAACCCATAGCACAAAAATTCTTGGAAGTTATGAACTCCTATCGTCTGTATATCTGGGAAGTAGCGTCATCATCCAACGTCGTCATGACGTATGGACCACATGAGGATTCTATCTTCATTGTCCCACCTACCTGCAGCAGCCAGCGTTCAATAGTCTTCGGCCGCATGCGCAATCAACCGGCTATCCAGAAAGATTCTTTCAATGACGATACTGAAAAAATACAAGTTCACCAATACAGCCCGCAAGCGTTGAGGATCATGCAAAACATAGGCTACGACTTGGAGCGGAAGCCAGGCCTCAACTACGGAAGAGGCAGACGAACGCTGCTGCGCGGTGACCCCTACTATCAACGAACTTATTTCGGGTTGGGATATGCCACCTCCTCTAAGTCGGACGAGGATACCTTCTCCTCTTCTCAAAACGGCTCATCGCCCTCTGACTCACCTGATGCTCTCGAACAAGCATTATCAGTAAATATGGTGGTGGCAAATCCCTTTGAAGCAGACGAACAGGATTCTGAGCCATTTGAGAATGACTCTTGGGCTCAATAAATGGATACGCAGTGGGAGTTCAGCTTCGAGCAGAGGGAACCTCCCACCAAAGATGAAGTTATCCAGGTTGATGTTGGGGGTAAACTTTTGCCAAAACCGATATTCATCAGTAACAATCTTTCCCCAGCTGAAAGGGAAGAAGTTATCCAGCTGATAAAAGAATATATCGACGTCTTTACGTGGAATTATGAGGACATGCCGGGCCTTGACCCGAAGGTGGCTACTCATAAACTCAATATATTGACCGAGTCGAAGCCTATGAAGCAGCACCAACACCGGTTCTGCCCAGACATGATGGACGCCATCGAAGCTGAAGTCAAGAAGTTGATAGCCTGCGCTTTCGTCCTGGAAGAACAACATCCCGACTGGGTCGCCAACGTTGTCCCGATCATGAAGAAAAATGGGAAAATACGTATCTGCATCGATTACCGAGATCTGAATGCAGCCTGCCCCAAGGATGAGTTCCCTCTTCCCATCACGGACATCATGATCGACAACACCTGCGGTTTTGAACGCATGTCTTTCATGGATGGATTCTCAGGATACAATCAGATCAAGATGCATCCTGAAGACGAGAAGCACACTGCCTTCCGGACCCCGTTAGGAGTATATTGCTATACGGTTATGCCCTTCGGATTGAAGAATGCCGGGGCTACATACCAACGGGCTATGAGTAACATATTCCATGAGCATTTATGCAGAACAGTAGAATGTTATGTGGACGACATAGCCGTCAAGAGCCGCCTCAAAGATGATCATATTCAAGACTTGAGGACGGTATTCGGGTTAATGCGCCAACATCATCTCAAGATGAACCCTACGAAGTCCTTTCTGGGTGTATCTAGTGGCAAATTCCTGGGATTTGTCATCACCGCCAAAAGCATCCAAGTGGACCCTGACAAAGTCCAGGCCATCGTAGAAATGCGACCGCCCCGTAATCTGAGGGAACTCCAGGGATTTCAAGGCCGTCTGGCTTATATCCGGAGGTTCATATCCAACCTCTCGGGAAGATGTCAGCCCTTTTCGCATCTCATGAAGAAAGGTGTATCCTTCGTATGGGACGAAACCTGTCAGCAAGCATTCAGGGATATCAAACGCTACCTCACCAGTACGCCGGTTTCGGTGCCTCCCGTCATGGGAAGACCATTCTTGCTGTACGTTCGAGCGATGGATCATTCGCTAGGAACTCTTCTCGCGCAGAAGAACGATGTGGGGCATGAACAGGCTATCTACTACCTCAGCAGGATGATGGTCGAAGCCGAACACCGGTACAACCCAGTGGAGAAAGAATGCTTGGCTCTGATGTTCGCTATCCAGAAGACGCGGCACTATGTCACCGGTCAGACTATTCATATCATCTCCAGGATTAACCCTCTTCGAGTACTGATGAGCAAGCCAAGTGCTCTTAATTCCCGACTCGCGACTTGGGCGATGCTGTTAACACCATATGACATGGTATACATCCCGCAGAAGTCCATCAAAGACCAAGCACTGGCTGACTTCCTAGCTGCTCATCCGATCCCGAAGGCCTCCAAATTATACGAGGACATTCCCGACGAAGTTGCAGAATGTAATTCCGTAATGGAAAGTGATGCATGGCAACTGTTCTTCGACGGCGCCTCCAGGACTGGTCCCCAGGGAAATGTGGTTTCAGGGGTAGGAATCGTCCTGGTCACTCCTAATAAACTCGTCATCTACCGAGCATATTCTCTTAGCGAGCCATGCTCCAACAATGTGGCAGAATACAACGCTCTGCTAATCGGGCTCCAAGTAGCCAAAGAGCTGGGGGTCGTCTCCCTGGAAGCTTTCGGTGATTCTCTGCTTATCGTCAATCAAGTCAGAGGAATATATGAAGTCCGAAATCTAGACCTCATCCCCTATCACCAAGCAACGGTCAAGGTAGCCATGACATTTAAAGGGTTCTTCCTAGAGCATGTACCTCGATCTCAGAATCTGGAAGCTGATGCCCTAGCCAGTCTAGCTGCGGATTTAGCCACTCCTATAAGAAGGCAGGATTCGGTAATCCTTCTTAACAGAGATTTATTCTGTGTGAAGAACAACTTTCACATAGAACGTAGCTACGCTTTGAACACAGATCCCCCTAGAAGAGACTGGAGAAGTCCCTTCATAGATTTTGTCGCATACGAAATCTTGCCGAAGGACCCCAAAGAAGCAGTATCCGTCAAAAGACGATCATTACGCTTCTACTTCGATGCATCTTCACAATGCCTATATCGCCGGACCTACGACGGACTACTATTGAGATGTCTCTCTAACGACGAAGCACGGCAGATTATCCGGGAAGCTCACGACGGCGTATGCGGAGCGCACCAGCCCGGTCCTAAGCTACAGGATCGTATCAGGAGAATGGGCTATTACTGGCCCACTATGATCACGGACGTGATCAACTATGCAAGACAATACAGAGCCTGTCAGGTTCATGCAGACTTCATACACCAACCGTCTGAATATCTACATCCTACGGTTGCATCCTGGCCTTTCGAAGCATGGGGTATGGATATCATTGGTCCTATTCACCCGTCTTCTTCCAGGGGTCACTGGTTCATACTGGCCATCACGGATTACTTCTCCAAATGGGCAGAGGCGATCCCTCTTGCTGAGGTAAAGGCATCTAATGTAATCAGCTTCGTTAAGCATCACGTCATTTATCGCTTTGGGATTCCCCGAAGGATAATCCATGACAATGGACCTCAGGTCATCAGCCAAGCGTTTCATCGATTTTGCGATAAAAATCGGATACATAATATTGCCTCTACGGCATATTATCCAGCTGCTAATGGTTTGGCGGAAGCTTTCAACAAAACCAATTATCAAACTCTTGAAAAAGTTTGTCTCTTCAAACAAAAGAGATTGGGACGAAAAGTTGGGCGAATATCTCTGGGCGTACCGCACAACGGTACGAACACCAACAGGTTGTACCCCATTTTCATTGGTCTACGGGAGCGAAGCAGTTCTCCCCATTGAAATCTAGATCCCGTCACTCAGGATAGCCGTGACTAATGAGCTGACTCAAGAAAAGAATGACCTGTTAAGGCTTCAAGAGCTAGAAGGATTAGACGAGAAATGCCTCCAAGCTCAACAACGTATCGCGCTCTACCAAGCACGCATTTCCAGAGCTTTCAATCATAAAGTAAAGGAAAGAGTGTTCAAAATCAGCGAGCTAGTTTTAGCCGTAAGAAGGCCGATGATTCTTACTCACAGGAGTAAAGGGAAATTTTAGCCCAAGTGGGAAGGCCCTTATGTGATCGAGACAACGTTCTCGAACGGCGCTTACAGGTTAGCCCAGCCTAATGGAGACCTGTTGATGGCTCCTATCAACGGTAAATTCCTGAAGAGGTACTATGCTTAAACCTCCTCTACTCAAGTGGAATATAGCGAGAATCTCAATTCTGACAAAACTACTTCTAAAACGAAACTAGTTAGGTCATATTCTATCATGTCCGTATGACCTCTGAATAGGTATGTCCTGCTAGAAGTTTATCGAGAGTCTATCACGTCCATACTACCTCTGATATCACTCTCGCCCAAACCTGTCATTTATATTCCGAAATGATGGGTCCACAAAGTCAGAAAAGATTCGCTTTATTTATTCCCGAAAAGAGCAAAATTATATTGGGGAAGCAAAAAGAAGAAAGGGTACATCATTGTGGAGGAGCGGTCAGATCGCGAATCAGCTTCGCCAGTGCAGCTACCCTCTCGTCCCTGGAAACCAAGGCATCAGCGCGGGCCTGTTCCAGCCGTGCCTCGGGATTGTTCGTAAAGGACAGTTCAGCCCTTGCCCGAAGAGAGCCAGCTCGGGCAGCTTCTGCACGCTCCAGATCCCGTCGGGCTGTGCTCAGTCGACCAGTCGCTACATCTAGATCTGCCAACGACTGAGAAGCCCACTCCTCTGCCAGAGCGAGTTTTTCCTTCAACTTGCGGGCCCTCGCTACATTCCCTTCATGCTCGGATTGGCACTTCGTCTGAAGAGCAAGAGCCTCCTCCACGACAGCTTTTCTTTTATCCATCTCCAGCTTATGTGCTTTGATGGAGTTATCTAGGCTCTCCAGCTGTTTGGTAAGCCGCGCAGTCATGAAGTCGTATCTGACCTGGACCTAAGCTTCAAAACTGCCCCGAGTCAGCTGCAAGTATTCGTTAATAGGTTGCTCCAACCCATTAACCATCGCCTCCAGGGCGTCAGCTACCCCAAAATCGCCGAACTCCCTGACCGCCCCAATCGAAAACTGGAAAGCCTTCTTCAGACACTCAAAATCCAGATTCTTCGCCAACACCATTGATATCAGCGTTTTCAAACTGGTGTAAAAGAGGCTGGTATACAGCTCAGTCAGCGCAACCAGATCTGGTTGAACGCCAGGAGTGGCCACGATATTGGCGAGTTCCCCTCCAGGAATGATTGTAGACGAGGTGGCCACAGACGCCGCCTCGACGGGTAGTGCGACCGAAGAAGGTGCGACAACGACGGTCAAAGTCATCGGCATACTCGCAAGAGGCGAGGTCACGATAACGGGTTCGTCCTCCTCTTGAGGTGACGAAACTACTCCGGGCGAGCTGGCCCCCGAAGGTATTTCCTCCTCAAAGTCGAACGCCTCCGTATCATCGCTAGGAGCCCGAGCAGAGCCAGAAGGCGCTTCAATGCTATACTTCCCGTGGACGTCATCCCCTGAGAAGAGGACAAGAAAGTTGATATCAATATGATAGTAATCTTTCTAAGAGGAGACATAAAGATGACCTTTACCCGTAGCCAACGGTATATATGCCGCGTCTGCAACCGATGTAGCTATATCACGCCTTAATGACGTAATACGAACTATCATACCTAGAGAAGGAGGTGGGCCAACCGACATCGCCAGGAGCTCTACCAAGCCTTCACCAAGACGCAGTCGAGGTTCATCAGCTGGAATCTCGCTAGTCATGCTCACAGACGCGGCAGGAGTTTCATCCATTGCTGGTCCAAGGAAAGATTCTCCCATTTGCCTCGGCCACAGAGGCAATTTTATTCCACTACCGGAGGCAGTGGCAGCAACGGCAGCCTCAAGCAGGAGTTCTCCGGCACCACCAGCCGAAACTGAGGCTCCCTTTCCAAAAGGTGGGGAACCTCCAATCAAAGAGACATCCCCAACATGAGAGACAACAGGTTCCTCTCTAGGAGCCTCAATGCTAGGAATCCGAAGAGAACGAGCAACCGTCTTCTTCTTCCTCTTGCGAGGGGAAGTCTGCTTCGGAGCAGGAGCCCTTCGCTTCCCAGAGACTGCCAAAGCCCCCGCAGGCGGAGGCACTTCATACCTCGGCACCGACACCAGAGGCTCATCCGGAGTGACGGACTCCTCACCCTCGTCAGACGAAACCGAGGGGACTTCGACTCTTCCCCCAGGCTTGGGAGAAGGCACCCTAAAGCTTCCACGTATGTCAAAATCGCAATGGAAGGTGTTGATCGCCACGTAAAACTGGGCATACGAATGGAGGATGTGCAGCTCCATGGAGAGGGTGACGACCGGCACGATAAAGATTGCTCCCGTGCAACCCATGATAAAATACCGCCATCCTCTGGCTCCATCAATGAGTCCGCCCCTGGACCTGAAGCTGGTGACGGTATTGCCCACGTGCAGCTGATTATACCCAAACTGCCTGGCGAACCGACTGGGCAAGTAAGGCTCGAAGAAGCAATGATCTTCGCTTCTGTACAGCAAATGGGAGGGTCTGATGCAGACCAACCAATTAAAAGCTTCCGGAGAAAGATTGGTCTTCTCTCCACCTAAATCCTCAAGCCTAATCCCCGACTGGTTGCGATGCACAGAGGGGACAGTGCAGAGGAGCTTCCAGTAATGACCGAGGCTCAGCACCAGCCGACAGTCTAAGACTGTGTTCACGTTCCAGAGGGAGTCCTTGTAGTTCAGCAAGAAACTACCCCTCGCGCTACTACCAGGGCCGGGAGACATCACCCGGGGGTAGTGGAGAATTAACCATCCCATCAAGTACATGTATGGTAACTCTACCCGGGGAAAGCTATCACGCCGAGCTTCATCAACGAGCAGTCCATCAGTCATGGCTCTCAGGCCAGCCTGTATACGGCATACCATGGCAGGGAGCAAGCCCAGTCTTGCCCCGAACACCAGACGCACGGCAGGCCACATGATGTTCCGGTGAATGCGGTCCGCGGACGCGATGTCGGGCACCACTACTCGACGCAGCCATAGGGAGAGAAAGCCAGCCAGCCTGGCTTCCTCAGACAAAGGCCTGCGATAACGCCTCAAGTAACTATAGGCCTTAGTGCCTTTAGGATACTTTCCTACCCCGTTAGTGAGAAACTGATCTGGAGCTTTAGCCTCCTCCATAAGATCCTCGTCGACCTGGGCACTGAGCACGCCCAAACAGTTCACGGGCTCATTCTTGCCCCCCGAAACTTTATTCGACTTAACGGTCCTGGCCTGGTGGAAGAAGAGGTAGGACATCCACTTAGTGGTGTGAGCCAAATCAGAAGGCTCATTATAAAAAGCAGTGCACGCGAAGTAGTGGCACATCAGCTCCTGATACACCTCCACAACCCGAGGGTCTGAGTCCTCCAACTCCCGGTTGGTGGGAACATACTCTTCATACGGGGTATCCCCCATCGGCAGTCTCGAGATCACTGCCATTTCGTGGAGGGCCAACCCCAACTCCCCCAGTGGAGTGGCGAAGGTCCCGGTGAGCGAAATGTATCGCTCCATCAGTGCCAGAAACGTGTTAGGGTTGGGAGGCAACCCAACACTCGTCGTACTCACAGCAGCATACAGTCTGATGACCTCCAGCTCTCTCCGGAAATGTTTCAAGGCCCAGTCTACTAGGCAAGTCCATCGGAGGTTTGCTGGGGTGATCCACCCATTGCACCAAGGATTCTCCTTGGGGTATACCCCCCCTCGCACCATAAAGTCATTGCAGAAAGTCGGCAATTGGACCGGCTGGATCACTGAACTGTCTTCACTCGGGATGCTGCCCGGGCACAGTCCCCTGAACAACGTCACAACGCCAGAAGGACGGCTGACAAACGACCCCTGGTCAGCTCCTTTCAGATGAAAGATCTTCCCCGGCTTGCCGTGAAGATCGGGAGTCAGCGTCCACGACATCCTCCTGGAATGTGTGGCATGGAAGAAAGCCGAGATGGGATAATCTCTCGGCATCGTGGGCAGATACAAGACCACACTCTCGGCGGAGAAAACCCAGGGTTCTCTCTAGGGCTTCGTCTGGGACTGTTTATCAATCATGTCCCCAAAGAGAAAAGTCGACTTGATATACTGGTCCCCGTCTATGTACGTCAGGGGCTCTCCGTTAATCATGTTCAGCAATGTCCGTTCGCTCTGAGCCGATATCAAAATCTCCCTTCCTTCAGGATACTGGGGTCCGGAGATAGGAAATGTCTCGTGCGACAGATCCTCCAGATAGTTCGAGCGCAGCATCCCGGCAGCGGAACCCATCACCTCGGCCAGTGGAGACTCATGCAAGTTAACTGCAAAAGTACAAGGAAAACAAGTCATTACAAATCTTGCAACATGAAGACCAAGAAACGACAGTCTGTGCTTTACGCCAAGACTGTACAAAATTTGGTCATTTTACGCCGGAAGTCACATCCTGAAGTGTAATTGGCAGTATACTGTCCGTGCTTTACGCCAGACTGCCAAAATTCTAGTTACTACGCCGGAGGTCCCATCCACAAGCGTAAAACTAAAATTTTATAGTATACACCAAGTTTTCGGTAGTCAGAGATTTTACGCTCAAAACTGCGAAAATATGGAGTTTTTACGCTGGCACATTAGAAATGTGGGCGTAAAAGATGAAAACGTCTCCGTGCGTCATCTTCCTCAAAGAGGCTATCAGCACAGAAGACGATCTAGCGCGGTCACGTTTAACGTGTGCGAAGGATTTTTTGTCGTTCTTTGTCATCCCAAAGGCTATACCTCTAAGGCCGGGTGCGCTACTCGTCGGCAGGATGCTTCGCTCAGAAGGAAGTTCACCTTGCCCGACCGAAGACTCTCTCGTCGGGGCAGAAGAACGAGAAGAAGAGCCTGTGCTCTTTCCCTTAGTGGAGGGCGTTTGTTTCGGCGCTATTTCTGAAAACTCGGAGTGCTCGAAGAAAGAACGAGGGGAAAAAACTCAAACAATCGAAGTCTCTCTTTCGCAGAAGACGGATAAAAAGTTTTTCTCTCAGAAGTTTGGGATATATATAGAGTTCGGGTCGACTCCTCGAACCCTC
Source organism: Iris macrosiphon (assembly GCA_036927795.1). Classification (NCBI taxonomy): domain Eukaryota; kingdom Viridiplantae; phylum Streptophyta; class Magnoliopsida; order Asparagales; family Iridaceae; genus Iris; species Iris macrosiphon. The sequence continues at coordinate 14,063,025 of JAYESA010000006.1, forward strand.
GGACGGGCTCCTCGAAACCCCAACCAAATCTTATAATTAAATATTTGGTTATGATTGGGTACTACGTCAGCCCACTACTCTCGAAAGACGGACAGTCAGCAAATTCGAAGAGTTTTTCGTGCAAAAGCAGGTCAGCGGTTCCTATGCTAAGGAGCTTTCTACGCTCGACAGCAACAGATCTACGATTTTACGCTCGCAAGCTATAAGTCTATGGTTTTACGCCCGGATGCCTTTGTGCTTGGTAGCTTTTATGCTCGAGAGGCTACAAACCTACGACTTTATGCTCAGCAGATACCAAATCGATGATCTCACGCTTGGTGGCATTTAGTTTACGCTCGGAGGCAATGGATCCACGACCTTACGCCCGAAAGATTTCTTTTATTTACAGGCTACAAATCTACAGTTCTACGCTAAGGAGCTTTCTACGCTCGACAGCAACAGATCTACGGTTTTACACTCGCAAGCTACAAGTCTATGGTTTTATGCCCGGATGCCTTTGTGCTCGGTAGCTTTTATGCTCGAGAGGCTACAAACCTACGACTTTACGCTCAGCAGATACCAAATCGATGATCTCACGCTCGGTGGCTTTCTACGCTCAATAGGCTGCAAACTCAGGATTTTTAGCTCATCTACACTACGGATCTCTGACTTTCCGCATATCCGAACAGTTCTCAAGACGGTCGATTACAGGAGTTCACACAGAAGATACTCCTTCTTGACCTCAAAATATCCCAAGTACCCGAAGCATACAGAGTTCAAACATTAAGAAATTACTTTTCTTGGGTCAAATAGAGGTTCATCCAGGCTCCAGTCTGAATATCTCGTCTATCAAGATGGCAAACTCAACTCGACAGCCATTCCTCGACCCTGTTCCAAGGGATTTTTGAGAAGTCATTCTTGAAGACGAAGTCTGAACAAAAATTCTATGCGGTTCCCCAGTCTTAGCAGCAGGACAGTTCTAAATGCTCAAAATGCTCAACCGCGTTCTATGGACTATACGCTATGCATAAAGGACAGGACCTAGCACTCTTTCTAAACAGAGTCGGCGTAAAGAATCAGACGTGTCAATGCTACACATATTCAGACTTCACAGCAACGTATGGCAAAACGATCATATGCGGAGACGAAAGACGATTTTATTAAAATCAAAATCATGATTACATATGAGGGAAATCCTGTCTACAAGGGGTTTTTCTTTTTTTTTCATGGTTACATATGAGGAAAATCCCGTCTACAAAGGATTTCCTCGTCTTCATTGGAAGGCCGCCCCAGAATCTGTTCTACCGGGTTCTCGCATCGGTGCAGGTCTTCCTCTTCTTCTATGGCAGTTTATCGACCACCACAGTCATGAACAAGAAGATCGATGGCAGGAGGATACAGAACTGGGCCTGCATAAATGATGCAGATCCCATGCTCCGTACGCCATGTCCTATCCAGTTGAGGCTTCTTTAAGACATAACTCGATCGAGGACAGCAGTTACAGTTTGTCTGCTCTTGTCTGCAGAGGTCTCTGGGGAAAATATACAACTTGCAAGCCGTGTGGTCTCATACGACCCTTCCCTTCTCCTGGGAGAACAACCATATAAAGTTGCTGATTATCCCGAGCAAGGGAGGCTAAGATATCCTTCCACGATCCATCGTTGTAGTGGATACTAGCTCAAAGATGCCGTCTTTTTCGGCTCCTTACACGCTGGAAGAACATTATCTCCTTCTTCCTCAGGTCGACCCGACGAACTCCGGCGATCATCTCTCCGTGGTGATGAAAATGTGGGAAGAACAGGTTAACTCCCTCAGCCTTTTTATAGGCGAAAGAGGTCACACCGATCCCCAATAAATCCGCCATAAAGTCAGCATCGACCGTTTCAACGCCCCATTCAGAAACGTTTTGAGTTACGAGGAGCGGTTCATGCTTCATTCAAAGCGTTCCAAATTTTGAGGAATTTGAAAGCTTTGAAGGGGGTCTTGTAGAAGCATAAAAAATACGCCGGATGGCTATACGCAGTATATTGGTGCAGAGTAGCGTAAGCAGAGGCCTTCAAAGCCATCAAGCGTGCAACAGAGCTTATTTTTCTGCTGAACACAACGTGAAATATAAGCTCAAAGGACCATCCGCGTAAGGCAGTACGTCCAAGTCGCTTCAGCGTAAAACAGGGTGCTTCATCGCCTCCAGGGCGTAAAACTCATCCTCTTTCAGACGCAGCATTGAGGTGTACAAGTGACGCTTCGTATTCTCCGAAGTGAACCTGTCAGACCCTGCAAGGAAGATCCTGCAATGAACCTGACGTCTGGACTTCTGACAAGGGGATACGGCTCGACTACCCAGACGATGGCTATAATGATGGCACAATACTGCGACCCAGGCTATCATTTACCGCCATCCCCTTTGCGTAAACTGCTTTTACAAGCACGAAGGGATATGCTGTCTTGTTTTACACAGGCAGACACGAGCTGTTTACGTTCTGCAGTAGACAAACCGCCTGCCACATCAAAAGCTGCACTCCGTACGGGGTCAAGGCACGTCTCAGCGTCCAATGCACAGAGCAATAACAGTTGCTCGAGGCACGTCTCTACGTCTAATGCACAGAGCGGTGACAGTTTCTCAAGGCACGTCTCGGCGACTGATGCGCAGAAGGGGTTGCAGACCTTCAAAAACACGCCTCCACATTTAATGTACAGGATGGTGGCAAATCTCGGCATTTAATGCAAGAGATTTGATTATATCTTTAAAAGCCGTAATTCCGGCTAAGACGTCCACATCAACACTCTGGCATGGTACGCAGCAGCTTCTACGCCCATCCAGCTCCTGTGCTCTCTCGGCCTCTATGATCGCTCGGCTTCAACGCCCATTCGGCTTCTACACCTACTCGGCCTCTATGACCATTCGGCTTCTACGCCTACTCGGGCCTCTATGACCATTCGGCTTCTACGCCTACTCGGCCTCTATGACCACTCGACTTCTACGCCTATTCGGCTTCTATGCCTATTCGTCTTCTATGCCGGTTTGATAACTATTTGGCTTCTATGCCATGGTGACAGACATTTGGCTTCTATGCCAACCTCTTCTACACAATGAATACCTACCTACGTGGCTTCTATGCCGTGATTTTTGTAGCAATTATACGCATTTTGTTCCTCAGTTGGACCCGCATCACACGCTCATTCAAAGGATCATTTATACGCAGGCATTGGTTACTTTAACCGTTGTGTAAAAGGGTGCTGTACTTTCCACTCCTCGGTTTCTACACCGACGGAGTGGTCACTATCACTAAAACTCTATAAATAGAGACCTCTATCAATGAGGAACAAGGTCGGAAAATTGGTCAAGAAACCAATATCAGATCCGAGGTCAAACTTCTAAGAAAGATCGAACCAGAGGTCAAGAGAGAGAGAGAGAGAGAGAAGAATCTGGAGCTCAGGCAAATAGTAGGGATCGACGACTTTGGCATCATGTATCCACCCTCTTCTGCAACCTTCGACGCTGCTTCTTGTCTTCTACGGCACTTCTTCAACATCGTGTGGTCCAAGGGCTAAAGTGATCGACTGCAGATCAGACACCTATAGCAATATCTACCCAGATTAAATAAATTGTACTCCCATATTCTCGTATAGGATCAAATTATACAAGTTTGTTTGTAAACCAAAGAAGGCAGATTTCGTATAAACCCTATCCTGAATACATTTTTCATTCTTTCGTTTAATACCACAAACAATATGCACAAATCTCCGTGTCGAAGAAAAACCCCCAAAATTAACCCATATCGTCAAATCGATGAGATACAGCTTACATGTATCTAATTGTGGATATGACACTAGTGATAAACAAGCAATCATATGTCATATTGATCTATTTGACTAATTAACAAACACCACATGTACCAATCTCAGAATTCTCCCTAAATTGACACAAAAATACACATAACTTCCACCATAGGTCTTCTATGAATCTAAAACCAAATTCTATGGGTAGCCTATGCATGTGGAGTAATTTTTATGGTTAAATCTCAGATTTAGAATCTATTACAAGAGGGAAAACTAAAATATATCTATTGGGAGATGGATTCCCAATAAAAATCACCAAATGTTGAATATAGCTCCTCTTTGTAGATCTTGGCCTCCTCCTTATTGCTCCTTGCTTTTTTTTTGTAGATCCTTATTGTAGTAGCCTCAATTAAAGAATAGGAAAGGAATTTGTGAAGAAATTTGTAGAGGAATGGTGAGGGAATGAAGGAAATTAGAAAAGGGAAAAATATAGATCTAATTAGAATGAACCAAATAAAATAAGATACACTCTCTCTCTCCTCCTCATGTGGCTGGCCATATACCCCTTCTTCAAGTTATGTGAAATGTCCAAAACACCCCTTGGGGCCTCTCATAAAAAAATTAATTAAGGAGGAAGGTTCTAGTATAATGGTTTCACTAATTATTTCATCCTCCTAATCCATGGGCCTAATTAATTTGCTCAATCTAAACTAAACTAAAATATTGTGTTCATATATCTAATTAATTGGTTATTTCCATTACACAAGTTCAAAATAATCTAGCATCTAGCAATAAATAAATAATACAATAATTAATTTATCACACATGCACAATATTTAAATACAAAATATCCTAAATTAAAAATACCCGTATCAATTATCAAACTACCCTTGATTAAAAATGTGAGGGTAACAATCCTACCCACCTTAGAAAAATTTTGTCCTCGAAATTAAGGAAGAAACTAACTACCAAAAGCAAATAATACAATGCAAGAAAGAATTATACCTCACGGTTCGAACAGATATAGATATCGCTGGCGCATCTCGGCCTTTCGCTCCCAGGTACTCTCTCCTGGCGAGTGATGCCCCCATGCGTCGTACCCCAAAGAAATTGTCTAGTTCCTCAGCACCTTCTCTCTCCGATCCAGAATCTCAACTGACTGCTCTGGATAGCTAAGAGTAGGGCCCACCTCGATCTTCAAGTTATCCAACACATAAATAGGATCTACCATGTACCATCTCAGATGTAATAAATGAAATATGTTATGCACTCCCTCCAATGTAGGTGGTAAGTCTAGTCTGTATACAACTGTACCGACCCTCTCAAGAATACTGAAAGGTCCGATGAATCACGGACTAAGCTTTCCGACTCCACCGAAACGAATTTTGCCACATGTCGAAGAAATTCTCAAGAAAACCAGACTGCCAACCTAGCATAAAATACAACCTTAGCACTCTAATAAAACAAACAATCAATCACAAGCAATACAAAACAAAATTTTATACCTCAAACTCCAAAGGTCTTTGGTGGCTATGGGCCCAATGCCGCTGTCTGTCCTGTGCCACTCGAAGTCTATCCTTGATAAGCTTTACCTTTTCAGCTTCATCCACTACCATCTCTGGTCCCAATAAAGCTCTTTTACCAACATCATCCCATGATAACGGAGTACGATATCTCCGTCCATACAATGCCTCAAATGGTGACATCTCAATATTGGCTTGGTAGCTGTTATTGTATGAAAACTCTACCAAGTGAAGATGATCCTCCTAAGAACCTCTAAGATCCAAAACACAAGTGCATAGTATATTTTCGAGATTCTGAATAGTCCTCTTCGACTGTCCCTCAGTCTGATGATAATATGCGGTACTGAACTTGAGCTGAGTGCCCAAGCTAGCCTATAAACTCCTTCAGAAGTAGGACATAAAGCGACAATCCCGATCAGAGACTATGCTCACTGGAACACCATACAATCTGACTATCTTGCGCACATACATCTTCACGAGCTTCTCCGTAGATGTACCCACTTTGAATGGCAGAAAGTGGGCTGATTTGGTCAACCTGTCGACGATGACCCAAATTTCATCTTTACCTCCTAGAGAACGTGGAAGCCCTGAAACAAAATCTATGATCACATGCTCCTATTTCCACTCCAAAATGGATAAATGCTGGAGCAATCCACATGGCCTCTGTCTCTGTACCTTTACCTGCTGCCAAACCAAGCATCTGGATATGAAGCTAGCTACCTTCCACTTCATACCATACCACCATACATGCTCTCTCATGTCTCTATACATCTTATTGGTATCTTGATACATAGAGTACTGAGATCGATGTGCCTCCTACATAATCTCCTCGTGCAATGCTCCACTCGGTACAAATAATCTGGTACCGTGCCGCAATGATCCATCATCTGCGATATTGAAGTATTCTGCCAACCCGATCCAGACCTATGCTCTGATGCTACTTAGAGACTCATCCTCGTACTTTTCGGCTCTAACCCAGTCCATCAGCTCTGACTGTACCTAAGGTTCTCACATCTATGCTGCGACTCTAGGAACTAATACCTCAATGCCCAAATTGTCAAGATCGGCCAATAAATATCTGTCTCTCGTCAAGCACATAGCCACGGTATACCTACTCAAGGCATCCGCGACTACGTTGGCCTTTCCTGGATGGTACTGCAAAGAAATATCAAAGTCTTTCATCAACTCCAACCATCACCGCTGCCTCATGTTGAGCTCTTTTTGTGTAAACACATACTTCAAGATTTTGTGGTCTATAAATATCTCTATTCTCTCTCCATACAAGTAGTATTTCCATAATTTAAAAGCAAAGATAAATGCTGCCAACTCCAAGTCATGGGTAAGGTAGTTCTTCTCATGCGGCCGTAATTGCCTGGAAGCATAGGTAATCACCTTCCAGTTCTGCTGCAACACACAACCTAAACCCTTTCCTGATGCATCACTGTAAATGGAAAATCCTCCTGCTCCTGATGGCAATATCAATATTGGAGCTGTAGACAACCTCTTCTTTAGCTCCTCAAATGCTGATTGACAATCCTCAGTCCAGACGAACTCCACGTCCTTCCTGGTTAGTCTAGTCATCGGCTCTGCAAGTCTAGAAAAGTCTTGAACAAACCTCCGATAGTAGCCTGCCAGTCCAAGGAAACTCTTGATCTCTGCTACTGAACTCGGGGTAGACCATGACTCAACTGCTAAAATCTTCTTCGAGTCTACTGAGATTCCATCTCCTGTAATAACATGCCCGAGGAATTCAACCTTATCAAGGAAGAAGTCACACTTTAATAACTTGCCATACAGCTTCTCCTTTCTGAGGGTCTCCAGAACTATCCTCAAGTGCTGCTCATGCTTCTCTGAGGTCTTCGAATATATCAGAATATCATCAATGAAAACTACAATAATTTGATCCAGGTACTGATAAAATGCCTTATTCATCAGGTTCATGAATACTGCCGGGGCATTGGTCAACCCAAACGGCATCACCAAGAACTCGAACTGCCCATAACGAGTCCTAAAAGCTGTCTTTTGGATGTCTTTCTTCTTCACTTTCACCTGATGGTACCCTGACCTCAAGTCTATCTTTGAGAATACCTCCGCTTCGCTTAACTGGTCAAACAAATCATTAATCTGCGGCAACAGATATTTTTTTTGATGGTGAGGTTGTTAAGTGCCCTGTAATTGATACACATATGTACCGACCTATCCTTCTTTGGTACAAAAAGTACCAGAGTATCCCATAGTGATAAACTGAAACGGATAAAGCCCTTGTCTTGCAACTCATCCACCTGCTTCTTCAACTCTGTCAGTTTGCTGTTGTTTACTCTATAGACGTGCTGAGATATTGGCTCTGTGCCTGATACCAAATCTATAAATAATTCCACATCTCTGTCCGGTGACAACCGCGACAACTCCTATAGAAAAATATCTATGAACTCTGCAGTCAATGGATGTGGCGGCTACTGCTCTTCTACCAAAGCTCTACAGAAATTACCTTCGCTCTATCCTGTTGATCCCCTGACGAACTCGAACTCTAGCTCTCCTAGCGTCTGAAATAAAATTCTGCCTCCACGATAATCGATACTAGCGTAATGCCTACTCAACCAATCCATCCCGAGTACTATATCGTAGCTCAGAAGTGGCATTATGAGTAAACATACGCTCAACTCTCGGCCTCTCAAATAAACTTTTTGGTTCTTGCAAACATCACTGACTAGGATAATGCCACCCCGGGTCATGATCTTACAAGTTCTCGCCAACGGTTCAGACTCAAGATAATATCTCAGAGCAAAAGATACAGATACAAAACTATGAGAAGCACCAGAATCAAATAAAGCATGAGCTGGAAAGGAATCAAGATAAACTAAACCTGAGATAACATCGCCAACCGGCTCCTTCTCCTCGACAATCAAGGCAAAAGCTCGCCCCTGTCACTGAGCACCTCTCTGCTGCTGATGCTTAGTAAACTGCTGTAGCTGTGGTAGTAGAGGTCCTCTTTGCTCTCTCGCTGGTAGCCTAGCGGGTGCTCTCTGTGCCTAACCTCCGCCCTGAACTGGATGAGTTGGGACTTTAGGACAAGCCCTCAACTGATGATCTCCCGATCCGCAGAATAAGCATTGGCCTAGTCTCATCCTGCATGCATTCCATCCATGTCCTTGCTTCTTACAGAAAGTGCAAGGAATAACTGCCCTCTGGATTTGGTGCATCTGCTGTGTCGGTGCTCTAGCTGGCCCGTGATACTGCTACCTCGGATGCTGGTAATGCCTCTGGTGCTGCTACTGGAAATGAGGCCTCTTTGCTGGACCCGTGTTGGTACTGGATCCTCCTGTGTCCCTCAGCCTCTTAGAGCCAAGCTCTAAGTCATCATCTACTTATTGTGCCTGTCTGAGAATCTCCTCGAAGGTGGCGGTAGAATCTCCGTTCGTGTGGGATTTGACCTCTCGGTTCAGTCCCTTTCTGAACTTCCTGGCTCTCCTCCTGGGGTTTTACCCCTCCACGAAGTGACCTAGTCGACAATAATCTGTCGCATACTCGTCCACTGACATACCTCCCTGGATGAGGTACTGGAACTTGCTCTTTAATCTTTCACAGGACCTCTGACTGATGCTGCTACACCTCTATCATCTGCTGGAAGAGTACGAATATCTGTGTCTGATCAACTGCAGATGGTTGGTGTGGAAGATCCTCAAAAACTGTCTTTACCTCCGAAAGCTGCTGCAGATACGCCTAACTGGACTAGTGAAGCTGACCTCCTGAATGTAGGTGCTGGACCATTATCTCAGGGTGCTTCCCTCATGGGTGATGAAGTGACTGATAGTGCCATCGCAGCACCTGAACGCTGGGACCGCGTCTTCAGCGATATCCTGAAGATAGATTAAAATAAGGGAACATTATTGAATATGATACGATATCATCAAAGAAGGACATAATTTTATTCAAAGTAAAGCAATATTCAAAAGATAAGGATTGCAAAACAGATTTTAAAATTTTTCTAGGTGTGATTGAGTAAACTCTCAACCTAAATCCTATTTCCTAAAGCAGGCTCGTAGCAGTACGCTAGGCGAGCACAACTAAGATATCGCACTAATTGCAAATCTAAACCTGCATGGGCCACCACTAAAAATGTGTCAAGACCCGCACCCGGATATTAGGGCACGAGTACGTGGTTACGTCCAGTAGCTTCGACGGTAGAACACTGTCTGGGTTATTTCTAACTATCTAACATCTCAACAATATAATATGGTACCTATCAATCATCTCAACTCTAAATGGAGGAACAATATGGTATCTCACAAGTATAGCTAATCTCAATCACAAAACAAACTAAGAAAGGTAAAGCACGAATGAAATAGCGAAGGAAAGAATAAGATATAATACACAATCTAAAATAATATACAACTGTGAATCTCAACAAATAGTCTAATACATGCCAACACAAATAACTAGACCTCCTCGGACTCTGCAACTAAGTCCTCCTGGTCTATAGGAGTATCCTCTAAAGGTACGTCGTCTTGCAGTCCGTAGAATATGGGACACTGCTCTATAAGCCAATCATCTGGAAAAATATCCAGTCATGATTGGAGCGAAGTACATACCTCTGAAAGCAGTTTTAATAACATAATCGAGCATATAAAATAGATAATAGAAATGAAATGAAATATAAGATCACTAAATATATGAATGAATAAGCAATAGGTATACAAGTAAAGTACGAGAATATAGATCAACGATATGAATATCTGTAATATGATAAAATAAACTGCAATCTAACTAATGTGCCTCAGAATACAAGTTCATTATGTGATCGGTTGGGGTGAACATGATCAATAAGGTAAGACGATTATTAGTGTGTACGTAATCAGAACATACACAATGAAAGATAGGGCTTTGATCACATAATCAACTCCTACTTTCCCATACACAACTAATACAAATGGTTCCAATCACGACACGCTACGAACACGAATATAACCATTGAACACGAGCAGTGAGTGTACACGAATATAATTACACTGAATATGGGCAGTGTGTGTACACGAATAATCACACTGAACACGAGCAATGTGTGAATACGAATATAAATCAATACCCAATGTACACGATAAAATATATGTACAGGAGTACCCGCTGAACATGGTAGGGGATAACATCTCCTGATGGGATCCATGTAGTACGAGTTCGTAAAATCACTGTGTTGGAATTAAGTATAAATTCTAGAACATGCATATATACACTATTATGAATTAAAAAAAAATCAGAGAAATATACTCGCCTGAAGTCCTGAGCAAGGTGTGTCTCTCGATGCCCAAGCTGGTATCACACAGACCTATATATGGTATGTTGCATCAATACAAGATTATGGAATAAAAATAAGTTAAATTAATGCAATGCTAAGCAATAAAGCCATTTCTAAGTTAAACCGACTAAATATAGGTTGCAAGGGTCTAACACTAAGATACTAGGTCAATACACTATAAAACTAAGCTATACAAGCCTATCTATGATACTATAAAATATCCCAAAATGCAATATCCTAAGATACGCAAGTTTAATATAGGAAAAATAGTAATTTGTATATATATACAAGTCAATAATTATAGTAGCTTAACTAAACAATAAAATTAGGATACCTTGGCCTTGCACTAATGCGTATCACACTACCTATCTCGATATCCAAACCCAATACCTTAGTATCTGCCTATTACCTTAACAATACCTTGGCATCCCAAGGTAATTCAAAACCTATTGAGTATAGCTAATCTATAGTTACTACCTCATGTACTAACTATATTAATATATCTAAACTATATGCTAAACTAATAGTTAACATATACCACTAACTACTAACATGTATTTCCTATACTAATATACAAATCTATTTATACTAACTACTAATAAATATATACCTACTAGTACATAGTTACCAACCTACATACATAGAGATATATAAATAAAAACTTAACTAACTAGTAATTGCTAACACTTAACCACCAATTTAACTAACTAGACTATTTAAACCAACTATTAGCTAACTACCCATTGACTGCAACCACCCTAAACCAACAAACCAAATACCTAACACTGCAGATACTGAACTGCTTACTGAGGTAACTGTTACTGTGCTGGCTCACTATGCAGTGAATAAAGGTTTTACTACATTTGCTACTGAACTGGTACTGCATCCCCTCACTGGAATGCTGCTGAACTGAATGCCTTGCCTGCACAGGCTGCTCTGCTGCACACCCTCTTGCTTGCTGATAACTTGCTGATAGGGTACGGATACCTGTTGTGAAGTTGGTGCACTGATGTTCAGTACACTGGTGCAAGAGCTGCACACATTTCTTCGAGCAACTGCTGTACAGTTGGCTACTGCACAGTATCTCTCCTGGCTCGAGTATGCTGACCCGAGCCCCTTTTCTGAACTGCTACTGTTGATATTGAGGTATTGCACTGTGCAGTACAGCTAGCTACAACTGCTATGCAGTGTTGTAAACTACATTGGCTCAAGTATCTTGCTAGCTGTAGCATTTATCTTAGTGCACGAGCTGTTGTGCTCTCCCTCTAGCTGCTCACATTGCTGTGTGCAGTCTGCACAGTGCTGCTCTCAGTTGCTCTCCCTCTTGCCATTGTGATCGAGCCTCCACTAGTAGTGATACAGCTACTCTCCTTCACTCACTAACACATACTCACTCACACACAACTCAAACACAACACCAACAACTCACCTACATAAACTCAAACACCTCTATGACTATAACTCTATATATGTATCAACACACATATGTATATACTTCTAAGTGTGTATATATATATATATATATATATATATATATATATATATATATATATATATATAAATTTATATCTATCAACCATTATATATATATATATATATATATATATATATATATATATATATACTCACACATACATATATAATCACTTATAGATATAGACATACACACATATGCACATATAGATATATATCAATACATATAATTATATATGTACATATATATCTATCCATATACATAAACTCATATACATATATATCATATAATATATATCATACATATATATACACAAGCATACATAGAATTGAGAGCAATAAACCAAACACGTGGAGTGCACCGCACCCGTATCACACTAATTCTATGATACACTTGCGATACGGTTCCTCTACACAACCAAATACATCTCAAAGGATACGAGCAAGTCTAGAATACTAATTATGACTAATACGAATAATGATAATAACAACTATGTGACTGTGTCAAGAATTGATATGTACAAATCTTCGTGTCAGAGAAAACTCCCCAAAATTAACCCGTATCGTCAAATCAACAAGATACGGCCTATACGTACCCAATTATGGACACGAAACTAGTCACAAACAAGCAATCATATGTCATATTGATCTATTTGACCAATTGACAAATACCACATGTGCCAATCTCAGAATTCTCCCAAAATTGATACAAAAATACACATAACTTCTACCATAGGTCTCCTATAAACCTAAAACCAAATTCTATGGGTAGCCTATGCATGTGGGATGATTTTTTATGGTTAAATCTCAGATTTAGAACCTATTAAAGAGGAAAAACTGAAATATACCTATTGAAAAATGAATTTTCAATAAAAATCTCCAAATATTGAAGGTAGCTCCTATTTGTAGATCTTGGCCTCCTCCTTGTTGCTCCTTGCTTCCTTTTTATAGATCTTTGTTGTAGTAGCCTCAATTGAAGAATAGGGAAGGAATTTGTGCAGGAATGGTGAGGGAATAAAGAAAATTAGAAAAAGGAAAATATAGATCTAATTGCAATAAACCAAATAAAATGAGAGACACTCTCTCTCCTCCTCATGTGGTCGGCCATATACCCCTTCCTCAAGTTATATAAAATATCCAAAATACCCCTTGGGGCCTCTCATAAAAAAATTAATTAAGGGGGAAGGTTCTAGTCTAATGGTTTCACTAATTAATTCATCCTCCTAATCCATTGGCCTAATTAATGGGCTCAATCTAAACTAAACTAAAATATTGGGTTCATGTATCTAATTAATTGGTTATGTCCACTACACAAGTCCAAAATAATCTAGCATCTAACAATAAATAAATAATACAATAATTAATTAATCACACATGCACAATATTTAAATATAAAATATCCTAAATTAAAAATATCTGTGTCAATTACCAAACTACCCTTAATTGAAAATGTGAGGGTGACACCAAGATACCAAGTGGCAAGTATAATTATTGTCATGGTATTTGAAATTGTATCCTGTGTCAAGATCTAAGAGAGTATCAATGTGATATTGTGAACCAAGATAAGTGATCTCCATATGATACATAATGTCACGCCCCAGTCCCAAAATACCGAGGGACTGGACACGTGGCAATGGCCAGCAGCATGCACCGATGGACAAACCCAATTTAATGGATCCATCGGGCATACTTAAGCTGTATTACATCAGTCAAAGTTTTACTATTCTCATCCACAGATATAAGATAGCAATAACATCAAAAGAAATACTAAACAACAACAGTCAAAGTAAATAAAATCGGAGAACAATCCGATATAGAGTCTGTTTACACAAGTTCTCAAAGACAGGAAATAAAGAGTTTAAATTAATAGGAATTAAAGTCTATTTGCCATAATACTGAGCAGGGCGAAGCAATTGTTCAAGAGAAGTCCTCAGCGATCACCTCGTCCTCAGGTTCAAGTACTGCTCCGAGTAGTGCCCCTGTTCCGTACACCTCAGGGTAGATCTCGTCTGCTATAACTGGAGAACAAAACCAGGTCCTCAGAGGGACGTAACAAGGTACAGAAGAATACGAGCCATAATACAGTGAATGAACATGCAAGTCAACCAAGATGTTAAACTCAAGAGTAGCATCAGAAATTAATAAGTCTAAGACAGTAGCATGCCGATGTTGCTATCAAACAAATCTGGGTAAATAATTAAACTAGCTAAGTGATCATGCAAGTGAGAGTTATTATTCATACTCAGGCTGAGACTACTACAGGATCAGTGACAAGAAACCATAGCAGTATTTTCTCGAAGGGCCAGTACAGGTGCCAAAGCTCTGTGTCAGAGACTAGGACACTTCCAGATAACAGTATATAATATATATTCAGCCTTGATATGGTAATACTCTCCCCACCCAATGAAATCTCACGTCACAGTTCTCAATGTTCATGTTACGCAAGATTAGAACTAATGCAGTCAGTCATTTATTAAGTTCTAAGAAAATAAGCTTAAATCATGAAATCTATATCCTATTATGAAACTCCTTAAAAATCAGGAAGATTCTATATCATACTTTGTGTCAGGTGTCCTGGGTATAAAGTACTGGATAGGGCAAGTACAACAGTCACAGAAATTTAAAGCAAGAGAATCAAAGTGAATCAATAAACTATATTTTATGGCAAGGTACACTTGCCTGGATTTTCGGTTCCAAATGTTGCTCTGGCTTCAGCTGGATTTGCAGGTAGTACTCCGGCTGCTGAAACAAATATCACCATCAGATTCAGAAAATGTCAATCAGCTAGAATCGCCTATCCTTGAGTCCAATTTGGAGACAAGAGCGAAAATGTCATTTTCGGGTCAAGGCGGGGTCCAAATGTGGGCCGCTTTGCACCGAAAAATGCGTCAGGGTCAAAGGTCTCAAAAATAGTCCAACTTAGTGTCAACGGGTCAGGAACGATGATACGAACCCAACGGAACTTCCAGAATTGGATTCCGATGAGCCGTTCTCAAAATCGCCCGTCAGGTGGAGCCTGTGGGGTCCACGACACACGATTTTGTCAACGTTCTCAGAATCGAACCAAACTTGACCCACAGGACCAGCGTATTGCTACGAGTCCAATGGCGCAAGTTTCGTCTCGATCTGACGTGAATACACTAAGTTACAGCTAAATACAGAAAAGTCGGATACGGGGTGTTGTCCGCGGATACGCACTGATTCCGGTGTGCACGCACATCCGAATCAGCTTCTGCGAAAGCCCGCACGTCCGTATCAACGACCCGCACGTATCTGTGAAGACCGCACGCGACCAAGTCGTCCCGTTTGGCGGGGCGTACTCGATACCGGGGTGAAACAGGGTCTGGATTTTTCCTGTTTTGGATCGCGGTGTGCGATCACCACAGGACGCGATGTCCCGAGCGGTTTGTCCGGGCACCGAGAGGGTCATGCAGGCTACACAATAAAATTTACAGAAATGAATTCCGAGCTACGAGCAAGAAGTTATGAATACCTGAAGTGGACCTGAAAACCAAGTTCTAAATCGTGTCCGACATACGATACACTGTGTCCGAGTACTGTTCACTAGGGTTCGGGTTTCTCTGTGTCCGGTCTCCTGCCTGTGTCCGTGTCTGCGGGTTCAGTATCGTATTCTCTCGCCGGAGAAGTACTGGCAGACGGCTGCTCGCCGGGGACAGCTCTGGCCGAAGGCGGAGGAGGCGGCTGGGCTTGAGGCGGCCGGAGGAGTGAGAGAGAGAGGCAGCGGGGTTGGGCTGAGGGCAGCGACGGGTCGACCGGCGGGCGGTGGGGTTCTGGCCAGCAGAGGAGTCGACCGGCTGGGGTTCGACTAGGTCGGGCTATTGCGGGATCGAAGGCGGCACGGCGAGGCTCCGGGAGGCGCTGGGGTCCCGAGGGCGGAGGACGGCGAGAGCGGCCGTAGGAGGGAGGCGGTGCGGCAAGGCGGAGAGGGGAATCGGCCGGCTGCGGGTTGGGGTTTATATAGAAGAGATAGGGAGAGGGAACGGCGACCGGCGAGGGAAGGGGAAGAGGAGGAGGCGCTGGCGGCGGCGGTTGCAGGGAGTCAGAGCGGTGGCGGCGGTTGCCGGAGGGGAACCGTCGGGCGGTTAGGGATTCGGCTGGGGAAGAGAAAGGGAGCGGGTTCGGGTGGCTGCGGGTTCGGGTCTGACGGACCCGACCCGATAGCCCAACGGGCCGGTTTAGATGGGTTGGGCCGGATGGGCTTGGGCCGGTCTGGTTTAAAAATAATTATTAACTCATAATTAATTAATTAATTAACAATTAATAATAATAGTTTTTAGGGCTTTTAAAATTCATCCGGGGTCCAATAAATTCTCGGAAAAATACCCCATGCTTGGTTTTTAATTTTACACTTGAAAATATAATTTTCATCATATTTTAATATTATTTAATCTCATTTAAAAATTATTTAATTACAAAATACCTTGATTTAATTTCCAAAAAATCCAAGAAAATTTCAGAAAATTCAGAAAAATCCAATTTAAAATTCTTTGAAAATCAGGAGGATTACAATATACCCCCCTTAAGAGGATTGCGTCCTCGCAATCAAAGATTAACCAGTCAACAAAGATGACACGGTTGTAACCATTGTTCGAAGCATATCAAAATCAAGGAGCACCTAGGAAAAATTATTTTCCTAAGCATTAAAAGTTATATAATTTCCCAAATGTGGGAAATCTTAGAAAATTACTGTTTTTAGAAAACCAGGTTATATTTCAAAACTTATCAGGTTAACATTTGTAAAACAGTCTAGGTTATTTAGCAAGTTCAAAATTATTAGGTTAACAATAGGTTATTAACAGGCTAAAGTTATCAGGTTAAAGTCTGGGGTCACGAACCAGCAGGCACGAACTAAACAATGCTAGAAACGGAACAACTATAAAGACTTACTCGCATTAGCTACGCCACGGTTCTGCATGTCTCCCACAGTCATCGCAAAAACTTGGCCGCGTCCTTGAGGTGGTGCTCTCTGATGTTGCTGGGCTTGCTGGTAGGGTGCTGCTTGATGTGCCAAGGGTGGCCTTGGTTGATGTCCCCCTGGTGCTGGTAGAGCTTGTTGGTTTGACCTTGGTGCTTTCCTACGACCAGGGCAGTCCTTTACTGCATGCTGTCGGGATCCGCAACTTAAGCACAGTCCGTGTTTACGTCTACACTCCTTCTCAACATGGCCTATCTTGCCGCAGTAATAACAAGTAGGAAGAGTCAGGGTTTTGGATGCAGATCCCTGTGGTACTTGGTGCAGATATGGTTTCTTGGCAACTTCTCCATTGTTTGCTCTGGCTGGTACTAAGGTAGAAGACCTCTTCAGACTGGTTTCTCTCCTGGTAACGCGCTCCATGCGTCTAGCTGCAGCAAGGACGTCCGTGTACAAAGTAGGTGCGACAGATCCAATCAGTTTCTGTAGTTCGATGTTGAGTCCGTCGAAAAACTTCTCGGCCTTCTCTACTTCTGTCGGGATCAAGGTAGGAGCGAAGCGACTCAGACGAATGAACTCGGCGTTGTACTCTTCCACCGTCATAGCTTCCTGAGTGAGGCGATTGAACTTGTCCCTCAGTTCTGATCGAGCGATAGCAGATATGTACATCTCCTGGAAGAGTCTGGAGAACTCTTCCCAAGTAACTCGGTCTGATCCGAGCCTGGTCTCTTCGGATAGCCACCAGTGATGGGCATTGTCCGTCAATTACATTCTGACGGCGGTCATCCAACGTTCTTGTGGAAGCTCAGCTGCTTCTAATTGATGCCGAATGTTGGTGA
Source organism: Iris macrosiphon (assembly GCA_036927795.1). Classification (NCBI taxonomy): domain Eukaryota; kingdom Viridiplantae; phylum Streptophyta; class Magnoliopsida; order Asparagales; family Iridaceae; genus Iris; species Iris macrosiphon. The sequence continues at coordinate 14,080,842 of JAYESA010000006.1, forward strand.
GCCATTCATGCACTTCTGTTGGTCCCTCCTTGCCAGAGAATGTACGAGGCTTCAGTTGGCGGAAGTCTGTGATAGAGCCCGTCGGTTGTCGTCTAGCTGGTAGGTTGGCCTGCTCCAGTGCATTTACTAGACTGTTCCTCAAGTACTCAGCCTCGCGACGTTGGGCCTCAGTTTGGATCTGTTGCTGAGCTTGCATCATTGCGTAGAACATCTGAAACATCTGCTGTCCGTCCATTGCTTGGCCTGGTGGGAAGACAGGCATCTGAGGAGTAAACTGGGGCGGAGGTGGAATGTCACCACGCCGAAATTGGGAAGATTGCGGATCTGCTTGACTGCTTCGGTGAGTAGAGGGATCTCCACTCAATAGCGTCACATCATCTTCTCCGTAGGTGGCTACATCACCTATTGGTGTTCTTGCTGGAGTTCCATCGTTTTCTCGTGAATCCATTACTCTGCATCAACAATAAACTATAAGAGGCGCACAGGAGTCAAGGCAAGATGCAAGTCAAAAATTAGTTCGAATACGATACAGATATCAAGAACGTTTGCAAGCAAGTGGATGAGATCCTAAAAACTTATCCTATTCTTATTTGCAGGCCTGTTCGGTCCCTAAGTTGAAACCGAACAATTTAGTCGTTGACCTGCATGGGCCACCACAAAAACCATGTCACGCCCCAGTCCCAAAATACCGAGGGACTGGACACGTGGCAATGGCCAGCAGCATGCACCGATGGACAAACCTAATTTAATGGATCCATCGGGCATACTTAAGCTGTATTACATCAGTCAGAGTTTTACTATTCTCATCCACAGATATAAGATAGCAATAACATCAAAAGAAATACAAAACAATAACAGTCAAAGTAAATAAAATCGAAGAACAATCCGATATTAAGTCTGTTTACACAAGTTCTCAAAGACAGGAAATAAAGAGTTTAAATTAACAGGAATTAAAGTCTATTTGCCATAATACTGAGCAGGGCGAAGCAATTGTTCAGGAGAAGTCCTCAGCGATCACCTCGTCCTCAGGTTCAAGTACTGCTCCGAGTAGTGCCCCTGTTCCGTACACCTCAGGGTAGATCTCGTCTGCTATAACTGGAGAACAAAACCAGGTCCTCAGAGGGACGTAACAAGGTACAGAAGAATACGAGCCATAATACAGTGAATGAACATGCAAGTCAACCAAGATGTTAAACTCAAGAGTAGCATCAGAAATTAATAAGTCTAAGACAGTAGCATGCCGATGTTGCTATCAAACAAATCTGGGTAAATAATTAAACTAGCTAAGTGATCATGCAAGTGAGAGTTATTATTCATACTCAGGCTGAGACTACTACAGGATCAGTGACAAGAAACCATAGCAGTATTTTCTCGAAGGGCCAGTACAGGTGCCAAAGCTCTGTGTCAGAGACTAGGACACTTCCAGATAACAGTATATAATATATATTCAGCCTTGATATGGTAATACTCTCCCCACCCAATGAAATCTCACGTCACAGTTCTCAATGTTCATGTTATGCAAGATTAGAACTAATGCAGTCAGTCATTTATTAAGTTCTAAGAAAATAAGCTTAAATCATGAAATCTATATCCTATTATGAAACTCCTTAAAAATCAGGAAGATTCTATATCATACTTTGTGTCAGGTGTCCTGGGTATAAAGTACTAGATAGGACAAGTACAACAGTCACAGAAATTTAAAGCAAGAGAATCAAAGTGAATCAATAAACTGCATTTTATGGCAAGGTACACTTGCCTGGATTTTCGGTTCCAAATGTTGCTCTGGCTTCAGCTAGATTTGCAGGTAGTACTCCGGCTACTGAAACAAATATCACCATCAGATTCAGAAAATGTCAATCAGCTAGAATCGTCTGTCCTTGAGTCCAATTTGGAGACAAGAGCGAAAATGTCATTTTCGGGTCAAGGCGGGGTCCAAATGTGGGCCGCTTTGCACCGAAAAACGCGTCAGGGTCAAAGGTCTCAAAAACAGTCCAACTTAGTATCAACAGGTTAGGAACGATGATACGAACCCAACGGAACTTCCAGAATTGGATTCCGATGAGCCGTTCTCAAAATCGCCCGTCAGGTGGAGCTTGTGGGGTCCACGACACACGATTTTGTCAACGTTCTCAGAATCGAACCAAACTTGACCCACAGGACTAGCGTATTGCTACGAGTCCAATGGTGCAAGTTTCATCTCGATCTGACATGAATACACTAAGTTACAGCTAAATACAGAAAAGTCGGATACGGGGTGTTGTCCGCGGATACGCACTGATTCCGGTGTGCACGCACATCCGAATCAGCTTCTGCGAAAGCCCGCACGTCCGTATCAATGACCCGCACGTATCTGTGAAGACCGCACGCGACCAAGTCATCCCGTTTGGCGGGGCGTACTCGATACCGGGGTGAAACAGGGTCTGGATTTTTCCTGTTTTGGATCGCGGTGTGCGATCACCACAGGACGCGATGCCCTGAGCGGTTTGTCCGGGCACCGAGAGGGTCATGCAGGCTACATAATAAAATTTACAAAAATAAATTCTGAGCTACGAGCAAGAAGTTATGAATACCTGAAGTGGACCTGAAAACCAAGTTCTAAATCGTGTCCGACATACGATACACTGAGTCCGAGTACTGTTCACTAGGGTTCGGGTTTCTCTGTGTCCGGTCTCCTGCCTGTGTCCGTGTCTGCGGGTTCAGTATCGTGTTCTCTCGCCGGAGAAGCACTGGCAGACGGCTGCTCGCCGGGGACAGCTCTGGCCGAAGGCGGAGGAGGCGGCTGGGCTTGAGGCGGCCGGAGGAGTGAGAGAGAGAGGCAGCGGGGTTGGGCTGAGGGCAGCGGCGGGTCGACCGGCGGGCGGTGGGGTTCTGGCTAGCAGAGGAGTCGACCGGCTGGGGTTCGACTAGGTCGGGCTGCTGCGGGATCGAAGGCGGCACGGCGAGGCTCCGGGAGGCGCTGGGGTCCCGAGGGCGGAGGACGGCGAGAGCGGCCGTAGGAGGGAGGCGGTGCGGCAAGGCGGAGAGGGGAATCGGCCGGCTGCGGGTTAGGGTTTATATAGAAGAGATAGGGAGAGGGAACGGCGACCAGCGAGGGAAGGGGAAGAGGAGGAGGCGCTGGCGGCGGCGGTTGCAGGGAATCGGAGCGGTGGCGGCGGTTGCCGGAGGGGAACCGTCGGGCGGTTAGGGATTCGGCTGGGGAAGAGAAAGGGAGCGGGTTCGGGTGGCTGCTGGTTCGGGTCTGACGGACCCGACCCGATAGCCCAACGGGCCAGTTTAGATGGGTTGGGCCGGATGGGCTTGGGCCGGTCTGGTTTAAAAATAATTATTAACTCATAATTAATTAATTAATTAACAATTAATAATAATAGTTTTTAGGGCTTTTAAAATTCATCCGGGGTCCAATAAATTCCCGGAAAAATACCCCATGCTTGGTTTTTAATTTTACACTTGAAAATATAATTTTTATCATATTTTAATATGATTTAATCTCATTTAAAAATTCTTTAATTACAAAATACCTTGATTTAATTTCCAGAAAAATCCAAGAAAATTCCAGAAAATTCAGAAAAATCTAATTTAAAATTCTTTAAAAATCAGGGGGATTACACATAAATACCTAGATTGTTATCAATACCTATGCGTATATTGAATACTCCGAGGTCAAGTGTTCCTTGTGGGCTCACAAGGAACAAATAAAGACAGAGATATCATTATCTCCTATGTCAAGTGTCCATGTCAGCCCAAAGTTAAGTGTCCATGTCAGCCCTTCTCTGAAAAGTAAATATATATATATAAGCCTTTTTGAGGCTTTTAGAGTATTACCAATTTTTAAAAAATCATAAAAAACGTAAAGAATGAGTTAAAGTGTCTATGTCAGATTTTTTAAAAAGATAAAGAACAGTTCCTGCAGTTTGCCTAGGCGTTCCCTCATTACATGGACGATACCAAAATTAAGTTTTCATATGTGAGATGCCGCAACTTAAAATATCACTCAGAAGTGGATGTGATATATCATTTATACTCGAGAGATTTTACGCCGAATTACTATCAGTGGACCTCATACGGAGAACTTGTCTTTAGCATCTGAGTCGGAGCATTGTGTTGAGCCGTATATGGATGTCCACAACCAAACTGATTACGATGACGGGTGCATAAACATGGTTTTTGACGCTGTCGGACCTAGTTTCGATCCGGATAATCATGATGCAGCTGATGAGGCACCGAATACCGATGCTGCAAAGTTCATGGAGTTACTGGAGAATGCAAGGACTCTATTATATTTTGGTTGTGAGGATCATTCACCATTGGAGGTGGTTATAAGTCACTGAGCATTAAGTCCAATTTTAATATGTCGTAAAAGTGCTACAACTGACTGATGGAGTTGATTATAGAGATCTTGCCGACTGGTGGTAAATTACCTAAAGATTTTTATCGATCTAAGAGGAAGGTGAGATCGCTCTGGATGGATAGGAAAAAATTTATACATATCACAACGGGTGCATGTTGTAGTACAAAGATGACAAGGATGAAGACGTGTGCAAATTTTGTGGTGCTGATTATTAGAAGGCAACTGTTAGAGAAATGTCTGCTGGTACAAGAAAGCTGACCGATTCAATGTACTACTTGCCTTTAACGTCGCTGTTACAGAGGTTGTTTATGGTGAAGGAGACTATCAAAAATATGAGTTGGCATATGTGAGAACAGATTGAAGGAGTGTTGGATCACCCATCCGATGGAGAAGCATGGAAGCACTTCGATCGGGAGTATCCTAATTTTTCTGCGGATTTGCGTAATGTAAGATTGGGGCTTTTCTTCAACAGTTTTATCCCATTCGGATTTTTGCGATCCTATTATTCGTGTTGGCCTGTGATTGTCACCCCATATAACCTACTGTCTTGGATATATATGCATGAAGACTCCAGTTATGTTCTTAATCGACATTATCCCTGGTCCAAAAAATTTAAAGAGGAACATTGATGTGTACTTGCAACCATCGATAGATGAGTTGAATCAACTACCGGAAGTAGGCGCCAACACGTACAATGTTTACAAAAAGCAAAATTTTTAGATGAGGGTTGTCACCCTCACTTTTCCAACTAGGGGTAGTTTGATAATTTGGTATGGGTATTTAATTTTAGGAATAAATATTAATATTAGTGTGCTATAAATATTTAGTTGTTGCTTGTATTAATTATTCATAATATGTAATATATTTATTTCTGTCTTGTATTATTTATTTATTAATTAGTGGACTAGTCCAATAATTAGGCTTGACACTTGTGAACCATTTAGACTTGTCATAACATTATATGAGCCTAACTTGGACCGAGCTCATTAGACTTATTCCTACTAATTAATTAAAGAGGATTAATCTAATTTAGAATTAGTTAGAGACTTTCCAACATAGCCTTCCTTAATTACACATCATCTATAGCTAATGAGAGGCAAAGTGTACTTTCCAAAGTTGCTTGGGAGAGGGGGCAAGGGCCGACCACTTTAGAGAGGCTCTTTTCTCTCTTTCTTATTATTTGCATTCATTTTGAGACCCCCCAATTCATTAGATCCCCAAATTACTTCATTCCCTCTCATTTCCATTCAATAAAAGAAGTATTAGAGCTTGGATTGACAATGAGCACTTGGAGAAGAAGTTTTTGGCATGGAGATCGTGTCTGGATCGTGTCCATTATGCATTTTATTGAAAATGTATCTCCCAATAGGTATAGATCTGAATTTATCTCTAATTTGAGTTTCAAATCATGCATTTGACCATTAAAAACTCTCACATGGCATAGGGCTAGCTCTTTGGTTGTGTAGTATAATTTCTACATGAGTTTTTGTGTGTATTTTAGAAAAATTATGAGATTGACACATCAAGTATGCGTCATGACACTAATTTAGTCTAATTAGACTTAGATCGGAATTGTGGGACTAAATACATGTCCACAATTGGACACGAGTAGGCCGTATCGTGACATTGTGCGATACGGTATGGCACGGAGCCCATTTTGGGTATATTGTGCAATTACCCTTCAATTCTCATTGTAGCAAGTCACTTTAGTTGTATTATGATATATTTGATATATAAAAATGATTAATTATTGGAATTGTGCATTTTGACACTTGAGTTGGACACGTATCATGAGTTTCTCAATTTGGCACTCTAGGTGTTTGAGGAATTAATACTAGTGCATATATATATATATATATATATATATATATATATATATATATATATATATATGTGTGTGTGTGTGTGTGTGTGTGTGTGTGTGTGTATTTACCTATATTTCTGTATGTGTTGTAGCTGTTGTGATTGTTGTTATATGTGTGGTGCAAGTGACTAATAGGGGGGTGTCGAGCAGTAGTAAAACTGAGATAGGATCAGTAGGTAAACAAGCATGGTGTGTCTTATTCACATAAGTGTGTGTGTGTGTGTGTGTGTGTGTGTGTGTGTGTGTGTGTATGTATGTATGTGTGTTCAGCTAGTAGAAGATGATGAGGTGGTAGACATTAACACTTGAGGTATCAGTGTGCAGTCCTTGGTGTTGTCTGTAGCGGTAGGGAAATATTTATGACTGTGGGTAATTGGTTGTGTGGATAACTGAAATTATGAGGTTGTGTGTCTGTATTAATCGGGACAGTGCATTTTGCACTGAATGCAACATGATTGCAGTGAGTGCACCAGTGATTCGGTGAGTAATGGCAGGGAGTTGCAAGTGACTGATTCTGTAAGGGTATCAACTATATAAGTGTTTATGTGTATACTTAATTGATTGTATGTGTGATGAGTATATGGTGTATTAATAAATTATAAGTAGTAATTCGCAGCTGCACCTTGTGGAGGTCGAGTATTATGGGAGATACAAGTAAGGGGGGAGCCAAGGGCTTGAGCACAGACCTTGTGCCAAGTGCAATCAGGAAGTAGGAGCACAGCAACAGTAACAACATGTTTAGTGGAGGAGTAGGACTGAGGTAGAGTGAGACCTGTGGTTATGAGGCTCGAGTATAAGGGAATTTGGAGTCTGGTATTAGAAGAAAGCAAGGAGTAAAGTTAGCTGTCATGTGAGGTCAATGTGCAGTCCCTGCTTGGTGATTGTTAGTGTTATATATGTTAGTCCAGTTAGTGTAGATGTTAGTGTTAGCTGTAGTGTCAGTTAGTAGGTTAGTGAATGTCAGTTAGAGTATTGATATTAATTAGGTAGTGTCAGTTATTATTTGTGATATGTTAGTACCCCTTTTAAGTTAGTATAGTTATGGGTAGTTAGTTAGTATATCTTAATATATATTTATTATTGTCAATAAGCTAGTACTAGTTAGTTAAGTGTATTAGTTAAAGTTAGTAAGTATTTTATGGATACCAGTTAGTAAATAGTGTCAGGTTAAGTTTGAGCTCTTGGTCAAGGTAAGTTTATATGTATATTATTTAGTATAAGGTAGTAGTACTATTGATACTAAGTTAATTGTTATACTAGGGTAATTGCTAGAATTAACTAGTATTAACATAGAAACCTAGTTAATAACCTACTATAGCTAGTTTTAGCTATATAGTGGCCAATATAGACCTAAAACCTTAGTGTGGACCTAGTTTATCTAGGATAACCTAGTTTTGGCCTAGAAGTATATTTTAGTGCATTCTTTAAATTATTTCTCTTTCATTACCCTTATTAACTCATTAATTCATAAATAGGATCGTATGACACCAGCTTGGGCATCAAGAGACACCCTTTGCTCAGGACCAGAGGCGAGTATATCTCTCTGTTAATTTTTATTTCATGATAGTATATATATCACTTGTTCTAGAACTGCGTACTTGATTCTGACACTGGGATACACCGACTGGTACTATATGGATCCCGTAAGGAGATATTATTCCTTACCGTATTCAGCTGGTACTTCTTTATATGTATTTCATCATGTGCATCGGGTATTAATTTTTATATGCTTTATGTGCATCCACTATTCCATGTGGTAGTGTGACTATACGTATTCATGTGCGTAATATATCATGATTGGATCCATGAGTATTGGTTAGGAAGGGGGAGTAGAAGTTGGTTATGTGATCAAACCCTATTTACCTTATGTGTATGTCGATTACATACCTCACGTATAATCGAGTTATCCTATTTACCTCATGTGCAGCCTAAGCCGATCACCTAACGAACTTGTACTCTAAATTACTTAGCTAGTATTCTAGTTTCTCTTACCTGCAGTTTATTTCATATTGTCTTTACTTATCTTTCCAGTTTATATTATAATTATCTGTCTGTTCCAGCTATATTTTATTTTTTAGTTACTTGTGCATCTTGTATTCTTTTCTATTACTGGTCATATATGATTTACATGTATTTGTAACGGTTTCAGAGTTTTATACTTCTCTCCTTTCCTGATTGGATATATTTTTTAGATGATTGGCTAGAGAAGTTGTGTTCCACTGATTATGGGCTGCAGGATGGTGAGCCACTAGAGGATACTCCCCTATAGCAGGAGGACATAGTATTAGTGACCGAGGAGGCCTAGTTATATAGTCTTAGACTTATACTAGTCTTATTTTGGACTCATGTCATGTATATATTATTTTGGAGAGTTGTTGAGCCTAGAATTATAGTATTGGACTTGAGGATGTATTATGACTCATATTTTTATTTTTATTCTATATCGTGCTTTTATCCTCCTTAGTTTGATATTGTGATTGAGTATTGTTTACCAATATTAATCCTCCATTTGGAGTTGAGATAGCATGACAAGTACCCTTATTATATTGTGTGAGATGTTTAGATAGTTATATTGCCTTAGACAATGTTTTAGTATCGATGTTCGATGTCTGCTGGACATTGTTCACTACTCATTCTCTCATTCCGGGTGTGGGTTATGACAAGGGCAACAATTACGTGGACCATCAATGACTTTTCAGCTTATGGCATGTTATCATGATGGAGCACTCATGGTCGTCTCTTATGTCCGTATTGCATGGACCGTACCAAGTGTTTTTGTTTAAAACACGAAGGAAAACCTTGTTTCTTAAATTTTTATCGATAATTTCTACCGTCGGATCATCCGTTCCGCAGGAACAAGAATATATTTTGTGCCGGCGTTATGGAGAAAGAAAGTTCACCTCCAAGGTGGCCCGAAGATATGATATGCAAAGAGGTTAAAGATTTACCAAGTGCTATAGAAGAGCCTACTAATGGGTACAAGTGCGATAGATTTGGTCACACTTATAACTGGACGAAGAGGAACATATTCTAGGACATGCCATATTGGAGCACCAATTTGATTAGACATAACCTTGTTGTCATGCATATCGAGAAGAATATGTTTGATAACACAATTAATACTGTAATGAATGTAAAGGAAAAGATAAAAGATAATCCCAAGACCAAGTTGACTTAGAAGAAATATGCAGACGCCCTGCATTGCATTTGATAGATGAAGGAAATGGGAAGTATAAGCAACCTAAGATAATTTTCTCACTAGACAAGGAGGATAAAGAGAGACTTTGAAGATGGATTCATGGCCTAAATTTTTTAGACGGATACGTGTCAAATCTGAGAAGATGCGTCTACCCGAAGGAGAACAAACTGACGGGTATAAAGATCCATGACTGTCATATATCCATAGAGAGATTAATTTCGATTGTATTTCGGGATTTCTTACCATATGTAGTTTGTGATCCATTAACAGAGCTTAGCATATTCATCAAAGATCTTTGTTCTACCAAGTTGCTCGTCGATCGTCTAGAAAAGTAAGAGAAGGACATTCCGATAATACTATGAAAGCTTGAAAGAGTATTCCCTCCTGGATTATTTGACTCCATGGAGTATTTGCCAATTCATCTTTCCTATGAGGCACACGTTAGTGGGCCTGTCAGTTATCGGTAGGTGTATTCATTTGAGCGTCAACTGAACCACCTAAAGAGAAAGGTGAAAAATAAGGCACGAGTCGAGGGTTCTATTTGTGAAGCCTATATTCTTGAGGATATTACAAACTTTTGCTCGATATATTTTAATTCGCATGTTGCTACTAATAGAACAAGAGCTCCAAGAAACGATGACAGATATCAAGAATCTAATGATATAATACTGAAAGTATTCAAGTCTTTCAGTAAGCCTTCGGGCAAAATAAAAAATAGATATCTAAATGACGACGAGCTAAGGGTTGCTCAATTCTATATATTACTCAACTGTGACAAGGATAAAGTAGAGAAGCTAGAGGGGTAAGTAATTAATATATCAATGTTTAAGTTCTCTTAATATAATAGTATACGCTAATATTGTTACACTAATCGGGCGATATTTTATTATTTTTAGTATATTTAATGATAAGGTTAAGTGCTGAATGAGTTTCACAACTGGGCAGGTAGGTCGATGAGATCATATATAACAGATGAAGAAATAGAAAAGGAAATGAGACTTTATTTTCCTTCTTGGTTGAGTGCATATGTAAAGATCTTTTTGTGTAAGCACTTGTACAATAATTAACAGAACATTGAACTTAATATCATTTCCTTGGTATTTAGGTCGATTGTCCCCATACAACACTCGAGAATGAGTCTATTAGAACTCTAGCCATGGGACCAATTTATATCGTTAAAAGCTGGCCAAGCTACCGTGTTAATGGATTTAGGTTCAAGTCAACAAAAGCCCTGATAAGTGACAACTCTCGATTCTACAAAAAATAGTTATTTGTGTATTAAATCTTCGAGCTACAAAGATATCAATCTAGGCAATAATTTCTATGGCATCTTACGGGAGATTATGGAGTTGACATATAATTATGGAATAGAGCCCGCTAAGATCATGTTATTCAGGTGTGATTGGTTTGATCCGAGCCAAGATCAAGGTTAGAAAATATACAAGCATGGTCTTGTGGATATAAACTACCGGCATCGATATCAAGGCTATAAACTATTTGTCCTATCAAGTCAGGCTCAGCTTGTGTACTTTACAATTTATCCTAAACGAGAAACAACGATGTCGGGCTGGTGGGCAGTAATCAAAACAAAAGCTAAAAATACCTTTGACATTAATGAAATAGCTTATCAAGAGGATGAGCTACCTATTATAACTAATATTGTAGATTACTCAAAAAAATTTCTTTATTAAATGTCTAATCATGTAGAAGAGGTAAAATTTTTGTCGTGGAAGACGAAGTCGATGAAAGCAAAGATGAGGAGGAAGAGGAAGATGAGGACGAGGATAATAAAGAAGAAGAATTTTCAGAAGAGAATTAAAAATAAAATAAAATACATTTAGAGTTATATGATAGACTTATAGTTTTTATCTTTCTATACTTCGTGGATGTATTATCTAGACTTATTGATACCTAGACTTCGTGGATGTATTATCTATCTGGATGTAATATCTTTTAGGATTAGACCTATGGTTATTATCAAGAATTGTTTACAACTTGAGAAATTAGATTTTTTTCTCTATATATCATATTATTTTATCATCATATGTTATTATCAGGTATGGCATGATGATGCAGATCGTACATAGGGAGAGTCTCCTCTGGTAGACGGAGTGCTTCTCCGATATCGGCTACTGGTTTTGGATTCTCATCTCCGGGTACTCCAGTGTACCAACCAGTCACATCCCCGACTCCATCGACGGTACGTGGCAGTACTCCAGGGATAAGCAGTTTCAGGCTTGAAACTACTCCCTCGTCTGCCGTTCCTCCTGCTGACGGCACCATGGAGACAGAGGAGCAGATGGACAAGGCCAAGCCGACTACGCCTTTGTCTGCTGGAATTTACAGTGATCCTTCGTGTGCTCCTCTGGACGATACGAGAATGAAAATTTAGGACGATGAGCCTACAAAATAAGTTAATTAGTTTTAGTTTTCTTACGCATGTATAAATATATATTCACTTTTTCTTGAATATAATTATTTATGTATAGATATCATCCCTCGATGGTAAAGAAAGCCTTGGAGATTTTTTTTAGGGACAACTATGGTGGCCCTTGGATCAACTACTTAGATGTCCCCGACGAAAGGAAGGGATTCTGGTTTGCACACTTCAAAGGTAAAAGTAAATTTAGTTATACTATCAATTATCTAATTTGGTATTTTTTATATAACTTACTACATTACTTCTTGTAGAAAATGTATTTCTATCTGCCATACTAGGCTGAGAAGATCGAGGAATACTTTTCCTCCATCGCCGCCAAAATAATCCGTGATACGATTCGTGACCAGAAGGATCATGCTACTTTGGGACAACCAATCCATGGTTGGATCATGCCTGAGTAGTGGACTGTGATAACGGCTACATTTAATGATCCCAGGTACAAAAAAAGTCGTAAAAGGCGAAGACGGCCAGGAAGAAGGCGAAAAAGTGGTATGGTGGATCAATTCCGATGACAGAATATTTTTGTCGCATGGTATGTAATTTATTGTATACATAGTATTTTTATCTAAATAGGGTAAAATATTTAATTTTAGTAACATACAGTATATTTTTTAACCGGTCCAGAAGGGTGAGGATGCTAACATGGTGACAGTCTTCCTCGCCACCCATAGGAAGGGCCAACAGCTCATCGATGAGAAGGCCACAAAGAGCTACGTAAGTATTTATTTATATTTTGTTAATTTTAATATAACTTAGAAAATATATAAATAAATATTCATGTAGTTAGTGATAAGTACCTTACATATATTTTAATAGTTATGCATGACGAGTGGATAGTAAGTAGTATGCTTATCGAGAGATACTTATTTTTTAGGATGAGTATCTTAGGCTCCGTGAATGGTCAACCCAGCCTACACAGAGAGAGGCCAGTAGTTCCTCGCAGCCTCCTACCCACCCAATTCCGTGGCCTGAGGAGCTATGCATGACCGTCGTTGGTGGTCTGCAGAGGGATACGTACTATGGTACGGGATCCTATGGTTCCTATGTTGTCTCGTAGTCCTCTAGGATCCCCTCTGCAGGTGTGCATACCACAAAACCCTCCTAGGAGTCGGTACGAGCCCAGTAGGAGAGATTTGACCATCAAATTGTGTCTCTGTGTAACGAGTACTATAGAAGATTATATCCCAGGCCACACCGCAAACGGACGATACGATGATCGTAGAATGTTTTGATTCACTTAAGCGTAGCATGGTGGAGCTGAGGGATCTGGCAATGTTGATAGAGCACAACGTGATGATGCTACAGGTATAACATGTAGCCAAGAGCGATGCATTGACGAGGCTATAGACGACACATGTTCAAATGAGCCAGTTAGTAGAGCAGAGTGTAACGTACCACTCCGCTCTACGCGGGAAGCCGATTCAAATAATGCAAGTACGATGCCCCATCCCGTCTTGCTCCGTGAGATGAATCGCTTGAGGCAAAGGAATTTAAATTTGGCCCTTCAGGAGTTCAGACTTAGACTTTCAAAGGCACGCTCAGAGTATCGCTTGACCAAAGTGAATCATCGCTAAGGTGGGTGGCTACGATGAACCTGTCTTTGCTTAGCCTACACATCTAAAAATGCAGATGATACATGATAGTCGCTAGAAATATCATCTATTGCATGCTAATAAAAGAAGTCAACACACATAGTTAAGGGAATAATCCCATCTTGTATTGCTTGTATAGAACATGGAAATGAAACTTGTATTATAGGTGGTTCATCGCACTACCCCTTAGACCTGCTTGTGTAACAACTTATGTTTCTAGTAGAGTATGCCACACGTTTCTTATAATGCTTATGTTTCATACCGATGCAATGCTTGCCTGCTTTACATGCTAACTAGAACTCGCTCGTCTTATTTCAATACTTGTCACATAGTTTCATGCCATGATCAAGTAAAGCAATACATGTCTTCCATCATCTAGTTTAGGCAAAAAGACTATAAAAAATAGTCATTTTTGAGCCAAGTAATGAAAACATGGAAAGGCTTCGGGACCATAAGGTCGCTAAGGTAGTTTTTCGTACCGGAAACCACATAATGCAAAATTAAAAAGAAAAGATAAACAAGAATAAAAGTGAAGAAAGATTATAGACGGATATGTCGGGGACGTGTAGCGAAACTCACTACCCACGCTGCATGGAGCACCGACAACCCAGTTGATAATCTAAAGAATCTTTCAGGATAACTTATAGCGGGTAATAGCCTACCGCGTCTACAACCATCGTTGTTGCACAGATAAAGAAGAGAGATAAGTTAATAACTTGAATGGTCAAGGAAAGCTCATGTACGAAGTATGGAGATTTCTCAGACGATCATCGGGGCACTGGGATCGTGCCGGCTTGGAAGGAATCATGGGATTATGGGAGACTTGCTATGGGGTCTAGCTATGGAAGCAACATAATACCCGGCTGGTAAGTCATAGCCTATCAAGGTGTACTGGCCATCACTTATGTTAGGTAGCAAAATTATGAATATTATAGCTATGTCAATGACTGTTTCATGTTATAGTAGTCTCGAGTACGATGCAAGGGGGGTGGCTAGCACCCAATAACCATGCAGAGGCTACGACTGACATATTCATATAGATTAAGTCATCTCGCTTAGCGACAATCTGCGTTCAAGTTATTATATTGCATTGAGACAAGTAATCTGAATATTCTATGCAATATAGTTGAAAGAATCTGAGTAACACATATGAACCATCCTGAAATTTGAGTATAACATATTTGAACAATCTGAGTATCATAAATCTAGAATCAATCTGAGTATATCGTTCACCTGATTCAAAATCACGCACGTAACACCTATATTAGCTTATGCGATCCTTGATTCATTATATATTTATATTCATTCTTGGTTAACTCGGTTGTATCTTTGGACAGGGAATGACGAATGGTAAGTTGGTAAGTTTTGCCGTGTTACTCTCACATCGTACAGCGTACTGCAACATGAGTTAGACTTTATATCATTACCATAAAACTTATTCTAAGGCAAGACTAGAAAAACAACTTAATAGATGGTGCATGAAACTAATATATCGTGTTAGGATTTGTCGAACAGGCAAGAAGTCTACCCACCAGTGCATTCAATATACTGATAATCCACCAGGTTGCTTGTAGAGTGCGGGAGAACCTCGTTCTGTGTGAAACCACTTCGTGCATGCTAAATCATGGAGCAAACTCTGGAGCCTTGGAACGTTGCATCTGGAACTGAAGCATATATACATGATATAATATATTAGAACAATGCCTATGTATCATCCCACAGTTGTAAGCCGCTTGACACATTTTATTGTTTAGAGAGAGAGAGAGAGAGAGAGAGAGAGAGAGCTTGAGCAATTTATAATCTCGGCCTAGCGCACTTGGAGCATTATGTCCATATCAATAAAGATGTTTGATTTTGCTTTCATACTTGTGTTTATTTCTATGCTTCCGCTATGACAACTCGGTCAACCTGTTATTTATCTGACTATCTGTGCTGGGCCTCTATCTATGCCCTCTGTAACTCCATTATCTCTCTAAACAGTGCAACCATCGGCGTAACATCTCCTAAAAATAGAGGTGGTGGAAGTCCCTCCAAAGCAACTGGGGTATTCCTCGGAACAAGTGGAGGAGAACCCCCGAAGGCAGCCGAGGCTCCTACATGAACTGATATCGTAGGAGGTACAAACCCTACTGCATGAGTGGAAGATTGAGAGGTGGCAGACCTCACAGAAATTGCTTCCAATCGATGAGATCTGGTCTTTGACGTCATCCTAAAGACAGATTAAAACAAAAAAGATCTATTCGACAGAAGATAAGATATTATCAAGGAAGGACAATAATATTCAGATGGAATCAAAAGTAGCAATTTTAAATCAGATTAGAATTCCTAATTATGATTATCCCTCTCTCATCCTAGTGTCCTATGTCCTATATCCTATCGCAGGCTCGCAGTAGTACAACTAAGTCATCGTACTACCACAATATCGTACTATTGTGAAGCCTGACCTGTATGGGCCACCACTAAAAATATGTCATAATCCGCACCCAGTGTAGGGATGCAAGTCAGGAATAACGCCAAGTCTACGTCGCAGCATCGACGGTAGAATGCTGTCTTGGTCAACTATACTATCTAATTATCTCATAATAATATATAAACCTCCAATAATATCTCAACTCCAAGAAGAGTGTAATAAACTTACTTCAACACAATACTCAATTATATTTCTATGGCACGAGAAGGCATTACAAAAGTCTAACATAACTATGCAGTTAAAAATATAACAATAACAATAGAAATAATAACCCAATCTCAAATATATGTCGAAAACAAATCTGGTACCAAAATGCTAAAGAGAACTAACTATGCTAACTAGTGAATCCGGCTAAATCTCTCGGCAGTCACTCCAGAACTAGTGGGTCCATCTATAGACTAAGGTCCATTGTATGTCGAACCCTAATCTTTCGGATCCTCTGAAAAATGTTTTCCAATTAGGAATAGAGCGAAGTAACAATAGCAGTTCAAATTAATTGATAAAAACTATAAAACAGTAATATAGAGGATACTATCTACGATGAGAAATATAACTGATAATCAAGAACAATGAAAGAATAGGCAATACTAGCAACATCATATAATCAATGCGTACAAGAATGAGGAAAAGAAACTATAATGTCAGAAATAGAACAAGGTAATCAATGAACTGAATATGGAATCTACAATAACTATGTTTTTAAGATACTAACTAAATATGTGATCGGCCTAGGAGATTCAATGATTACACTAAGGAGCTAACTCAACCATACTTGAATTGTATGGTTAGTTAGTAGCCAATGATTACACTACTAGCCGATAGTTCTTGATCACATATTTAATTGGTAATCCTCCCGCACCGATTGATATGATGGATCGAATCATGACACGTTAATAGCCAATTTATCCAATGTTTAATATACAATATTCAATGTTATCCAATACCAACAAGGACAATATCCGATACTATCTCAATAATCAAGGTAACATCTTATGACTTACGATCCAATAACAATACCAATCTGTGTACCATCGTGTCAAGAATCATAAGTAATATTTCTAAATACTTGAATTATAGTAGTAATCAAATAATACAAACTATTAGAGAATGTACTCGCCTGTGGTTCAGAGCAAATAATGAGAAACAGTATCCGAATTGGTGTCACAGACCTATATATAGAATATTGCATTAATACAAGGTTTTAGGAATAAAAATAAATTAAACTAGTCAACCTCTAGGTCATGAAGCCATTTGTAAGTCAAAACAGTCAAACTAGGTCAACTCTATGCCAACCTAGTCAAACTTGGTCAAACTAGCTATTTATAAGTTGTATGAGTCTAATTCTAGGGTTTAGGTCAATACACTATGAAACTAAATCATACTAGCTACGCTAAGATACTAGGACACACAAAAATGTCGTATCATAAGATACACAAGTTTTAATATGAAAAACAGTAATTTATATATATATACAAGACAATACATATAATACCTTAGTTAACTAATGTAATTATAATACCTTGGCTTTACACCAATGCGTATCACACTACCACACACCAATCTCGATACTCAAACCCAATACCTTGGGTATTAACCCACTACCTTGACATTACCTTAGTATCCCAAGGTAACTCAAATCCTAATACATATAGCTAATATATAGCTAAACCCCAAAACTAAACTATATGCTAACTCATAACTTTTAATCTATTACTAACTACTAATATATATTTCATATCAAAACATATATACAAATACCTATATAATAACTCAAAATACTAATCTAACAAATATTTATATATCTATTCTATCTACTAAACTAACAATGCATTTAACTAACTATTATACTAGACTAGTAGCTAACCTTAATACTAACTAACTGAACACACTGACCAATACCTTAACCCCTGAACCTAACCTCTGCTTTGATGCAATGGCAATTGCTCACTGTTGATACCCCTTGCTGTTGGATAACTAATGTCTTGAACTTACATTGTTGCTCCCTATGCTTAGGACCTTGATACACTGTGATGTTGCCCCCGAATCTCCTCTCTGCCTGAAACTACACTGTAGATGCAAATCTACTACAGTGGAGGCATTGCTGAAATATAAATGCAGCCTTGACTGCTTGCTGCACTGAATGGTGGATGCAACAACATGCTGCTAGCAGTGGTCACTACACAGTTGTGCTCGAGTTGCACTGAAGTGTTCCTGCTGTTGGATAACTGTTGTAGCTCTGTGCAAGAGCTACACACTGAATTGGGCTTCAGTGCAGTGCACTGAATTAGCTCTCTGTGTTGTTGATACCCTTGTTTGCAGCTAATTATTGATATGAATGCTCTGATACAGGTATTGCCATTGTTGTTCAGTGATCTAGCTATGCTTCTATACTGCGTTGTGCTTACATCTCAATGCACTACACTGGTTGTCGCTAAATTGCAGTTGTGCATGACTCCCTGCTGCAAATGTGCATAGAGTTGTACTGAATTCATACTTGCTGATACTGTACAGTTGCAGTGCTGGCTCGAGCTGATGTTCAGTTGGTTGCTGCTACCCAATCTGGTTGCTGAGCTCCCTGTGGAGGCTGATACTATGCTGTACTGAATGCCTTGAACTTGCTATTGTATTTCTTGATGTGCATTGCCACTGCATCAACATGCTGTGCACTCTCCCACTGACCCGAGCTCCCCTCACACCTAGCTCACTCACTCACAAACACTAGAACCACTTACTCACAACTCACAATACTATGCATACACGCACACACAAACATATATATATCCTCTCCTATATATGTATCAATCTATATATATAAACACTCTCAACTCTAATATATATATATATATATATATATATATATATATACATATATACATATATATATACATATATATATACACATTTATATAACCATACATATAGATATAGGTATATAAACACATATGCATATAGGTACATCTATACCCCTAGCTATCTATACCCATATACAATACACTATAGGTACAAACACAATACATATATATCATACATAATAACTCATACTAATATATATATACACAAGCCACATTAAATTAAAGAGAAATGAAACAAACATGTGGAGTGCACCGCACCTGTATCACACTAGTTCTATGATACACTTGCGATACGAGTCCACCACATAACCAAACATACCCCAAAGGACACGAGCAAGTCTAAAATAATAAATACGAATAATATGAAGAGTCAATTGTATACCTACGTGTCCGTGTCAAAATATGACATGCACAAACTCCCAAATTAACACATATCACCAAATTGTTGGGATATGACCTATACGTATCCAATTATGGATACGATACTAGACACAAATAAACAAACATATGCCAATTTAGTTTATATGACCAATTAACTAACACAACAAGTGTCAATATCAGATTTTTTTCAAATTTGACACAAAAAGTACCATAACTTTCTCTATAGGCCTCCTATGAACCTAATTCCAATTTCTATGGGTAGCCTATGTATATAGAATAGTTTTTTATGGTTAAATCACATATTTAGAGTCTAATTAAAGGGAAAAAACTGAATTGTACCTATTGGAAGATGGATTCTTAATTAAATCTCAAAAAATAATGAAATGAGCCTTCAACTTGTAGATCCTTGCTCCTCTTTGTAGATCCTTGCTTTCTCTTTATAGATTTAGGAAGAAATTGTGTAGAAATTTGGTGTGGAAATGAAGGAACTTGATTGAGAAAAATTCTAGATCTAGATTTAGAATAAAAAATAAAGAGAGAGAAAGTTTATATCCCCTTTATATAGGCCTCACTTTCCCCTCCCTCAAGCTAATATGTAAAGTCTAAAATACCCCTTGGGGCCTCTCATAAAGAAATTAATTAAGGAGGGAAGGTTCTAGTCTAATGGGTTTAACTTAATTAATCATCTTCCTAATGAATGGACTTATTATTGGGCTCAATTCTAACTAGAATGAAATGTTGGTCCATGGATCTAATCTAAACTAGTTAGGTCTAATAACACAAGTCCAAAAATAAATCTAACATGCCAAAAATAAATAAATAATATAATAAATAAATATTCAACATGCACAATATTTAATTAATTATGAAATGACCAAAATATTCTTTTCTGAAAAATACGGTAGTGACAAGTCTATCCCCGTTAAAATAATTTTATCCTCGAAATTTAAGGGTGATCGTACTTCTTCAAGGTCAAACCCCCATCAATCATAGTCCAATAAGGTCTTATCTAAAATCACGCAAAGAACAGTCCTATGCAAAGACCAACATATATGGTCATGGTCTCCGTCAGTCTTATTACTGCCGTCTCTATCAGGGTATTCTATTAGTTACACTAAATATATAACACAAGCATGCAAAAAGGTACTAAAGAAGCAACCAATCAAAATAGATGAAAGGAACAGAAAGAAAGAACAGAACTCGCTAACCTATCACCTGTAGTATTTGTCTCCTCGACCGTCATCACAAATGCTCCGCCCTGCCGAGGTAGCTCCCTCTGCGGGTGATGAGTAATCTGCGGTGCTACAGGTGGCCTAACTCTACCTCGCTACCCTCGATCTGCATCCTAGCCTAGGCGTTGAAGGGTCCAGAGACAATCCTTCACCATATGCTCCGTTGATCCATAATGTAAGAATACTCCAAGTATCTTCTGGCACATCTCCCAAGTGTGCCCAATCTTCTTATAATAGGTGCATTGAGGAGCATGTTACACCTATCTCTAAGGTTGTTGTGGTATCTGCTATACTGGAGCATGTACTGGAGCAACAATTGGCTCTTGCATCTGATATTGCTGCTGATAAGCTCTGAACTGTACTGAAAATGGTTGTTGCTGAAACTATGGCCTCTTTGTCTGTCCGCACTACTACTGGCACCCCCAAACATATCACGGTCCCTCTTCGACTTCAAGTTCTACTCCCACTCGACCTTGCGTGCCTCCGAAAGTATCTCAGAATATGTCTCATAGAAAGACGGAATGAGAATTTGTAAACCCCCTCACCCAAAATAGGTATTTTGTGTGTATTTTATATTATTATATTTATTATAGATTATTTTAAATATTGAATTTTTTTAGATTATTCTCTTAGTTAATTAGAAAATAAATTTGTTGATATATTTACTTATATAAATATTTATTTAGAATCATTTTTAGGCTATTTTAGATTTTTGGAGATTTTTTTAGAATTTTTAGGTAATTAAAACATAGGGAACGTAAATTTTTAGGACTTCTATGATTTACTATATGACCATACTTGCATATTGTTCCTACCAAATATTTATTTTAGTTTAAAATATTTAATTATATTTTTCTGTAATTTATTTATAAGAAATTTATTTAGATTTTTAAAATTATTTAGGATTTATTTGGATATATATAGTCTTAATATTAGATGCTAATTTAGTGTTAATAGATATTAATAAGATTTTATAAATTATTTGTATTATCTTTAATTATATTTAAGATTATAAATTATTGAGATAAATTCAAACTCTATTTTAAATTAATTCAAATCCTGAGCCTACTAGGAAAATAATTTCATGTATATCCTATCCTTATTTAAACTGATCCTAATCATATTCAAATTAGCCAATCCTACTCGTATTAAATTAATAGTCTACACCATTATAAATACCCCATCCTTCATTTTTTCCCCCAAATTCACCTTTTTTTCTTCCAAAAAGAGTAAAATTCGTCATAAATTCAGCCTCATTTTCTAGTATGTTATGACGACTTAAAAAGACGATATCTCCTAGCTCCGGACTCCAAACGTGCTCCAGTTTTTTTGTAAGAACCATATCAAGGTTAGTTTTCTGAATATATAAATTATTTTAATAATTTCAGAACCTACTTTCGCAGAAAATTCTAAAAGTGTCAGCTGTCCGAAATCAGACGCATTTTGGTATTTTCGAGATTTCGGGAGATCCCGAACTCAAAATTACAAACCGTTTGAAGTTTTAGAAAACTGACATGATGAACTTTCAGAAAAGTATTTTCAAATAATTTAAGTTATAAGTTTATTCTACTGTAAAATTTGTGCAACGTAGACGTAAATAGGAAACCACTAAAAATTGTCATCTGTGCGCCCTAGTGGACATAACTCTTTACCGACTTATGATTTTATAAAACCGTCAAATATGGTGTTCATGTAGTATTGAAATCTATAGGATTCCATACACAAATCTAGGATTTGAGTTGGTTGACTTTTTGGTCAACGGATTGCCTCGATTTGCGTGACATAGATCATAAATCCGTAATATTGACTTTTTTTGGACCAAAATTAGGGTTTAACAATAAAATCAGATTATAATAAGATTAAAATACTATTTTAGGTTATCTTATTCAGAATTAAATAGATTAAAATAGATTAAAATAGAGGAAACTATTCACCCACTTTTGTAACCTAACTTGTTTAATTTATGTGACGGGTAGATCGGACGACGCCTTGAGTTGGGACTTCATTATTTTCAGATCAGGCAAGATACCTTGCCAAATTGCTTACAGTATTTTGCATCTTTAGTATATTTTTGTATATTTATTGCATCTCTATTTATTTATTGCATGTGTAGTTCCTTTCAGTCATTACTATATATTAGATATGTTGACACACACTTGACACTTAGTATCATGAGAGGACAATCATTAGGCGTATGGGCATTTAACCACTCTGGTAAACTGTAGTATATAGCTTGCACTACGGGCGTGTATCGCGCTGGTCGCTACCCCCGCGGTATGTCGATTTCTGATGTCCACTGACGAGTGTGTGAGTTGTGAGGTAGATCGAGTAGCCTACCCTTGCCCATACGTCGAAAAGTTGTCCTCATTTGCATTCATATAGATTGTCTTGTACAGCGTACTTACATAATTTCTACCTATTATGCATGTTTACTGTATTCAAATTGGATTGCTGTTCTGTATTTTGTTACGTCCCTCTGAGGACCTGGTCCCCTGCCAGGTGTATCTGTTCTTGAGTATTTGCAGGAGCACAGATTTGGATGGTTGTATATGTTTCGTGGATGTCTTCTCTTCGAGCCCGTGGTCATTAGCTGGTATTTCTATATTGTGTTGCACTTTTCCATTCGAGTTGGTAGTGGATTTGTTTCCATCCAACTATCATCTTTAGATACTTGTATTGAGATCTAGTTTCATAGATACTGGTTATTTATTCATATTTGATTTTCGTGGATGAGATTTAGTTTATACCTTGTGACTTGTGACATATGTTTATACCAATTGTGGATTTGATATTCATATTACAGCGTACGTATGGGTTATGGTTTCCATATATTGGAGTTGCCATATCCATGCGGCTGGCATGCTTATGTGTTCCTAGTCCTACGTATTTTGGGACTGGGGCATGATAAAATCTTCACTTCCCAATTCACACCCTCGTAGAAATGGATAGCCCGAACTTCTGGCTCTCTCACCAAGTACTCCGCAAATCGGCTCAGCCTTCTGAACTCTGCGACATACTCCTCTTCGGACATGCTCCCTTGTGTAAGGCTGTAACGCCCCAGTCCTAAAATACATAGGACCAGGAATACGTGACACACCAGCTACATATTCGATCAGACTCTGGTCTGACTCGAATACGTATAAGCTGTATAATATAAATGACACTATCTAAATATCCCATAAATGTAAACCTCTATGTCCTAATCCACAATGAACAAAAATATACAAGAAAGAGCTACATGTGCTAAAGTCGGCCGCCCAATAACACACAAACTTGAATAGACTCGAGAAGAGATGAGTCTATAAACTAGGCTACAACAGCAGATAAATAATCCATATGAAATAAGTAACCATAATGCCGGTAGAAATGATATGAGTACCTGGTATAATGCCCGCAAGACATGCAACTCCATCAGCAACTCCAAATGCTCCGTAATCGTCTATGCTGCAAAACTGGCAGGGGACCAGGTCCTCAGAGGGACGTAACAAGGTACAAAAATACAGCATACCAAAGTATAACAGAAAGTACAAGTGCAATGACGTTGTAATCGAGCATAACCAAACTAAGTGAAACACAGTTTGAAGATAATTTTTGACGCGTGGGCTATACAAAATAAAATCGTAGCTCCGAACACAGAGACACACGGGGCATACCGTAGCTCCGAGCACAGATTCACACGGGTGATACAACTACTGTAGATACAGGATTACTATAGAATATAGTACATATACATATATAAGCGCGTGCAAAGGAGTCCAAACGTCTAGTAACTGTCTTCTCCATCCCAAGCGTCAACGATTGTGCTTTGAACCTGAACCTCTATCTAACAGTCTCGTCACACAGAAATAACTCAACAGACATGACCCTAAGGTCGTCCCAGTCTCCGATCACGATGTCAGTATCAGGATACATGAAATCTAGCACGATAACAGTATATGAATGTGTCCTGGGGTGACAATATACTCAGGTACGTACATCGAGGGGTTACGAACATCTAACATTCGTAATAAGACGTTACGACGAACGTCTGCACCCGGTTGTGATCCGGATGCGAAGTAACGATCTAATCAAACTCACGCACAATGCACATAATAAAATAATAAATATCTAGTAACTGAAATATAGGGTGGCAAGGTACACTTGCCTGGGTTTTATCATTAAAAATATTAGCTCTTAATATTAATCAATGCTTTGATAGCACAACATCATTCTACGATAATATGCACCTCAAAATATTCAATGTTCTTGATATTGCAACACTATTTCAATAATTTAATCCTTCTCCTCGATACTAATCAATATTTTAGTATCACCACAACATTTTATAATACTTAAACCTGCTCCTCAATAATAATCAATATGCATGGACTATAACACCCTAAAATCTCACACCTAGCATTCATAAACCCTAGACTTAATCTATATCAATCACACCCTGAACTCAATGCATATAACACCACTCTAAAACTAACAAAGTTATATGTAAATAACTTAAACAACATTTAACTACTCATGGAGAGGGAAAGAGTTTACCTCGATGATGCGTAGTGGTGGTGTTGGCCGGTTGTGTTGTTGACGACAATGGTGAGTGAAGGTGGTGGAGTGATCGAGAGGAGCTGGAGGTTGGCCGAATTGGACGGCGGGAGAGGACTGGAGGTTGAGGTATATGCTCAGCCGAGAATGGTAATGGCGATATGGTGGTGGCATAAGGGGTTGGCCGTCAGAGAATGGTGGGAACAACATGCCAGGGTGGAATGAGCTGCTGGAGGTCGAGCGGGTGCTCGGCCGGTGGTGCAGCAGCTCGTGGAGAAGCTCGTCGGAGCAGTAGCTATCGAGGGGAGTAGGGAAGAATGGCCCTGGTCAGAGAGGCTCGTCGCTGCGCCAGAGCGGGGACAGCGATCGAAGCCACGGGGAGGACAGGCACGCCGGAGCTCGTGCTTGTCCGGGGATTCAACGGGAGGATGGGACAGCTCGTGGGGTGAAGGGACAAGAATCTCGGGGTGAGGTGGCTGACCGGAGCGTTGAGCTCGTTTCAGCAGGTGGCCGAAAGGTGAGGCCGGCCGGAGTGGGGTGAAGTATAGTGGGAGATTGGAAGAAGAAGAAGAGAAGAAGAAAGGGGTTCAATTTTTTTTTTAATGGAGGAGAAGGAGGAGAGAGAGGGGGGGTAAAGTTTTCAAAGCTCCTTGGGATTAGGATCGACATGGGGTAGTGTGTAGAGATTGAGATATTATATAGGGAGTGGTGTGAGGGTTGGATGGTGAGGATTGGCCCAATTCAAATGGGTGGTGGAGATTTTACATGAAGATATTTGTTTCTTCATACAAATAAGAGGGATGAGGGATGTTAACCGGTCAAAGAAGAGGGTTGGCCTCTTCATTTGGCCTTGACCAATGAGGGTAAGCCACATGTCATAATATTTTGCAATTTAGCCCCCTAAGTTTGGGTATTTGTACAAACATATGAAATGATGAAAAATATTGTGGAGGAATTGGTGTTTGGTATTTTGTAGGGTGAAGGGGTGTTGTGTGTTTGGCATGGGCTAAATTAAATGGGCATTGGAATTAAATTAGAATTAAAATAGGATTAGTCAAAGTTGGTATCCCTAAATTAATTAGAATAAATTATCATGTGCTCTTAAATTAAATAGGGCACATGGAACCTCAATTGGGAGTGACACAAAGGTCATGAATGGTGTAGGCTTGGTGTCAGTCTTGGACCCTTTAATTGGTCTGGCTCAATGGGTTGAGATGGTAGCTCAAAATAGATGGCAACGACACAGGTGCGCGACACGGGATTAAATATAGGATTTTGGATACGGGAAATTGTATAATTAATTTAGGGCAAATGGATTTGATTTTGAGGGACGGACAAGTCCAGCACCTAAATTGGCGTGTCAAGTCAAGAGTGTAACGATCTGTTAGAATTTATGGGCTGATATTGGGCTCCGAATAATTGAACAATGGTAGGACACGCCGAGGGTTTAATTAAAATTATCAGACATCTGCAACCTTACTCTAAACCTCAATCATCTGCTGCTAAACCAAAATTTTATATCCCATATCAGACTATCTATAGAAATAAATGAGGAAGTTTACATCCTTCCCAACTTAGAAAACTTTTGTCCCCGAAATTAAAAGTAAAGCACGATAATAGCTAAGAGAATTTAAAAGCAAACTGGTAATCAAATACGGTACGTAAATTCGTACCTTGGTCCTCAAATAAATACGGGAAACATTGTCGAATGGAATCCTCATGCTCCCAGGTAGATTCACTTGGCAAATAATGCTTCCATACAACTCTGACCAGTCAAATAGTCTGACCTCTCAAAGTCTTCTTACTGTGATCGAGTATCTCCACTGGCTGCTCTACGTAAGATAAACTGGGCCCAAATGTAATCTCCGAATGATCAAGCACGTGGCTAGGGTCTGCCACGTATCTCCTCAACTGTGATACGTGAAATACGTCATGCACTCCTTCTAATAATGGAGGCAATGCAAGACGATAAGCTACTTCGCCAACTCGTTCCAAGATGTTAAGAGATCTGATGTACCTCGGACTCAGCTTGCTTCTGCTTTCGAATCTGATGGTACCACGAGTAGGCGATATCTTCAAAAATATATGGTCACCTTTCTTGAACTCTAAAGGTCTGCGGTGCGCTTTTGGCCAATGTTTCTGTCTGTCTTGTGCTGCACGCAGGTGGCTTTGAATCTGCTTGACTTTCTCCACTGTCTGTGTTACCAACTCTGGACCAAGTATCTGACGCTCTCCCACGTAACTCTGACATACTGGTGACCTACACTTCCTGCCGTATAGTGCCTCATAAGGTGCCATCTGTATGCTAGCCTGGTAGCTGTTATTGTAGGAGAATTTCCACCAGGTATAGATGGTTCTCCCAAGATCCTCCAAAATCAATCATGTACGCTCTCAATATATCCTCTAGTATCTGTATCGTGCGCTCTGACTGGCCATCAGTCTGTGGATGATATACAGTATTGAACTTGAGACAAGTTTCTAGACTCTTCTGCATATTCCACCAAAAATGTGACGTGAATCTGGAATCACGATCCGATACGATGCTGACAGGCACTCCATGTAGTCGCACTATCTGCCTCATATACATGTCAGCTAATATCTCCGTAGACTGCCCAACTCCGAAGGGCAAGAAATGTGCAGACTTGGTGATTCTGTCTACGATAACCCAAACTGCATCCTTCCCACTAGGGCTCCACAGGAATCCTGTGACGAAGTCCATGGTAATGTGTTCCCACTTCCACTTGGGAATGAGAAGCGGCTACAATAGTCCTGCAGTCCTCTAATGTTCGGCCTTGACTTGCTAACAAACTAAATATCTCACCACGAATCTTGCAATCTCTCTCTTCATCCTATGCCACCAGAAATGTTGTCTCAAATCTTGGTACATCTTCGTACCCCCGGGATGAATAGAATAAATCAAGCTATGAGCCTCGGTCATCAACTCTTGGCGTAGCTCGCCACTCAGAACGTATAGGCGATATCCATACCTCAATGTTCCGTCTTCATGAATCCTGAGTTCCGTCTGCATGCCGGCCTCTGTCCTCTTTCGTAGACGTCAAAATCTCGCATCTGTAGGCAGGACTGCCTTGATCCTCTCAATCAAAGTAGACTGAACCTTGAGACTGGCCATCTATCCATCCATGCCTGGCAATACAATCTCTATCCCAAGCTCCTGGAGATCCTCTAGTAATTGCCGCTGAGTCGTCAAAAATTATGCCATGGGCTTCCTGCTTAAGACATCTGTTACTACATTCGCCTTGCTAGGGTGGTATTGTAACTCAATATCATAATCTGTCATCAACTCTAGCCAGCGCCTCTGCCTCATGTTGAGCTCCTTCTGCGTGTAGACATACTTCAGACTTTTATGATCTGTATAAATCTTAACACGCTCACCATAAAGGTAGTGTCTCCATAGCTTTAGTACAAATATCACTGCAGCTAGCTCTAGATCGTGTATCAGATAGTTTTTCTTATAAACTCTCAGCTGTCTCAATGCGTAGGCTATCACCTTGCCGTGTTGTATCAGTACACATCCTAATATGCTCCCAGACGCATCACTGTACACCCTTTCGATCCTGAAGGTAGTGTTAAAATCGGTACTGATGTCAGACGCTTCTTCAGCTCATCGAAAGCCGCCTGACACTCGTCGGTCCAGATAAACTCCTCTCTTTTATGCGTTAGTCGCGTCATAGGCGCAGCGATCCTTGAGAAATTTTTCCACGAACCTCCGATAATATCCGACAAGTCCGAGGAAACTCCTAACCTCTGTAACTGATGTAGGGGTAGGCCATGTCTCAACTGCAGCTATCTTCTCCGGGTCAACTGATAGTCCATCTTCGGTGATTATGTGTCCCAGAAACAGTATTCTATCCAAGCAGAACTCATATTTGCTGAGCTTGGCGTACAACCTCTCCTGTCTCAGCGTCTCCAACACGATCCTGAGATGTCTCTCGTGCTCCTCCTGGCTCTTGGAATATACCAAGATGTCGTCGATAAATACCACCACGAACTTATCTAAGTACTGGTGTAAGATATTGTTTATCAGACTCATAAATACTGCTGGCACATTAGTTAAACCAAATGACATGACTAAAAACTCATAGTGCCCATACTTCGTCCGAAAAGTCATCTTCGGGATGTCCTCTCTCCGTACCTTAATCTAATGATAACCGGATCTAAGATCGATCTTCGAGAACACCAATGCACCACTAAGCTGATCAAATAAATTATCGATGCGCGGCAGTGGATACTTGTTCTTTATCGTTACAACATTTAACGCCATATAATCGATACACAAGCGTACGGTCCCGTCCTTCTTCAGTACAAATAGAATGGGTGTTCCCCATGGAGATACACTAGCCCATATGAAACCCTTATCTGAGAGGTCATCTACTTGGACTTTCAACTCAACCAACTCTATCGGTGCTAGTCTGAAGACAAAAAAATAACCGGCTCAGCTCTGGGAGTCAACTCTTTAGCAAACTCTATCTCTCTGTCGGGTGACCGGCCCGAAAGGTTCTCTAGAATCACATCCTCAAACTTTGATATAATACGAGGGTACACTGGTTCACCTTGTATTGTGTGCCCCTAAGGTAGATGGGCACCATACTCCCGGGCTCCCCGAAGAAACTCAACCTTAGGTAATCTGGTGGTCATAAATAATGTAACTATGTCGACAATCTAGTGTCGCGTGGTATTGGCTCAATCAACTCATGCTAGGACGATGTCATCATCCAGACTTAACCTTAAAATAAATTCTCCTGTTCTGTTTACAACATTAATCCACCAAGAGAAAAAGTCTTTCTTGCCTAATGCATAATTTCTCTTCTCCTCAAAGTTTTTCCTAAAATTTTATTCCTCAAATCTCTTCTTTTTGTTATTTATCTCTCTAAGTCCTATAGTACATTAATGGTATCCCTCAAGCACATACTAGAATTCCTGGAATCAGATTATTATCTTCCAAGTGAGAGCCTAAAATTTTATCCTCACCATTTCCTAATATCATTCCTGGTATCGCCATCATATACAAAAACTAAGTTCTAGTATCGGGCTTTGCATTCCCATAAATTATTCTAGGTCATGATCAATAATCTTTCTTGCTCCCCGTACTTCCAAGATCACTGCTGGTAGGGTACTACTGGGTCCAATTCTCTTGCTAGTCTTCCATACCCGTTCTAGAATAAAAAAAGATCCTATCAACCTACCCTACTGAGGGTATAATCTTCTCAGAGATTATTGTATAAATCATGTCTTCTGTCATCTAAACTACGATCTTCTTCCGGAGGAAACCATCAGGCACAAGCGTCCATCTTCCCGAATAATGGGGATAATAAACAATGATAACGATATTGACGAAAATTGAACGAATATAAATTGGAAGTCCAAGGACGATAATCACATACAAAGTGAGTTTTTAAAATCGATTATGGATTGAGATCCTATTCAACAATCATAATATCTATTCATAATTTGCAGGCTCACTTGGCACAGTCAGGTGACCAAGACGATTTAAATCAGACCTGCATGGGCCACCACAAAAACATGTAACGCCCCAGTCCTAAAATACATAGGACCAGGAATATGTGACACACCAGCTACGCATTCGACCAGAGTCTGGTCTGACTCAAATATGTATAAGCTGTATAATATAAAGGACACTATCTAAATATCCCATAAATGTAATCCTCTATGTCCCAATCCACAATGAACAGAAATATATAAGAAAGAGCTACATGTGCTAAAGTCGGCAGCCCAATAACACAAAAACTCGAATAGACTCGAGAAGTGATGAGTCTACAAAAACTAGGCTACAACAGCAGATAAATAATCCATATGAAATAAGTAACCATAATGCCAGTAGAAATGATATGAGTACCTGGTACAATGCCCGCAAGACATACAACTCCATCAACAACTCCAAATGCTCCGTAATCGTCTATGTTGCAAAACTGGCATGGGACCAGGTCCTCAGAGGGACGTAACAAGGTACAAATATACAGCATGCCAAAGTACAATAGAAAGTACAAGTACAATCACGGTATAATCTAGCATAACCAAACTAAGTAAAACACAGTTTGAAGACAATATTCGACGCATAGACTGTCCAAAATAAAACTGTAGCTCCGAACACAGAGACACATGGGGCGTACCGTAGCTTCGAGCATAGAGTCACACGGGTGATACAACTACTCTAGATACGGGATTACTATAGAATATAGTACATATAAATATATAAGCGCGTGCAGAGGAGCCCAAACGTCCAGTAACTATCTTCCCCATCCCAAGCGGTCAACGATTGTGTGTTGAACCTGAACCTCTATCTAATAGTCTCGTCACACAGAAATAACTCAACAGACGCGACCCTAAGATTGTCCCAGTCTCCGGTCATGATGTCAGTATTAGGATACAGGAAATCTGGCACGATAACAGTATATGAATGTATCCTGGGGTGACGATATACTCAGGTACGTACATCGAGGGGTTACGAATATCTAATATTCGTTACAAGATGTTACGACGAACGTTTGCACCCGGTTGTAATCCGGATGTGAAGTAACGATCTAATCAAACTCACGCACAATGCACATAATAAAATAATAAATATCTGGTAACTGAAATATAAGGTGGCAAGGTACACTTGCCTGGGTCCGGCCGCTGAAGTTGGGGATCCAGTACAACATCCAAGTTCGCAGGTCCCGTAGTACCTAGAGACGAGATACAAGCTTAAATCAATAACCATCACGAGACTGAAATAAGATGTGACACATGTCTAACATAGGCTACAATCTCAGTTACAACTCACCTAGACACGAAGCTAGAGGGTTGACCAAGGTAGGTTACATCTAACACGATCTATCACAGTATACTATCATCAGACAATCCTCAATCTTATATCTCACCACGGTGTCTATCCGTATCTCAAGCCATGATCAATCCTCAGGTTTCACCCCGGTGTTTTCAGACGTTAATATGTATAATTAATTATTATCCTCAAAATAAATAAATAATTATTTATTAAACCCTCAATGATATACAACCTTTACCATTTCACAATAAACCTACTACTCAATTAAGTTCATCATTACTCATCAAACGTCAATGAAGGGTTATTGGTTCAATATTACACACTACTACACAACAATCACCTTCTCCTCAATTTCCATCAGTGTTTCATCATTAAAAATATTAGCTCTTAATATTAATCAATGCTTTGATAGCACAACATCATTCTAAAATAATATGCACCTTAAAATATTTAATGTTCTTGATATCGCAACACCATTTCAATAATTTAATCCTTCTCCTCGATACTAATCAATATTTTAGTATCATCATAATATTTCACAATACTTAAACCTGTTCCTCAATAATAATCAATATGCTAGACTACATATAACACCCTAAAATCTCACACCTAACATTCATAAACCCTAGACTTAATCTATATCAATCATACCCTGAACTCAACGCATATAACACCACTCTAAAACTAACTAATTTATATGTAAATAACATAAACAACATTTAACTACTCATGGAGAGGGGGAGAGTTTACCTCGACGATGCGTAGTGGTGGTATTGTTGACGACAGTGGTGAGTGAAGGTGGTTGAGTGGTCGAGAGGAGTTGGAGGTTGGTCGAATTTGACGGCGGTGGAGGACTGGAGGTCGAGGGATATGCTCGGCCGAGAATGGTTATGGCGATGTAGTGGTGGCGTGAGGGGTTGTCCGCCAGAGAATGGTGGGAACAACAGGCCAGGGGGAATGAGCTGCTGGAGGTCGAGGGGGTGCTCGGCCGGTGGTGCAGCAGCTCGTGGAGAAGCTCGCCGGAGCAGTAGCTATCGAGGGGAGTAGGAAAGAACGACCCTGGCCGGAGAGGCTCGTTGCTGCGCCAGAGGGGGGACAACGGTCGAAGCCGCGGGGAGGACAGGCACGTTGGAGCTCGTGCTCGTCCGGGGATTCAGCGGGAGGATGCGGCAGCTCATGGGGTAGAGGAACAGGAATCTCGGGGTGAGGTGGCTGACCGGAGCGTCGAGCTCGTGTCAGCAGGTGGCCGGAAGGTGAGGCCAGCCGGAGTGGGGTAAAGTTAAGTGGGAGAATGGAAGAAGAAGAAGAAGAGAAGAAGAAGGGGTTGGATTTTTTTTAATGGAGGAGAGGGAGGAGAAAGAGGGGGGGTGAGGTTTTCAAAGCTCCCTTGGGATTAGGGCCGGCATGGGGTTGTGTGTAGGGATTGAGACATTATATAGGGAGTGGTGTGAGGGTTAGATGGTGAGGATTAGCCCATTTCAAATGGGTGGTGGAGATTTCACATGAAAAGATTTGTTTCTTCATGCAAATGAGAGGGATGAGGAATGTTGACCAGTCAAATAAGAGGGTTGGCCTCTTCATTTGGCCTTGACCAATGAGGGTTGCCACATGTCACAATATTTTGCAATTTAGCCCCCTAAGTTTGGATATTTGTACAAACACATGAAATGATAGAAAAAATTATGGAGGAATTGGTGTTTGGTGTTTTGTAGGGTGAGGGGGTATTGTGTGTTTGGCATGGGCTTAATTAAATGGGCATTAGAATTAAATTGGGATTAAAATAGGATTAGTCAAAGTTGGTATCCCCAAATTAATTAGAATAAATTGTCATGTGCTCTTAAATTAAATGGTGGCACATGGGACCTCAATTGGGAGTAACACAAAGATCATGAATGGTGTAGGCTTGGTGTCAGTCTTAGACCCTTTAATTGGTCCGGTTCAACGGGTTGAGATGGTGGCTCAAAATAGTTGACAACGACACAGGTGCACGATACGGGATTAAATATAGGATTTTGGATACGGGAAATTTTGCAATTAATTTAGGGCACAATGGATCTGATTTTGAGGGACGGACAAGTCCAGCGCCTAAATTGGCGTGTCAAATCAAGAGTGCAATGATCTGTTAGAATTTATAGGCTGATGTTGGGCTCCGAATAATTCAACAATGGTAGGACGCGTCGAGGGTTAAATTAAAATAATCAGACATCTGCTGCTAAACCAAAATTTTCGGAGCTAATCAGACATCTACTCTAAACCTCTAAACCTCAATCATCTGCTGCTAAACCAAAATTTTCCATCCCAAACCAGACTATCTATAGAAATAAATGAGGGGGTTTACAAAGGCTCTCAAACTGCCTTCCTAATTCTAATCTGTCTACCCGAACAAAGAATATATTCTTAAAGAGATCCTTGAACACCTCTCAAGACTGCCCCGTATCAATAAGAAGTGGCTTATTCCTGAACTAAGTGTGGGCAATGTCAAACAGTTAAAGTCCTACCGCCTCAACCTTCAGATCCTATGCAAGACCGGACACCCTCATGAGACGCTCGATATCTTCAAGAAATCGTCAGCATAGACTATACCTTCTGTCCCCTTGAAACTCGAGGCTTAAGCTTCTTAAAATTTTGAATGTTGCCTAGCTCGAGTTGAACATCCTGTGGCTGTGGAGGAGCCTCTCTCTGAACTGCTGCAATAGCTACATGATGGATATTTTCCATACTCTGCCGCATCATATCTGACTGTCTGTGCTGGGCCTCTATCTGTGTCCTCTGTAACTCCATCATCTCTCTAAACAGTGCAACCATCGGCGCGACATCTCCTGAAAATAGAGGTTGTGGAAGTCCCTCCGAAGCAACTGGGATATTCCTTGAAATAGGTGGAGAAGAACCCCCGAAGGCAGCCGAGACTCCTACGTGAACTGATATCGTAGAAGGTACAAACTCTACTGCCTAAGTGAAAGATTCAGAGGTGGCAGACCTCGCAAAAACTGCTCCCGATCGATGAGATCTGGTCTTCGGTAGCATCATAAAGACAGATCAAAATAAAAGATATCAATTTGACACAAGATAAGATATTATCAAGAAAGAACAACAATATTCAGAAGGAATCAAAAGTAGCGATTTCAAATCAGGTTAGAATTCTTAATTGTGATTGAGTATCCCTCTCTAATCCTAGTGTCCTATATCCTATCACAGGCTCGCAGTAGTACAACTAACTCTTTGCACTACCACGACATCGCACTATTGCGAAGCCTGACCTGTATAGGCCACCACTAAAAATGTGTCACAACCCGCACCCGGTGTAGGAATGCAAGTTGGGAACAACGCCCAGCCTACGCCGCAGCATCGACAGTAGAACGTTGTCTTGGTCAACTATACTATCTAATTATCTCACAATAATGTATAAACCTCCAATAATATCTCAACTCCAAGAAGAGTGTAATAAACTTAGTACAACACAATACTCAATTATATTTCTTTCTCACGAGAAGACATCACCAAAGTCTAACATAACTATGCAGTTAAAAATATAACAACAATAAATAAAAATAATAACTAAATCTCAAATATATGCCAAAAATAAATCTGGTACCAAAATGCTAAAGAGAACTAACTATGCTAACTAGTGAATTCGGCTAAATCTCCCGGCAGTCACTCCAGAACTAGTGGGTCCAAGTCTGCACCACCTATAGGCTGAGGTCCGTAGTATGTCGAATACCAATCTCCCGGATCCTCTGAAAATATTTTCCAGTTAGGAATGGAGCCAAGTACAACCCAATATTAGTTCTAATTAATTAACAAAAACTATAAAACAATAATATAGAGGATGCATCTACGATGAAAAATATAACTGATAATCAAGAACAATAAAAGAATAGGCAATACTAGCAACAGAATATAATCAATGCGTACAAGAATGAGGAAAAAAAACTATAATATAATAAATAGAATAAGATAATCATTGAACTGGATATGGAATCTACAATAACTATGTGTTTTGAGATACTAACTAAATATGTGATCGACCTGGGAGATTCAATTATTATACTAAGGAGCTAACTCATCCATACATGAATTGCATGGTTAGTTAGTAGCCAATGATTACACTACTAGCCGATAGTTCTTGATCACATATTTAATTGGTATTTCCCCCGTCCTGACTGATACGATGGATCGAATCATGACACGTTACTAGTCAATTTATCTAATGTTTAATCTACAATATTCAATGTTATCCAATACCAACAAGGACAGTATTCGATACCATCTCAATAATCAAGGTAACATCTTATGACTGACGATCCAATAATAATACCAATCTGTGTACCATCGTGTCAAGAATCATAAGTAATATTTCTAAATACTTGAATTATAGTAGTAATCAAATAATATAAACTATTAGAGAATGTACTCGCCTGTGGTCCAGAGAAAATGATGAAAAATAGTATCCGAACTGGTATCACAGACCTATATATGGAATATTGCATTAATATAAGGTTTTAGGAATGAAAATAAATTAAACTAGTCAACCTCTAGGTCATGAAGCTATTTCTAAGTCAAAATAGTCAAACTAGGTCAACTCTATGCCAACCTAGTCAAACTTGGTCAAGCTAGCTATTTTTAAGTTGTATGAGTCTAATTCTAGGGTATTAGGTCAATACGCTATGAAACTAAACCATACTATCTACGCTAAGATACTAGGAGACACACAAAAATGTCGTATCATAAGATACGCAAGTTTTAATATAAAAAACAGTAATTTTTATATATATACAAGATAATACATATAATAACATAGCTAACTAATGTAATTAGGATACCTTGGTCTTGCACCAATGCGTATCATACTACTACACACCCATCTCGATACTCAAATCCAATACCTTAGGTATCGATCCACTAACTTGATATTACCTTAGTATCCCAAGGTAATTCAAATCCTAATACATATAGCTAATATATAGCTAACCCTCATAACTAAACTATATGCTAACTCATAGCTATTAATCTATTACTAACTACTAACATATATTTTATATCAAAACATAGATACAAATACCTACATAATAACTTACAATACTAATCTAACAAATATTTATATATATATTCTAACTACTAAACTAACAATGCATTTAACTAACTATTATACTAGACTAATAGCTAACCTTAATACTAACTAACTGAACACACTGACCAATACCTTAACCCCCGAACCTAACCTCTGCTTTGATGCAATAGCAACTGCTCACTGCTGATATCCCTTACTGTTGGATAACCGTTGTCTTGAACTTACCTTGCTGCTCCCTGTGCTCGGGCCTTGATACAATGTGATATTGCCACTGAATCTCCTGTTTGCCTAAAACTGTACTGCAGATACAAATCTGTTACAGTGGAGGCATTATTGAAATATAAATGCAGCCTTGACTGCTTGCTGCACTGAATAGTGGATGCAACAACATGCTGCTAGCAGTGGTCACTACACAGTTGTGCTCGAGTTACACTAAAGGGTTCCTGCTGTTGGATAACTGTTGTAGCTCTGCGCAAGGGTTGCACACTAAATTGGTCTTCATTATAGTGCACTGAATTAGCTCTCTGTGTTGTTGATACCCTTATTTGCAGCTAATTGCTGATATGAATGCTCCGTTACAGGTATTTCTATTATTGTTCAGTGATCTAGCTATACTTCTATACTGTGCTGTGCTTGCATCTCAGTGCACTGCACTTATTACTGCTAAACTATAGTTGTGCACAACTCCCTGCTGTAAATATGCCCAGAGTTGCACTGAATTTGTACTTGCTGATACTGCACAGTTGCAGTGCTGGCTCGAGCTGATGTTCAGTTGGCTGCTGCTACCCAAGCTGGTTGTTGATCTTCCTGTGGAGGCTGATACTGTGTTGTACTGAATGCCTTGAACTTGCTGTTGCATTTCCTGATGTGCATTACCACTGTATCAATATGCTGTGCACTCTCTCACTGACCCGAGCTCCCCTCACACCTAGCTCACTCACTCACAAACACTAGAACCACTTACACACAACTCATAACACTATGCACACACACATACATACATATGTATCCTCTCCTATATATGTATCAATCTATATATATAAACACTCTCAACTCTAATATATATATATATATATATATATATATATATATATATATATATATATATATATAACACCATACATATAGATATAGATATAGGTATATAAACACATATGCATATAGGTACATCTATACACCTAGCTATCTATACCCATATACAATACACTATAGGGACATACACAATACATATATATCATATATAATAACTCATACTAATATATATATATATAAACCATATTGAATTAAAGAGCAATAAAACAAACACGTGGAGTGCACCGTATCCGTATCCGTATCACACTAGATCTATGATACACTTGCGATACGAGTCCACCACACAACCAAACGTACTCCGAAGGACACGAGCAAATCTAAAATAATAAATACGAACAATATGAAGAGTCAATTGCATAACTACGTGTCCGTATCAAAATACGACATGCACAAAATTTCGTGTCGGAGGAAAAAACCCCAAATCAATATATATGACCAAATTATTGGGATACGACCTACACATATCCAATTATAGATATGATACTAGCCATAAACAAACAAACACATGTTAATTTTGTTTATATGATCAATTGACCAACACAACAAGTGTCATTCTTGAAATTTCCCCAAATTTGACACAAAAAGTACCATAACTTTCTCTATAGACCTCCTATGAACCTAATTTCAATTCCTATGGGTAGCCTATGCATGTGGGATGGTTTCTTATGGTTAAATCACATATTTAAGTCTAATTAAGTAGAAAAACTAAACTGTACCTATTGAGAGATGGATTCCTAATAAAATCTTCAAAAATGGTGAAATGAGCCTTCAACTTGTAGATCCTTGCTCCTCTTTGTAGATCCTTGCTTCCTCCTTGTAGAACCTTGCGCCTTTTTATAGATCCTTGCTATAATAGCCTCCGATGATGATTTGGGAAAGAATTTGGTGGAAATTTGGTGTGGAAATGAAGGAATTTGGTTGAGAAAAATTCTAGAACTAGATTTAGAATAAAAAATGAAGAGAGAGAAAGTTTTCATCCCCTTATATAGGCCTCACTTTCTCCATCCCTTAAGATAATATATAAAATCTAAAATACCCCTTGGGGCCTCTCATGAAGGAATTAATTAAGGAGGGAAGGTTCTAGTCTAATAGGTTTAACTTAATTCATCCTCCTCCTAATGAATGGACTAATTATTGGGCTCAATTCTAACTAGAATGAAATATTGGTCCATGGATCTAATCACTAACATAAGTCCAAAAATAAATTTAACATGCTAACAATAAATAAATAATACAATAAATAAATATTCAACATGCATAATATTTTATTAATTATGAAATAACCAAAATATCCTTTCCTAGAAAATACGGTAGTGACAGATTTTAAGGAATGGTTCGAACGATTATTCGTGTCGAAAAGATAGGAAATAAATATGGTTGCGTGGATGACTGTCGATAGAGGTATATCCGAAACTAAGATTTATCAAGGCGACGCTAGGGGATTGCGTAGGAGTTCTAAGGAATAAATCAGATGGACATACGAGCAATACAAAGACGATTAAGGACTTATTTGGATGACTTGATTTCTGATTGGTCTATGCGAGAGCTCAGGAATGAATAAGAGATTTGAGAATAGAGTGAGTTTTAAAGATTTGTAGAGTATAGCTCGAACCCTGAGTTGTGTATGGACCGTCTTGGAGAATGTTTGAGCGAATTAGGAATTTTGGGGTAGTAACGAATCTTTTAGTAGCGATATAATTATGAAAAACCTTAGTATAAGCAATGTCTAGCAAGTAGAAAATTCAAAGGTCTCGTACGAGATTTGGTTCGAATGATTAAAAATATGTTGAGCAAGTAATAAGGCTTATATCGAATAGGGATTCAGAGTAAGGAAATTAATATCTTGGTCGAGAAAATATTGTGGATCGTACGTATGATTTTGAATTAAATTAAATGGATTAAAATTTAAGTTTTAGATGGAATACTAGAGGATGCGATCGGAGTTAGTACAATTTAAACGATAGCATGAACGAAGGATAGAGCGCATGAAAAAAATTAGATTTAGTAAGATATCGCCCGATAGAATTTAGCCCGAGTATGGATGACTGTAGTTTCAAATTTTGAAGACTTGATATGGTATCTATAGTTGAAAGATAGCACAAATTGATACAAGTTTGAGAATTTATGGTTTGATATTTGAGGTAGGCGATAACAGACGTAATCTTAAATTTGGACAAACGATCCTGAATCTAGTTTAAACGATCGTTCGACATTAGGTCCAGATAAAACAATTATCCCGCGACAACGTTGGCGTGGTAATTTTACGTCCAGCGGGGATAATCAAACTCGTTGCAGATCAGGGCCTAATATGTTCGATGATTATGCAGACAAACTCGATTAAATGGAACATAATAAAGGAAAATAGACTTTGGCTAAAGTATTTAAACTTAGTTGTTTGAGGAATGCTTGTGGTAGACTTAAGATTGATCAAATAGTAACATTAAAGTTAGACAATCTGGCTAGACAAATTATAATCATGACATGAATAGTTATTAGATGAGTATGACTTGATGGATTAATATATAACTTGGATAAAACAGAGTGTAATGATAAGAAGTCTTGGTCATTTCGAAGATAACCATAACATTTGACGTTCTTGTTTTATGCGAGCGCAACTCCAGGATCGCACATGTGTCATGTTCGGATGAGGGCGATTATCCTGCGGGAGCGTTGGCATGGTAATTTCACATCTAGCAGGGATGATCGAACTTACGGGAGATCGGGGCTTGACGATTGGAGGATCATTTTGACTTGTGGTTTGACACGAGAAGACGATTTTTAGGATACAAGTAAATCAAAAAAATTTCGAGGATGAGTTAGTCGAGAACGTAAAGTACGACATGCTTGATGGTTTCGTGATGGATAGGTGAATCGTATATGATGACTTAGAGTTATGATTGAGATCGAAGACTTAGAAATTGAATCGTGACTTGGTGGTCTAGACTTAGAAAATGACATATTTATTCTACCAAAATATTTGATAAGATAGACCATGTGAATCACTAGGTTTAACGTGTGACATGATATATCATGGATTTGGCTGAACGAACGTGTCTTAGGAATGGCTTTGCCGAACGAACTCGGACCCTATGCAACAAATGTCATGATACAAGTAGGATGATCACTGCTTGATGTTTAGAAATCTGAGTGAAGAGATCTTGAGTAGAATATTATGTACAAACAAATAATGGTTTGACCTTAGAAATTGGGGTGAGCGTCGTGCAACAAATTTGCACAATAATAATCGTAAACTTGTAATGTAGCTATGACCTTATGAGCCGACCTAGCGGTTAGGCAGACGACCTTATGCCGAGTGAAAGAACTTGTGTGACCGACTTTAGACTATTGCTTGGGCAAGCCATAAAACTAGGGATGCAAGATTTAGAGTATTACTCAAACCCAATACCTTGGGTATCGACCCACTACCTTGACATTACCTTAGTATCCCAAGGTAATTCAAATTCTAACACATATAGCTAATATATAGCTAACCCCCATAACTAAACTATATGCTAACTCATAGCTATTAATCTATTACTAACTACTAACATATATTTCATATCAAAACATAGATACAAATACCTACATAATAACTCACAATACTAATCTAACAAATATTTATATATCTATTCTAACTACTAAACAAACAATGCATTTAACTAACTATTATACTAGACTAATAGCTACCTTAATATTAAATAACTGAACACACTGACCAACACCTTAACCCCCGAACCTAACCTCTACTTTGATGCAATAACAATTGCTCACTGCTGATACCCCTTGCTGTTGGATAACTGCTGTCTTGAACTTACATTGTTGCTCCCTGTGCTCAGGGCCTTGATACACTGTGTTATTGCTACCAAATCTTCTCTCTGCCTGAAACTACACTAAAGATGCAAATCTGCTACAGTGGAGGCATTATTAAAATGCAAATGCAGCCTTGACTACTTGCTGCACTGAATGGTGGATGCAACAACATGCTGCTAGCAGTGGTCACTACACAGTCGTGCTCGAGTTGCATTGAAGTGTTCCTGCTGTTGGATAACTGTTGTAGCTCTGTGCAAGAGCTGCACACTGAATTGGTCTTCAGTGCAGTGCACTGAATTAGCTCTCTGTGTTGTTGATCCCCTTGTTTGCAGCTAATTGCTGATATGAATGCTCTGCTACAGGTATTGCCATTGTTGTTCAGTGATCTAGCTATGCTTCTATACTGTGTTGTGCTTGCATCTCAGTGCACTGCACTTATTGCTGCTAAAATACAGTTGTGCATGACTCCTTGCTGCAAATGTGCACAAATTTGCACTGAATTGATACTTGCTGATACTACACAGTTATAGTGCTGGCTCGAGCTGATGTTCAGTTGCCTGCTGCTACCCAAGCTGGTTGTTGATCTCCCTGTGGAGGCAGGTACTGTACTGTACTGAATGCCTTGAACTTGCTGTTGCATTTCCTGATGTGCATTGCCACTGCATCAACATGCTGTGCACTCTCCCACTGACCCGAGCTTCCCTCACACCTAGCTCACTCACTCACAAACACTAGAACCACTTACACACAACTCACAATACTATGCACACACACACACACATACATATATATCCTCTCCTATATATGTATCAATCTATATATATAAACACTCTCAACTCAACTCTAAAATATATATAGATATAGATATATATATACAAACATACATATACACATATAGATATATCACTCATACATATATACATATAGATATGCATATGCACTTATATATATATATATATATATATATATATATATATATATATATATAACCATACATATAGATATAGGTATATAAACACATATGCATATAGGTACATCTATACACCTATCTATCTATACCCATATACAATACACTATAGGTACATATACAATACATATATATCATACATAATAACTCATATATATATATTTATATATATATATACATAAGCTACATTAAATTAAAGAGCAATAAAACAAACACGTGGAGTGCACCGCACCTGTATCACACTAGATCTATGATACGCTTGCGATACAAGTCCACCACACAACCAAACGTACCTCGTAGGACACGATAAGTCTAAAATAATAAAAACGAATAATAAATACGAACAATACGAAGAGTCAATTGTATACCTACGTCTCCGTGTCAAAATGTGACATGCACAAAGCCCATTAAATCAAAAGGAGAACTAAAATACTTGATTTGATTAACAAACTAAAAAAGTACAGAGAAGTCCTAGAAGACAATCTAAGTACAAATTTGTTTTCTGGGGGTTCTCTGTACTTTCTTTAGTTTGTTAATCAAATCAAGTTCTTTTAGTTCTCCTTTTGATTTAATGGCAGACAAGATGGCGACTCTGCTGGGGACGTCCTTCTCCTCTGATGAGAAGTTGGTGACATGGTCCGATGCGGCCAAGCTCAGCTCAACACAAAAGATGCTGGTAGTTCACTTCGACCAGCAAGCGTTTGAGGAAATGCTCTCGGAAGGAAGTGCTAGTCCTTCGCAAATGCTAGCCAAGCCCAAGAAGACCCGCTGGACATGGTTAGCAAAGTCCGTTGTTCCTCTCCCAACTGCGGAGAAGTTGCTTCCCGCCTATTACTCTGTTGCTAATGATTATCATCAGGCGAACACCCAAGACGTCCACGTCTATACAACATCCCTGTCTGACGTAGAAACTGCTCAATACCCAGACTCTGGCAGAGAAAAGCACTACGATGCCAGATGTTCTGGTTCTGAGGCAGGTTCTATGTGGCCAAGAAGGAGTCCACATAAGACTAACCATATGACACTAGCTCACAGCCTCAGGCAGATGGCCGCATGCGGCCTTGACAGTAACATAACTTTTATTTTCGATCGTATCTCATATGGTGCAGATCCTATGCGGATTGTCGAGAATGGCAAAAGCCCAAACTTAGACTCTTTATACTACGCGCCTACAAGTGCTAAGTAAAAGAAGCCTGGAGCAATACGAGCTCGTCAGGCTCAAGCAACTGTCCTGTCAGCTGACTGCCAGCAGGCACCGTTAACAATTACATGGGTCCCTGATGAAAGCTATATAAGAATGCCTCGTACG
Source organism: Iris macrosiphon (assembly GCA_036927795.1). Lineage (NCBI taxonomy): Eukaryota > Viridiplantae > Streptophyta > Magnoliopsida > Asparagales > Iridaceae > Iris > Iris macrosiphon. The sequence continues at coordinate 14,124,804 of JAYESA010000006.1, forward strand.
TCCAGCCCGTAGCGGCAAATAGATAGCATCAGTCTCAAAAGTCTTCTACTAATGATCCGAGAGAAGTTCTTGTACGAACCCCGGATCAGGGAGCAAATACAACACCTACGCACTTATGCGCTTGGTACTTCTAGTCCCACAAAAGGGTACAAAGGTGGAACAACCCTTGCTTGACTTGCGTTATGTTATCAATCACAAGCGTAAGGCAAGGAAAATAACTATTGTCGGTAAAATGTCCCCTCTATGACATCACTGTGCCAGGATCATTATCAATTGATGCTACAATAAAGTGGCAACACCCACAAGAAGGCAGTCGACCTTCCAATGACTACACCAGAAAATACCTATCCAGCAACAACCCGGAGATCAGGTGCAAGTACCAGAGGAGGAGAAGCTGTCATTCACCTCATGCTACTCGACTCGGAAGCTTCTCGCCACCAAGGGAGAAAAAAAGTCGGGTACCTCCACTCCGTCGCACTCTACCAGTGCATTACGAAGGCGACTACCAGGAGGACCAGCAGCAGGACCTGTCAAAGGTATTTTCCAAAGAACTCGCTCAAAGAAGAAGCTCCTAGCAGTTGGGGGTAGTTTTTCCTCAGAACTACTGGGTGTTGCACAAGCTGGGGGTAGTAATCCCCCGGACCTATACAACAATCCGATGTTCCGAGGAGATGAGGTTTCCCAAGGAATGGACATTGAAGTCCCTGGGGGTAGCCACCTTCGGAGAGAAGATGCCACCTCCTACGCTAGGGGTAGTATTCCATCAGAGTCCGAACTTGATGCAGTACTACCATATCTCCCTGACGACTATTCATTACAAGATTTTGATGCGGAAAGTGCTACGTCAACCGTCCCTTCCTACTCGCCTCATGTAAGAACGACATATATGACAGAGGACGATCATAAAGGTCCTAGTGACCGACAATGCCTCAAAACCATCGAGGCCATGATGCATACTATGAGCCAGTCAATGCAAGACTTGACCCAAGCAGTACTAGTTATCAAGGCGACTATAGCCTCCCAATCACCAAGGGCCTCAGGTCAAGACCCTGGAACTAATGCAGTTTCAAATACAACCGCTTCCCCCTTTGGCGGATATCATTCTCTACCAAGGTCGTCTGCTCCCCCGCGACAAATAAAGCTAGGAAAGCGATGAGGGTGGTCCGAGAACTCTTAGTCCGCCTAGATTCTATAAAAAATTGGGACTCACTCCACGATTTTAGAATACGGCAGCCATATCCGCTGGAATGGAGGGATGTACCATATCCATCCAAATACAAACTCTTCAATATTTATATATTTGACGGAAAGTCCTTCCCCAGCCGGTATATGAGCTACTTCGAAACTACGTTGGGACACCTACACCGTAATGATGCTATCCTCACTAGGCTCTTCGTCGGGGCATTATCCAGGGTGGCCTTCGACTGGTTTAGTAGTCTCCAAGATAACTGTATATCATCGTTCGATGACCTTAAGAGTCTTTTTCTTCAAAGATTCTATGAGGCAGGAAGTGACATGACAAAGTCCTCCCTGATGGACGTGTCCAGGAAAAAAAGTAACTAGCAAGAAATTATATCGAGCAGTTCTGGCAAGCTGCGCTAAGGCTGCCTCCTGGAAATCCTGAGACAACGTTGATGGAAATATTTTGGAGAAACCTACTTCCGACAGTCAGCCTCTACATGGGTGATAGTCAGCTTAAAGACTAGACGACATTCATTATAAATGTTGTCGATATCGAGAAAAAATTCAAGAATGCCCGATACTTGGGCATACAGATCCCTGTCGCCGATGACTAAGAAAAATATCACAACAACAACAACAATAGAGGCAACACCAGCCGCGACGAAAAAGAAAACAAGCCTTGGTCGCCAACTTAACCAAGAAGCCAGAGCAAAAAACAGGAGAAAGCTCCAAAACTAAAGGAGGCCTACTCTTTCGAAGATGGTGATGTCATGCCCATCTTTGACATACTGATGCAGGGAGGTAAACTTTGGCTCCCCGACGTCAAACACCAGCCGAAAGCAGCATACTTAAATAATCGAAAGTATTGTCACTTCACCCGCTACGTCCACCACCCGACGCAAGACTGCTACACCTTAAAGTGGTACATCCAACGTCCGATCGATACCAAAGCTCTCTCCTTGGAATTTCATGACATAATAGTTCATGCCAATACGGTTTTCCTCCAATTCGGGAACTTTTCTGAAACAGAGGTCCAAGACGGAGTGATCCCGATTTCTAGGGCGACAATAAAAGTTGTTAACCTTTCACCAGCTCGAGACCAGACAGCCGGGCTGATACCTCTTACCATATCATGGGGGAGAGGTTATGTGGATTCATCCCGACCTTGCTCCAGACCTAATGCAGCAAGTAACGCCTTCTGCCGCCAAGTCCAAGGGACGAAAGTACAAATCCTACCACATGGTGTCCTTCACCACCGAGGAAGCCATGGCATGCACAACCCTGTCAGGACTCACCTACTAGCGGGATTATAACACCCTCGATGGCGATACTCCTACAGCACCTACGGCCTTTGAGCCAGTTCTATCCCAGCCTCCCACGACAGACAAATCTAGGCAAAAGGAGGTTCGCTTCGACAAACTGCTACGCAAAAATATAGGTCATGAATTAGAAAAATCCAACAACTTTGACATCCTAGCACAACTGGCCAACACTATAGAGAAGTTGTCATTATTCGAGCTTCTACAGCTCTCTAGAGACATTCGGGCTACTCTGAGTGAGGCACTATAGAATTTTGACACCTACCTGGCGCAGGTTAAACCGTCAGCTGAAGATCCGACTGCTTGCCCCTACTGCAATAATATCGTGGAGGCAATACCCAACATCACTTACTTGTAACAGGATATATTGCTAAAGAACAACCGACATGATCATCCCTTGTATAACACTGGGTACATCGGCGCCATTAAGGTGGAGAAGATGCACATTGATCTCGGTTCATCAATCAGTATCATCCCGCGGAGTTTACTTCAGACCTTGGGCATCCTGATGCATCGGTTGGTAGCCACTAATACTGCCATCAGTGACTTCAACGCAGAAAGAAGCTACCCCCTGGGTAAGATTAACCTGAAATGCCAGATCGACGACTTAAAGACAGAGATCACTTGTTATGTCATTGACGTATATGTATCCTATAATATCCTACTAGGACGACCTCAGATACACCAATACATGATCGTGCCATCAACTCTATAGTAATGTCTAAAGTATGAGGAGGACCATAGAACAGTTAAGATAAAATTTGCGTATGTTAACCCGTTTAAAGGGGTCGAGGCCTACTACTCTGATTAAATCCTCTACAAGCAAGTCCACCGAGATGAAGGTGGCAATAATGCTGACGATGAGGCATAGGCTGGGACTATACCAGATGAACCCTTGGAAGTTTGTCTAAAGGCACGTGCTCCCGACACAACTGCTCCCATTGTCATGAAACTGCATATGAAGGCACCCGAACCTTTGGTCGTCCGCCTTCGCAGGCCGAATCGACTACCAAAGAAAGATTCGACACCGTCTACAATATTCGAACCTATGGTCATTCACCTTCATAGGCCGAATCAACCGCAGAGGGAACATCCGGCATCATTTACGCCTATGGTCGTTTACCTTCGAAGACCACCAAGGGTAGCTGTCACGACCCACACCCAAAAGTTGGACATAAGTCGTGGGTACGTCCAGGCTAGCCAAAACACTAAAATAACTAATAAAAAAATAATACAACCAATAATTAAATATTAATACAAATATTTATGATAAATACACAATTAACCAAATTAAAAAAAATACCCTGCTCTGAAAATGGGGTAGTGACAAGCATATCCTCCTTAGAAAATTTTGTTCTCAAAATTTAAAGTCGATCGCACTTCTTCTAGGTCAAACCCCTAACAATCACAGTCAAGAAAATTCTACCTAAACAACATGCAAGATCATGGTCCTACTGGTCGTGTTATCTCAATCTCAATTAGGGTCACTACACTATCTACCACATCACAAGAAAAAGTCTAACAGGTACTAATAAAGCATACCACAATTAATGGAAAAGGATAGGTAGAAGAACAAAGAGACAAACCTGCTAACCCGACACCCGTAGCATCGGCCTCCTCGACCATCATCGCATAAGACCTGCCCTGCTGGGTATATTCCTCTGCTGGTGTGGGACATGATAATGTGTCACAGATGGCCTAGCTCTAACTCTCCGATCCTGTGCTCCACCCAATGGAGGTGCAGTAGGGCAATCTCGCATCTGGTGAGCAACGGATCCACAAGAACAAACACACCTTCATCCTCCTCCTACAAACATCCCAAGTGTGTCATGCCTTCCTGCAGTAGGCACAAGTGGACACTCTCTGATTTTGACTTTTAATCCTGATTCTCAAATAATGAATCCAATTAGCAGTAATAATCTAGTCAGAAAATATTTATAATTTGTACATTTTAACAAATTGTCTAATTGGATTATTTTCTGTCTTTTGTGGATCCACGTACGAACGATATTTCTGAAATATCTCGATCTTCGGCGAATCTCAAATTGGATTATTTATCTATCTTGGATTATTTTGGTCGACCTTGGAATCTCTGGCGCTATTATTTTGGCAATTGGAATTTTATTCGAATATTAGTTTTGGGGCTACATTTCGTACCGGCACGATCGTGACCGTTACGTCAACTCCAAATTATTTCGAGGCAAGTACCTACACTTCAAGTTTATTATTTATGTTATGATATTTAGTTCATTGCTCTACTAGTACCATTGGATGATTACACTTAGTATTAGAATTTGGATTTTATGTCTCGATTTTTGTGTCGGAAGGGAGAATACTAGGAGGCATGTGGTCTACCCTTTCCACCATGTCATGACTGCTAGCTGTTGAGTACGCGACTGTACCATCAGCCTTATACTTGATTGTTCCTGACTGCTAGCCGTCTATGACGTGCCTTATTAGCCTTATAAACCCCTACATGCCAACTATGTATTCTAAATACACAATTTTACACACATAGTTCTTTTGTCTTGTTGCAGTTCCATTTTCTTGTCTTATTATATTCCTATTTTACTTATATCCCTGATTTATAGTACTTGACCCTTAATTAATTTTACTACTTATTATGTATAATCTTTTTGTGATACTTAGTCAGTTTTACTACTTATCATAATTATTTAGTTTAAGCCTTGTTATGTTTTGGTACTTTGCTCCTTTCCTGACTGGATTCGTTGATATATTAGGCGATGATGAGGACTATGCCCCTACCTTTTGTGGCCCATATGACGTAGCAGATGATACGGTTGAGGAGCCAGTTCCTACTCAGGAGACTACTTTTGAGGAGTAGTTAGTCAGATAGCTAGTATTTTCCTTTTCAGCATAGTACTCGGGTTTGTCCCCGATTTATCTTCTGGTTCTGTATTAAACTATGGATTTTGGATGTCACAAAATTTATCTTATGAAATCTTAACATTCCTATTTCCTGTTATTATCCTTGCCTATTTTTAGTGTGAATGAGCTTGATTTTAAATTACCTGTGAATGATCTAGACAGCGTACTACCGCCGACACTGCGGCGTAGGCTGGACGTACTCGCGAACCGGTGCCTGATTTATCTGGGTACGGGTCATGACACATTTTTAAGGTGGCCCATGTAGGTCAAAAATCCTTAAACAGTTTAATGTCCTAGGACAGAGTATGAAATAAGATTGAGGGTTTTAGGAAAAACTCATTCACAGAATAGGATCTTTTATTTCAAATCTTGACATCACTCCTAGTAAATTTTCCTATCATCTTTGATTTCCAAGTAATTTATTCTAAACCTACTATCCCTTAACCTTTCAAAATGGTTCAGACAAGGAATACCGTAGGAGGCACATCCGAACCCATCGAACAGACTGTGCCTGAAACCCTTGTGCTCCCTCCGCCTCCAACTACTCCGACAGTTACTATGGATGGAGCGCAGCTACTCGGGGTATTCCAGGGACTTATAGAATCTCAGAGGGAACAGACTGCCCTGCTACGAACTAGCCTTTCAGATGCTCTTCGATCCCAGGAGGCACCACAAAAGAGGCCAAGAAATGCCAAGGACTTCAAGAACCTTGGACCCATAGAATTCTATGGGACTGAAGGTATTCTCTATGTCGATGAATGGATAGAGAATATGGAGCGACTCCTAAAAACTGCTCGGGTCCCTGATGATCTTAAGGTGGAATCTGCAAGCCTGCAACTATTCGACATAGCTCGAACTTGGTTTAGAGATGAACCTCAGTTATCTGCTCCTGAGCTCACTTGGGAGGATTTCAAGAGGCTGTTCAAGAAGAAGTTCTATCCCAAAGTAGCTCGAGAAGCTCTCGAAAGTCAATTCGAGAGGCTGGAATAAGGTAATCTTTCTGTTGACGAGTACACTGCTGAATTTAGCAGACTGAGCCACTTTACAGAATATATGGTTCATACCCTTGAAGATAGAGACCGTAGATTTAACAAGGGGTTGTCTCCTGATATTCGCCTTGCTGTCACCACTAGCCGAGCTCGTACATACGAAGAAATCTTGAGCGTGGCACAAGGTGTTGAAAGAGACATGGGACCTAGACTAAAGCGGGAAAGAGATGCTGGAAGTATGGGACACCACAAACGCCCATTCTAACCACAACTACAGCAGAAAGCCCCGCAACAAATCCAGCGTCCTCTCCCTCGAGCCACAGCACCCCAACACCAAACTCAAGGATAGAACCAACAAGCTCCCACTTGTGGCTATTGTCAAAAACAAGGTCACACTTGGCAAGTTTGTAGAAAGAGGCTAGGTGTCTGTCTATATTGTGGATCAGCAGCATATCAAATGAAGGACTGTCCTGCTGCTCAGGGACGCACAGCTGCACAAAAAGTTCCAGTTCAGGCCAGGCCCCCAGCAGCGCAGCAGAGAGGATCCCCACTCCCAACTCAACAACAACGCTTTGCTCAGCACCAGCATCAGCAACAGAGGGGTACACCTCAACAAGGCCGTGCTTTTACAATGACTCTAGAGAAAGCTGAAGCCACAGCAGATGTGATAACAGGTTCTGTACTTATTAATTCAGTACCAGCCATTACTTTATTTGATTCTGGAGCGTCACATTTATTCATGTCCGTAGATTTTCTTTTGAAGCATAGTTTAGTCACAGAACCTCTTAGGAATTGTTATAAAATTATTACCGGTGGAGGAATTATCCCAGTTAGTGATGCATGTAACAATTGTCCTATTATACTATGTGGGAGAGAATTATATGCTAGGCTACTCGTAATGCCAATTTCCAGTTTCGACATTATTCTGGGTATGGATTGGTTGAGCCAGCATCATGCCACTATAGATTGTCACAGGGGTAGCGTAATCTTTAGGCCCCCTGACAAGCCAGAATTTGAATTCACTAGAGGTTCTAGAGAATGGGGTAGTAACCAAATTTGTGGAGCCCTAGTACCAGAAGAATTGCCACTACCTATCATTTCTGAATATCTTGATGTCTTCCCTGAGAATCTCCCAGGATTACCCCCAGACCGAGAAGTTGAATTCTCTATTGACTTAGTGCCAGGAGCAGCGCTAGTATCTCAAAATCCATATAGAATCAACAAGAAAGAGATAGTAGAATTACATGAGCAGATAAAAGAGTTAGAAGACAAATGCTTCATTAGGTCTAGTGCTTCATCCTGGGGAGCTCCAGTATTATTTGTGCCAAAGAAGGATGGAACATCTCGAATGTGTATTGATTATAGGGCTTTGAATGCTTTAACAATCAAAAATAAATACCCCCTACCAAGGATAGATGATTTATTTGATCAATTAAGTGGAGCTCGGGTATTTTCGAAGATTGACTTGAGGTCTGGTTACCATCAAGTAAGGGTGAGGAAGGAAGACATCCCTAAAACTGCTTTCAATACCCGGAACGGACACTACGAATTCTTAGTGATGCCGTTCGGGTTAACTAATGCACCAGCAGTATTTATGAATTTAATGAACAAAGTCTTCCAACCATATCTAGACAAATTTGTGGTAGTTTTTATTGATTATATTTTGATTTATTCCAAGACTCCAGAAGAATATGAAGAACACTTGAGGCTAGTATTGGAGACATTAAGGAAGGAAAAACTTTATGGAAAACTATCTAAATGTGCATTCTTCCTAGACAAAGTAGAATTTTTGGGACATGTTGTAATTGGAGATGGCATAGCAATAGATCCTAAGAAGGTAGCAGCAGTAGAATCATGGCCCACTCCAGACTCTGTAGCAGAAATTAGAAGTTTCCTGGGACTAGCCGGCTATTATCGAAAGTTTGTGAAGGACTTTGCTAGAATTGCTGAACCAATGACGAAATTAACAAGGAAGAATAAAGAATTTATATGGACTGATGAATGTCAACATGCTTTTAAAGAATTAAAAAAAAGGCTGACTACTGCCCCTATTCTGATCTTACCATCTGGAACCGGAGGATTCACTATATACAGTGATGCTTCTAGAAAAGATCTAGGTTGTGTATTGGAGCAGAACAAAAAAGTAATAGCATATGCTTCTAGACAGCTTCGACCTCATGAAAAGAACTACCCAACTCATGACTTAGAATTAGCAGCTGTTATCTTTGCTCTTAAGCTATGGAAGCACTATCTTTATGGAGAAAGGGTAGAAATCTTCACAGATCACAAAAGTTTAAAATATATCTTTACTCAAAAAGAGCTGAACATGAGGCAAAGAAGGTGGCTGGAGTTAAAGAAGGATTTTGACATCACCCTTCAATATCATCCGGGGAAGGCCAACGTAGTTGCTGATGCTCTAAGCAGATACCCTATGGCAATGTACTTGACGATGGACCGACACTTGCTTGAGGACTTGGAAAGTTTGGGAATTGAAGTAATTATTCCAGGAATAGAAGGTCAAATAATGAATTTGAAGATCCAATCTACCTTAATGGATAAGATTAAGGAGACTCAGTTTCAAGACGAAGGCCTACGAAGCATTCGAGGCCAAGTGCAAGCTGGATTATTGGAGGAATTCAAAATTCATGAAGATGGATCACTAAGACATGGAGATAGATTATGTGTACCTCAAGGAGATATAAGAGAAGAAATTATGCAAAAGGCACACAGATCACAATACTCTATACATCCAGGAGCCAACAAAATGTACAAAGACCTAAGGATGCATGTTTGGTGGTATGGCATGAAAAGAGAAGTAGCCAAGTTCGTATCTCGTTGCTTAGTATGTCAACAGGTCAAGGCTGAAAGACAAAGACCTGGGGGATTGCTTCAACCACTACCCATTCCGGAGTGGAAGTGGGAACATATTACTATGGATTTTGTTTCTGGACTTCCAAGGACACCTAGTGGGAAGGATGCAATTTGGGTGATAGTGGATAGGCTGACCAAGTCTGCACATTTTCTACCTTTCAAAGTAGGGATACCTACGAAAAATTTGGCAGATTTATATATTCGACAGATTGTTAAATTGCATAGAGTTCCAGTAAGTATTGTCTCCGACCGAGATTCAAGATTTACCTCTCACTTCTGGAGGAGTTTAGAAGCTAGCTTAGGGACTCAACTCAAATTCAGCACAGCTTATCATCCCCAAACCGATGGACAATCTGAACGTATAATTCAGACACTTGAAGATATGCTCCGTACATGTGTTCTGGATTTTGGAGGATCGTAGGAAGATTATCTATATCTTGCGGAGTTCTCTTATAATAATAGTTACCAAGCAAGTATTAAAATAACTCTATTTGAGGCCTTATATGGACGAAGATGTCGTACCCCACTATCATGGGACGATGTAGGAGAAAGAACTTTACTAGGACCAGAGATGGTGGTCGATTCAACCGAGAAGGTGAAACAAATAAGGGAAAGACTTCGTGTGGCTCAAGACAGGCAACGACATTGGGCAAATAGCCATCGAAGACCATTGGAATTTGAGGTTGGAGAATTAGTATTCTTGAAGATTTCTCCGACACGTGGCACCATTAGGTTCGGAAGGAACGAAAAACTCAGCCCAAGATTTATTGGACCGTTTGGCATACAAGAGAGAATCGGAGAAGTGGCATACCGTCTGGCATTGCCACCCTCTCTAGATGGGGTCCATAACATATTTCACGTATCGCAACTGAGAAAATACGTGTCAGATCCAAGTCATATTTTGGATCATTCAGAGCTCGAAGTGGGCCCAATCTTGACTTACCAAGAGCAACCTGTGGGGATACTGGACCGAACGGAGAAAGTTCTAAGGAATCAAGTTATTCCCCCTTGTTCGTATAGCTTGGAGGCATCATTCTCCCGGCGAATCCACCTAGGAGCGAGAAAACGAGATTAGGGAGCGCTACCCCTATCTTTTGAACCTTGAGGTATATTTAACTCTCGATCTTTCTTTTCGTGCCATTGTTAATTTTAATTTCGAGGACAAAATTTTATAAGTTGGATAGATTGTAAACACCCTGAATTTTTTAGAATAATTTTAATATAATTTTACAGTATTTTTCTGGAAGACGAACCAAGGTATCGTGAGTTAAAGATTTTTAAATGCTGTTAATTGGTGTTAAAATATTATGGAAATAATATTTTATGGTGTAAAATGAAAAACTGGACTTAGGGTAATTTTTTTGGAATTTATTGGGCCCCGGACCTATTTTATATCACCTAAAAACTATTTTTATTATTATTTATTTAATTATTTAAACCCCTAACCCAAATAAACCCGAGCCCAGCCCAACCGAGCCCAACCCGGTTGGTTATCGGGTCGGGTCGGGTCGACCAGACCCGAACCCGCAGACCCGACCCGCGAGAACACTTCTCCCCCACGATCTGCCAGCCCGCGTCCTACGCCGCCAACTCCGGCCACGTCGCCGGCGACCCCCGCGGCCCTCGTGCCACGACCCCCTCGCCTCCGCCATTTCCGGCCAGCCCCGCGGCTCTCCCCTATATAAACCCCTCCTCCACACCTCCTCCCTCATCTCCCCCAAACCCAAGCCCTAGCTCCGGCGAGCCGCCACCACCTCGATCCCCCTAGCTCCTCCGAGACGCCGCCACCGCTCCCCTCTTCGAGCCCTCGCCAGCGCCGCCCTAGCTCCGCCGACATGCCACCCCCTTCTCCTTCCTTCCCGCAGCCAGCACCCCGAGCCCCAACTCCGGCCCGCCTTCGCCGTTCAGCGTCGGCCGCCTGCGCTGCCCCAGAATGCCGTGCGCCGCCGTCCGACCTCCCCGCCATGCAGCGCTGCCCCCAGCCCCTCTCCTTCTTCCTCCTTCTCGACTGGCGGACCGGACCACTCCCCCGGCCGAAGTCAACCCCGACCGGCGAACCCTTCTCCGCGTGCTTTGTTCACTGCTCGGCAACTGCCGAGACCACGTATGTCATCTCTAGTTGTACTCGGCGCCTCGAACAACTCCTCCGGTGCTCAGTTGTCCCACTGTCAGCGCCCCGACGAGGCTGACCGCGCCGCTGCACCCTCCAATACCGGCACCCTCCATCAGTTCTAATCAAGGTAGTTATAATAAAAGAGGCTAATAGTTGTTAAACTATTAAAAACAAATTTAAAATATTAATTTGACTTTTAATCCTGATTCTCAAACAACGAATCCAATTAGCAGTAATAATCTAGTCAGAAAATATTTATAATTCTTGGATTATTTTGGTCGACCTTGGAATCTCTGGCGCTATTATTTTGGCAATTGGAATTCTATTCGAATATTAGTTTTGGGGCTACATTTCGTACCGGCACGATCGTGACCGTTACGTCAACTCCAAATTATTTCGAGGCAAGTACCTACACTTCAAGTTTATTATTTATGTTATGATATTTAGTTCATTGCTCTACTAGTACCATTGGATGATTACACTTAGTATTAGGATTTGGATTTCATGTCTCGATTTTTGTGTCGGGAGGGAGAATACTAGGAGGCATGTGGTCTACCCTTTCCACCATGTCATGACTGCTAGCTGTTGAGTACGCGACTGTACCATCAGCCTTATACTTGATTGTTCCTGACTGCTAGCCGTTTATGACGTGCCTTATTAGCCTTATAAACCCCTACATGCCAACTATGTATTCTAAATACACAATTTCACACACATAGTTCTTTTGTCTTGTTGCAGTTCCATTTTCTTGTCTCATTATATTCTTGTTTTACTTATATCCCTGATTTATAGTACTTGACCCTTAGTTAATTTTACTACTTATTATGTATAATCTTTTTGTGATACTTAGTCAGTTTTACTAGTTATCATAATTATTTAGTTTAAGCCTTGTTGTGTTTTGGTACTTTGCTCCTTTCCTGACTGGATTCGTTGACATATTAGGCGATGATGAGGACTATGCCCCTACCTTTTGTGGCCCATATGACGTAGAAGATGATACGGTTGAGGAGCCAGTTCCTACTCAGGAGACTACTTTTGAGGAGTAGTTAGCCAGATAGCTAGTATTTTCCTTTTCAGCATAGTACTCGGGTTTGTCCCCGATTTATCTTCTGGTTCTGTATTAAACTGTGGATTTTGGATGTCACAAAATTTGTCTTATGAAATCTTAACATTCCTATTTCTTGTTATTATCCTTGCCTATTTTTAGTGTGAATGAGCTAGATTTTAAATTACCTATAAATGATCTAGACAGCGTACTACCGCCGACACTGCGGCGTAGGCTGGACGTACTCGCGAACCGGTGCCTGATTTATCTGGGTACGGGTCGTGACACTTAGCCGGTCCCGCACTACCACTCGCACTACCTGAATCATCCCTGCCTCTCTTTGATTTGAGCTCTAAGTCATCCTCTGCTCTCTGAGCGTCCCCTATGATCTGTTCGAAAATTGCCTCGCGATCGCTCCTAGTCAAAGACTTGACTGCCATGACCAAGCCCTTGTGAAACTTCCTCGCCTTTGCTGCCTCACTCAAGCCCTCCACAAATCTGCCCAGATGGCAGAACTCTGCTGCATACTCGTCCACTAGTATGCTCCCCTGGATGAGTGCCTCGAACTGGCTCTCCAAAGCACTAAACGCCACATCTGGGAAAAACTTCTCCTTAAAAAGCCTCTGGAAAGTCTTCCAAGTAAGCCCTGGTGCCGCAATTCTCGTATCAGTGCGATACCACATCAAAGCGAGGTCGAACATCTGACTGCCCGTTGCCTCTATCTGCATGCTGTCTGGAATCTGTGCCAGCCTGAAGATGCCCTTAATCTGCTCTATCCAGTCATCCGCGTACAGGATCCCTCCTGTACCCCAGAACTCCTTGGGCTGCATCCTTTAGAAGTCAATGATGTTACCCGACCTCGGATGCTGAGTCTGATCTGCCTGTAGCTGAATCTGTGCTACCCTATCCACTGCCGTCATGGCCACCTGGTGGACGTTCTCAATGCCCAGCCTCATCACATCCACTTGACGGTGTTGTGCGTCCATCATCTCTCTGAAGAATGCAAATAACTGTGTGGCATCTACTGGTGCAGGAGGTGGTGGAGGCACCACTGGAACGACTGGGGTAGTCCTCGGATCGACAGGCGGAGGAGGATCCCCGAGAGTAACAGATGCGCCCTCAACCGCAGGAGTGGTGAGTAGAGCGGTAGCAGCTGCCTGAATACGAGCTGGATGAGAGGTAGCAGACCTCTTGGTGGCAACTGCTAGAACGGTACAATGATATCGTGTCTTCGGAGGCATCCTGGACACAGATCAAAAGAAGTCAATACGGCACAAGATACGATATCATTAAGGAAGGACAGTGATGTTTCAAAGAAAAGCAATTTCAGAATAATTAGATTGCAATTGTTCCTAGTCGTGATTGAGTACACTCTCATCCTAGATCCAAGAGCAGGCTCACAGCAGTACATCTAAATCGTTGTACTACCACGACATTGCACTAATTGTAACTCGAGACATGCGTGGGCCGTCACAAAAAATGTGTCACAATCCGCACCCGAAAATCAGGCATAAGTCGTGGGTACGTCCAGGCTAGCCAAAACACTAAAATAACTAAAAAAAAATAATACAACCAATAATTAAATATTAATACAAATATTTATGATAAATACACAATTAATTAAATTAAAAAAAATACCCTGCTCTGGAAATGGGGTAGTGACAGAAGCTCCGGTACCTCTTACAAATTCTGAACCCCTGGTGGTAAAATTGTACAGGAATCTACCGAAGCCTTTGCTCGCGCTGGGGGTAGCCCTCAAGAATGATAAACTGTAGGAGTATGTGGTTGCTCATGCTAACGTCCCATCTCTTGATGATATAATCCCTGAAGAAAATTTACCTTATTTTATTAATAAAGGGTTATCTTTGAACTACCTCAAACTTGCACATATAAGCACCTTGTATTCCATGGAGCACGGTCTGGGCCTTCATCTGCAAACACAGGTGACTACCACCTACGCAGTAAACCAGATCCTCCCTAGCCAAGGTTCCTACTTCACGGTTCCAGCAAGGAGGGAAGACAAACCCATCATCTTCGGCAGGGTTGAATGCCCCCGGTCCTTCATCCTGGAGGAACAAGAGCCAGAACCTGACACCGGCAAAATATAACTCTACCGGTTCAGAGGTCAAGCCAAATACCTTATCCAGAATATGGGTTATGATCTTAAATATAACTAAGGTTTAAACTACAGCAAGGGATGACGGCTGCCCTTGCGTCTACCTGCTCCCGTAGGTAAGTTCGAGGATTACTACCATATAACCAAGCATGGCTTAGGGTATGTTATGTCTCCCATAATCTCCGAAGGCTCGGATCAAGAAGATGAGCTACACTCTCACTCTTCAGAGTCTTTCTCTTGGGAATCCAACTTCAGTATCAGAGAGATACTCAAGCGAACATTGTCTGCCAATATGATGTTAGCTGACCTTGAGGAAGACGACGAAGATCCATTGGAACTCTTTAAAGTAGAACCGTGGACCCAATGCCTAGACACCCAATGGGAGATACGGTTCAAACAAAGAGAACTTTCTACTGAGGACAAAGTCGTACAAGTCAATCTGGGTGATGAATCCTCCCCCAAACCTATCTTTATCAGCAAGAGTATGAATGATATAAACAAGGATCCCTACTACAGCTTATCAGGGAATACATTAATGTATTTGCCTGAAGATAAGAAGACATGCCAAGACTGGACCCCCAAATTACGGTCTATAAGCTCAACATCTTTTCAAAAGCTAAGCCTGTCAAGCAGGAGCAACGACAGTTCTGGCCAGACATAATAAACGCCATCGAAGCTGAAGTCAACAAACTGATAGCTAGTGGCTTCGTCCGTGAAGAACAATATCCAGAGTGGGTAGCCAATATCGTGCCCATCTTCAAAAGAATAGAAAGATCCGGATCTGTATTGACTACCATAATCTAAATGCGGCCTGCCCCAAAGACGAATTCTCTCTTCCAATCACAGACATAATGATCGACAACACTTGCGACTTTGAGCACATGTTTTTCATGGATGTCCCCTGATAATCAGATCAAGATATCCCCGGATGATCAGAAGCATACATTATTCTGAACACCAATATGAGTGTACTGCTACGTAATCATGCCCTTCGATCTGAAGAATGCAAGTGCTACATACCAGCGAGCTATGAGCACCATCTTCTATAAGCATCTACACAAAGTTACTCTAACGGTGATCACCTCATGGACTTGAAGACTGTGTTTGATATCATGCATATACACCAGCTCAAGATAAACCCTACCAAATCCTTCCTAGGAGTCAATAGTGGCAAATTCTTGGGCTTTATCATTACTTCTCAAGGTATTCACATAGACCCCGACAAAACTAAAGCAATCATTGAGATGAACCCGCCGAGAAACCTTCGGGAGCTTCATGGCCTACAAGAAAGACTGGTATACATCAGGAGATTTATATCAAACCTCTCAGGGAATTATCAGCCATTCACCTAGTTCATGAAGAAAGGTGTCTCCTTTATCTGGAATGAAGAATGCCGACGTGCGTTCATCGACATCAAGGAATACCTAACAAACCCTCCAGTGCTAGTATCCCCGGTCGTGAGAAATCCCTTCCAACTTTATGTACGTGCAATGAATCACTCCCTCGGTGCTCTATTAGCTCAGAATAGTGACGCAGGCCACGAGCAGGCTATCTACTACCTTAGTCGGATGATGGTCAGTGAGAGCATTAGTATACCCCCATCATAAAGGAATGTCTTGCTCTAGTATTCGCTATCCAGAAGACTCGACACTACGTGGCTGGGCAAACCATTTATCTAATCTCGTGGGTCAATCCCCACAAAGTCCTCATGACCAAACTAGGGGCACTCACTTCCCGCCTAGCTACCTGGGTGATGCTACTGTCTCTATACGATATGGTATTTGTCCCTCAGAAAGCCATTAAGGGTCAAGTACTGGCCGACTTACTGGCAGCACATCCAGTGCCAGAAACCTCGAAACTCTGCGACGAGATTCCAAACGAAGTTGCAAACTCAAACGTGACTTTATGCGAAGCTATTTGGTGGATGTTCTTCGACGGCGCTTCGAGAGCAGGGCCCAAAGAAAATATCATCGCTGGAGTTGGAATAGTATTAATCTTTCCCAACAATCTGGTCATTAATCGATCTTATTCCCTCACGAAGCCATGCTCCAACAATATGGCAGAGTACAACGCTCTCATTATTGGACTCCAACTTGCTAAACAAGTGGGGGTAGATTATTTAGAGGCATACGATGACTCCAAGCAGATAGTCAACCAAGTCTGAGGCGAATACGAATTCTAGAATAAATATCTAATTTCTTACAACCAAGCTATACTTGGCATTATCTCAACCTTCGAGGGATTCTTCATTGAGCACGTCCCACGGCTGCAAAATATTGTGGCTGACGCCCTGGACAAAAGATAACTTACTTTATGAATAAATGATTATCTTTGAACTACTCTGAAGTTGCACACATAAGTACACTATACTCAATGGAGCACGGTCTGGGCCTGCACCTGCAAACACATGTGACTACCACCCATGGGGTAAATCGATTTCTCCCCGGCCAGAAATCTTACTTTCTAGTCCCAGCCAGGAAGAGTGAAGACGAACTCATCATCTTTGGTGGAGTAGAATACCCTCAATCCTTTGTCCCAGATGAACTAAATTTAGAGTCTGATACCGACAAAATGTTACTCCACCGGTATAGCTCTCAAGCCAAGCACCTTATCTAGAAGATGGAGTATGATCTGAAGGCCACTAAGGGCTTAAACTATGGCAAAGTTCGAAGGCTGCCTCTGTATCTACCTGCTCCTGCAGGCAAATTTGAGGACTACTACCATAAGAATAAGCATGGCTTAGGATATGTAATGCCTCCCATAACCCCGAGGGTTTAGATAAAGGAGACGAGGTGCACTCTCACTCTTCTTAATCTTCTGCTTGGGACTCCAACATCAGTATCAGGAAGATGCTCAAGCAAATATTATCTATCAACATGGTGTCAGCTGACTTGAGAAAGATGAAAAGAATTTACTGGAACTCTTTAAAGTAGAATCGTGGGCCCAACGCCTAGACGCACAATGGAAGATACGGTTCGAATAACGAGAACCTTCTACCGAGGATAAAATTGTACAAGTCAATCAGGGCGACTAATCCCCCCCAAACATATCTTTATCAGCAAAAGTCTGACTGATGAGGATTATAATCCCCTGCTATAGTTCGTCAGGAATACATTGATGTCTTTTCCTGGAGCTATGAAGACATGCCAGGACTGGACCCCCAAATTACGATCCAGAAGCTCAACATCTTACCGAACTCTAAGCTTGTCAAGCAGAAGCAATTACGGTTCTGGCCAGACATAATGAATGCCATCGAAGCCGAAGTCAACAAACAGATAGCTAGTGGCTTCATCCGCGAAGAACAACATCCAGACTGGGTAGCCAACATCATGCCCGTCGTCAAAAAGAATGAGAAGATCTGGATCTGCATTGACTTACGTGATCTAAACGTGGCTTGCACCATAGACAAATTTTTTCTTTCGATCAGAAACATAATGATTGACAATACTTGCAGCTTCGAGCGCATGTCTTCTATGGACGGATTCTCAAGATACAAACAGATCAAGATATCCCCTGACGATCAGAAGCATATATCGTTAAGAACGTCGATAGGAGTGTGCTGCTACATAGTTATGCCCTTCGGTCTAAAGAATGTAGGTGCTATATACTAGCGAACTATGAGCACTATCTTCCGTGAGCATCTATGCAAGACGGTCGAGTGTTACGTCGATGACATCGCCTTCAAAAGTTGCTCCAAAGGTGATCACCTTAGGGACTTGAAGACTGTGTTCGACCTCATGCGTACGTACCAATGCATGATGAACCCTACCAACTCCTTCAAGGGAGTCTCTAACGACAAATTCTTAGACTTTATCATCAATTCTCAGGGTACTCACATAGACCCCGATAAAAATAAAGCAATCCTTGAGATGAACCCGCCGAAGAACCTCCAGGAACTTTGCAGCCTTCTAGGAAAGCTTGCATATATCAAACCTCTCCGAGCATTGTTGGTCATTCACCCAGCTCATAAAGAAAGGTATCCTTTGTCTGGAACAAAGAATACCAGCTCACCTTCGATGATATCAAGGAGTACCTATCAAACCCTCCAGTGTTGGTTGCCCCGGTCGTAGGGAAGCCTTTCCTGCTCTATGTGCGTGCAATAGAATACCCCATCGGTGCTCTATTAGCCAAGAATAATGATGTAGGCCACGACATAGCCATCTATTATCTTAGCCAGATGATGGTTAGCGCGGAGCACAGGTACACCCATGTTGAGAAGGAATGTCTTGCTCTAGTATTCGCTATCCAGAAGACTCGGCATTACGTGACAGGACAAACCATTCATGTGATCTCACGAGTCAATCCTCTCAGAGTTTCCATGACCAAACCCGGGGCGCTCAGTTCCCGTTTAGCTACCTGGGTGATATTATTATCCCCATATGACATGGTATTTGTTCCATAGAAAGCCATCAAGGGTCAAGCACTGGCCAACTTCCTGGCAGCCCATCCGGTACCTGAAATCTCGAAGCTCTACGAGGAGATCCCCGGCAAAGTGGCGGACTCAAACATAACATCATGTGAAGCTATGTGGCGAATGTTCTTTGACGGTGCTTCAAGAGCAGGGCCCAAAGGCAACATCATCGCTAGGGTCAGGATAGTGTTAATCTTTCCATATGGCCTTGTCATCAACCGTGCCAACTCTCTTACAGAGTCGTTCTCCAACAATGTGGCAGAGTACAACACCTTGGTTATCAGACTCCACCTCGCCAAAAAATAGGACTGGAGTACATGGAGGCCAACGATGACTCAAAACTGATAATCAGCCAGGTTCGGGGTTAATAAGAAGTCCGTCACGAAGACCTGATTTCTTACCACCAAGTTGCCCTTGGCATCATCTCACCCTTCAAGAAATTCTTTATTGAGCACGTTCCTCGGTTACAGAACATCGAGGCTGATGCCCTGCCCGGCCTCGCTGCCTCCTTAGCAGTTCCTGATAACACCCATTAGCTAATCACAATAATCAATCAAGAGCTGGTATGCCCCAAAAATAACCTCTGCCTATGTTTGAGCTATGCGACAAAATTACATACTGATACCTAGAACTGGAGACTCTCATTCATTGACTACAAGGTCTATAGAATTCTACCCAAAAATTTGAAGGAAGCCACTTCAATCAGAAGACGTTACCTCCAGTTCTATTATGATACAGCTACCAAAATATTGTATCATCGGTCCTACGATGGCCTTCATCTATGATGTCTATCGAATGCAGAAGCGAAGTAGGCCCTCCGTGAAGCTCACGATGGCTCTGTGGTGTACACCAATACGGTCCAAAACTACAGGACTGTCTACGGAGAATGGGTTACTACTGTCCCATAATGGTAGCGGATGACGTTGACTATGCAAGAAAGTGCCAGGCGTGCCAAATCCATGCAGACTTCATCCACCAGCCATCGGAGTTCCTATACCCAACGGTAGCATCCTGGCCGTTCGAGGCATAGAAAATGGATATTATCGGACTAATAAGTCTACCTTCGTCTAAGGGGCATCGGTTCATCCTGGCCATTACCAACTACTTCTCCAAGTGGGCAAAAATAATACCACTCGCGAAAGTTAAGACATCCAACATGATTAGCTTCGTCAAGCATCAAGTCATATAACGCTTTGGCTTGCCACAAAGGATCATTCATGATAATGGTCCATAGTTCGTAAGTCAAGCATTCTACCGATTCTACGACAAAAATCAGATTCAGAATATGGCTTCGACTTCCTACAACCCAGCGACAAATGGGTTGGCTGAGGCATTCAAAAAAATCATCATCAAGCTTTTCAAGAAATTCGTGTCATCCAACAAGCGCGACTGGAACGAGAAGCTGGGTGAATGTCTCTGGGCCTATCGTACAATGGTCCGAATAGCTATAGGAAGTACACCATTCTCTTTGGTACGAAATCAAAGCGGTCCTCCCCCTCGAGATCCAAAACCCTTTACTTCGAGTGGCTCTTTTAAATCAGCTAACCGTGGACGACAACCATCGCCGACGATTACAAAAGTTGGAAGCACTCAACGAAAAATGACTCTTATCTCAGCAACGCATTGAGCTATACCAGGCTGGCTATCTGCGAACCTACACTCAAGCGAGAGAGAAGAGCTTCTGTATTGGATTATCCACGGAGTAAATAAAGTTGATACACTCCTAACCCTCCATCGTCACCCCCAGAAAATAAATTTGTACATAGATTGTCTTCTAGGACTTCTTTGTACTTTTTTAGTTTATTATTCAAATCAAGTTCTTTTAGTTCTCCTTTTGATTTAATAGCAAACACTAGTAGCTTGTCCGACTTTGCTATCGCTAAGTTTGGTTAAAATATATATATTGGGGGGATGACTTGAATATGAGTACGATCCAGACCCAGCGATATGACGAATTCAAATGCAGATGCAGGTGAAGATATTCAGATACGCATGGATGAGTATAACGATTTGGATAAGTTAGCCCCAGCCTAAGATCATCGAACACGATGGATTATAACGTACCCCGCGTTAAGCTATATAGTTCTGTACTAAGGAGCAATAGAGACCGAGTCATTGAACATAACGTTCGAGTGGATATAGTTAGCCCAAATTGAATAGTAGTCATTCAATAGAACAGATCCAGCACATATGTGACATGGAATGAGAAAAATGAGTAGAAAGTTGTTTTCGAACGAGTCTAGTGATACGGAGTAATATGCTTAGGTTAGATTCGATAGTGTGAGATAGAATAATTTGCGCTCAGGAATTTTCGAGGATGAGACTTGTTCTGAGTTGTGTATAATGTAACAACCCACTCCGCTCAACGTGGAGAGCTGATTCAAATGGCACAAGTGCGATGACCCGTCCCACCTTGCTTAGCGAAATGACTCGATTGAGACAAAAGAATTCAAACTTTGCCCTTCAGGTGTTCAGACTTAGACTTTCAAAGGTACGTTCGGAGTATCGCTTGACCGATGCGAATTATCGCTAAGGTGGGTGGCTATTTTGAACTTGTCTTTTCTTAGCCTGCACATCTAAAAATATGGTCGATACATACTAGTCGCTAGAAAAATCATCTATTGCATGCTAATAAAAGAAGTTAACGCACCTAGCTAAGGGAATAATCCCTTCTTGTATTGCTTGTTTAGAACATGTAATAAAACTTGGATTATAGATGGTTACTCGCACAACCCCTTAGACTGTGCTAGTGTAACAGCTTATATTTCTAGTATAGTATGCTGCATGTTACTTATAATTCTTATGTTTTATACCGATGCAATGCTTGCCTGGTTTATATGCTAACTAGAACTCGTTCGTCTCGTTTTACTGCTTGTTATATAGTTTTATGCCACGATCAAGTAACACAATACATGTCTTGCATCATCTAGTTTAGGCAGGAAGACTATTAAAAATAGTCATTTTGAGCCAAGTAATAGAAATATGGAAAGGCTTCGGGACCATAAGGTCGCCAAGGCAAATTTTTTTACCGAAAACCGCAGAATACAAGATTGAAAACAAAATATAAGCAAGAATGAAAATGAAGAAAGTTTAGAGACGGGTATATCGGGGATGTGTAGCAGGGTATAAAAGCATAAAAAATTTAAAGTCATGCAGTCCGCATAGAGATCATGAACCCTTAACATGAAGGCAGGCCACAGATAAATTACATAGAGCCTATGCGACCAAGAAGCTCGTCTAGCCTGACAAAGTCTCTATGCGGCCCAGGAGTTGAGAACCGTAGATGACCTCTAACGCAACATTAATTACTTGATATTAAGTTCTGACATGACTTAGAGATTCATAAAAAAGGTAGCATATAAAAGACAGAAAGTCATATCAATGCATTGATGACCCAGTAAGATGATCCATGCCACGTGGTCACTCGTATGCGGACTTGAGTCTATACGACCTCGTCATTATGCAGCCAATGTGTCTAGAAGACCTAGGCCAAACAAGATCACATATACGGCCAATACGTTATGCGGCTAAGATGTTATACGGCCCTCATCTTGTAAGATCTTTCTGTTACAACCGAAAATATCTTCATATAATCAGTGTTGAATACATGTCCAATGGACTAAGTCACACACAAAACGGAGTTGAAAATAACCCCAAAATATTATCAAATCATATTCCAATCGAGGTCACATGGCAGCACATTCGTGGTATGCGACTACAGTTACAACCATATTTTGTTGAAGGAGTCACATACGGCCACCAAACAGAGGCATATGTGGCACATATAGCCCGTCAGCATGAAGGCTATAAAAATCAGGGTAGCATGCCCCATAAGAGAGCTAGCAACATATGTGCACACAAGATCAGGAGAGAAAATAGAAGAGAACATTCTTATTTCCTCGTCGGACCGTCAACGGAGTAAAGGAGTCGTTGCAGTACCAAATCTCCATCATCATATTTTCTAAAATTTAAATATTGTACTTTGATCTTCTGTCTAGGATTTCTTTTTTACTTCTTTTGTTTATTGTTCAACCGAGTTCTTTCATAACTTGTAATGGCAAATAAGGTGGCTACTCTATTAGGGATGTCCTTCTCCTCTGATGAGAAGGTCGTGACGCAGTCCAACGCGTCGAAGCTGGGTTCGACCCAGAAGATGCTGGTAGTACACTTCAACCAAAACGCCTTCGAGGAAATGCTCTCCGAGGGCAACGCTTCATCGAGGTTGAGAAAGCCTAAGAAGAACCACATGACAGGGGTAGTTAAGGCTGTTGTGTCCCATCCAACTACAGAGCATGCACTCCTTTTCTCTATTTCTTCTACAGGAGACACACATCATGCGTCCACACAGGTTGTCCCCACTCATGCGGCAGCCTCTTCTAACAAGAAAAGTTCTCAGAACTTGAGCTCCATCAGAGGAAAATAATACGATGCCAGAAGTTCGATTACTAAGGCACGTTCTATGGGGCCACGACAAAGTCCTCATAAGAAGGCCTATGCGGCACCCAACTCCAACCGCAGCCAGAAGGCCGTATGCGACCCCGAGGGCAACAGAAGCTCATTCTTTGACCGAATCTCATGCGACACTGATTCCATGTGCCATGCTGAGAAAGGGGGAGATTTAAACTTGGACTCTTCATACTATGCACCAGAGCATACTAGAACGAGGAAGTCTAGGGTAGTGCGAGCTTGCCAAGATCGAGCAATTTCTTATCCAGCTAATCGTCAGCAGGCATCGCTAATTGTTATGCGTCCCCCTGATGAGAAACTGCACAAAATTGACTCATGCATCCAGCCCGCAGTAGCAAGTGGACAGGGTCAGTCTTAAAAGTCTTACACTAACGACCTAGGAAAAGGTCTTGTTAGAACCACAAGTCAGGGAGCAAAGACATTGCCTACACACCCATGTGCTCCGTCTACTCGTACCCATAAGGAGGGTGTAAAGGTGAATCATCCCTCGCTTGAATTGTGCAACATGATCAATTATAAACATAAAGCAAGGAAAATAACTACTGCATGTGAGGTATCCTCTCTAGGGCATCACTTTGCCAACATCGTTATTAACTGCTGCTATACTAAAGTAGTAGTACTTGCAGACATGCAGTCAGCATTCCAACGACTGCAACCAAGAGCACCAATCCGATAAGATTTCGGAGAGCAGGTGCAAACACCATAAGAGGAGCTTCCCTTCACCTCATGTTATTTCACTTAGAAATCTTTCTCTAACAGGGGAGGACGAAAGTATAATGCCTCCAATCCTTCACCCTCAACCAGCGCATCAAGGAACCAGAGGCAAGCAGCGATGCCCATAGAAGGAGTATTCCTGGGCATGCGCTTGAAAAAGAAACTATCGGTTGTTGGGGGTAGTCCTACCTCGAAACCCCAGATGGCTCTGCAAGCTGAGGGTAGTGATCCCCCAGAACTCTACAATAACCCGATGTTATGAGAAGGCAGTGATTCCCAATGAATCAGCGTTGAAATTCCTGGGGGTAGCCACCCTGTCAAGAAGACGTAGCTTCCTACGCTGGGGTAGTATTCCCTCCGAGTCCAAAGAGAATGCAATACTGCCAACTTTTTCGGAGAACTATTCACTGCAAGAGTACAAGGCAGAAAGTGCGATATCCTTCATCCCATCCACCTCTCCAAATATAAGAACAAGATATATGGCAGGGATGATCACGAGGGTTCCAGCGATTGACAGTGCCTCGAGACCCTCGAGGCCATGATGCAAACCATGACCGCAATACAGGTTTTGACCCAGACAATGCTAGAGATCAAGGCAAACATGGACTCACAGCTACCAAGGTCTTCAGGTCAGGCAAGCCTGAATCTCAGAACCAACGAGGACCCAAACGCAACGGCTGGCGGCAATTACACCTTGCCTGGATCGTTGGCTCCTTCTGTAGTAGATGAAGCCCGGAAAGCAATAAGGGAGGTACGAGAACTTCGAGCCTACCTAGACTCGATAGGTAATCAGGGCTCACTTTGCGAGCTTAAGATAAGACAGCCATACCCCTCAAGTAGAGAGATGTGTCATACCCGCCCAAGTATAAGTCCTTCAATATGACTCCATTTGACAGGAAGATATCTCTCCGTCAATACATGAGCTACTTCGAGACCGCAATGGGGCATATACCCCGAAACATTGCTCTCCTCACCAAGCTCTTTGTTGGCGCATTGTCTGGAGTAGCCTTCGACTGGTTTTGTAGTCTCTAAGATAATTATATATCATCGTTTAACAAAATCAAAAGCATTTTCCTTGCTTGATTTTATGATGGAGGAAATAAAATAACGATGTCCTCTCTGATGGACATCATGCAAAAAAAAAGCCTGTACGAAAATACATCGAACGATACAGGCAAGTTACGCTGAAATTACCCCTAGTAATATTGATTCCATGCTGATGGACACATGTCGGAGGAATCTACTTCCAGAAGTCAAACTCTGGATGGGTGGTACTTAGTTCAACGACTGGACGACGTTCATCATAAATACGGTTGGCGCTGAGAAGAAGGTGAAGGACGTCCGACTCTTGAAAATACAGATCTCCATCACTGATGATAGAGAAAATATCCATACAATAATAACAACAACAACAACAACCATAACTGTAGCAATAACGTTCGTGATGGCTAAGGGAAGCAGGCCCTTGTTGCCAATCTAGCCAAAAAAACTTGAGCAGAAGCCTGCAGATAATCCAAAACTGAAAGAGACTTACTCTTTCGAGGATAAGGATGTCATGGCATTCTTTTACATACTGGTGAAGGACAACAAGCTTCAGCTTTTCGATATCAAACATTCGGAGGAGGCAGACAAGGTCAATAACCCTAAGTACTACTACTACCACCTGTATATCCACCATTCAATAAAGGACTGCTACACGTTAAAGTGATACATCCAGTGTCTACTCGATTCCCACACCCTCCTCTTGGACTTTAAGGACAAGACAGTTATTGCCAATATGGTATCTCTTTAGTTTGGTGACTTTTTTGTATCAGAGGCCCAAGGCAGCGTGGTCCCGATCCCTAAGGCCATAATGGAGGGTGTTAATCTCCCTCCTGGTCATAGCTAAGCAGCAGGGCTGGTACCTTTTATCATATCATTGGGTGAGGTATGTGGATTCACCTAGATCTTACTCCAGACTTGATGCAGCAAGTAACACCTTCCGCCATCAAGACCAAAGGAAGAAAGTCCAAATCCAGCTACATAGTTACTTCCACCACCGAGGAAGCCATAGCGGGGGTAACTAGGTCAGGTCTTGCCTACTAGCAGGACTATAATGCTTCCAAAGACAATGCACCTCCAATCACTATACCAGCTATATATGATCTGGGTCCGTCTTAACCCCCTTCCCCCACAGCAGAAAAACTAAAGCATAAAGAGACTCGCTTCGATAAGCCGTTGCACAAAAAAATAGCTCAAGGGCTCGAGAAGCCCCACAACTTTGATATTTTGGCACAACTGGCCAATACCCCGACAAAGTTATCACTGTTTGAGCTTCTCTGAATCTCTAAAGATACTCGGGACGCTCTCAGCGAGGCATTACAGAATATTGATACCTACCTGGAGCAAGTCAAGCTTCCAACTGAGAGCCCTACTATATGCCCTTATTACAATAATATGACAGAGGTGATACCTAATATAATATTCTTGCAGCAGGACATATTGCTAAAGAATAATAGGCACGATCCCCCCTATATTAAACAAGGTATATCTACGCCATCAAGGTGGACCAGATGTACATCGACCTCGGTTCATTTATCAGCATCATCTTACGAAGTCTGCTTCAGACCCTGGGCATCCCTATGTACCGGCTGGTAGCAACCAATACTGTCATTAGTGGCTTCAACGAAGGAAGGAGCTACCCTCTGGGTAAGTTTTTCTTAAAATGTTAGATCGGCGACTTAAAAGCTGAGGTCACTTGCTACGTCATAGACGTAGACGTATCTTACAACGTCTTGTTGGGGCATCCATGAAAACACGAGTATATGATCGTACTGTCGACCCTGCACCAATGCATAAAGTATGTTTATGGTCACACATTGTCAATATGGAGTTTGCCAACGTCGATCAGTTCAAAGGGGTCGAGGTCTAATACTCTGACTCAATCCTCTACAAACATTTCCACCAAGACAAATGTGGCAATAACGTTGATGATGTAGCAGAAGTTGACATAATATCGGACGAGCCATTGAGGGTCCATCTTAAATTATGTGCCCCACCCCTCATGGTTAAATTATACAGAAAGGCACTGAACCTCTGGTCATCCTCTTGCGAAGATTGAATCTTCTGCCAAAGGAGGATCCAACACCCGTTACTCCTTCCGAACCCCTGGTGGTAAAGCTTCGTGGAAGACCTGCAAAGTCATCACTCGCATTAGGAGTAGATCACGAAAAATATGAACTGGGAGAATATGTGGTCGCTCATGCTGATGTCCATTCTCTTGATGATGTAATTCCCATGGAGAAGATACCTTACTTCATTAATAAAGGATTATCTTTGAACTACTCTGATGTTACACGTTTAAGTGTGTTGTATTCCCTGGAGTAAATTCTAGGCTTGCAGCTGCATACACAGGTGACTACCATATATACAGTGAACCGAATTCTCCCTATTCAAAACTCCTACTTAATAGTCCCATCAAAGAGGAGAGGAGAAAAACCATTATCTTCGGTAGAGTAGAATGCCCCCAGTCCTTCATCCCAGAAGAACATGAGCCAGAACTCGATACAAATAAATTATAACTTTATGGATATAATGCTTATGCCAACCACCTCATCCAGAAGATGGGCTATAACCTGAAAACCACTAAGGGCCTAAACTATGGCAAGGCTCAACGACTATCTCTGCGTATTTATGCTCTTAAGGGCAAATTCAATGATTACTACCATAAAACCCGGCATGGTCTGGGGTACATTATACCCCAATCAACCCCCGAAGACTCTGAAGAAGAGGATGGATTGTATTCTCACTCTTCATAATCCTTCATGTAGGACTTTGACCCAAGCATCAGGGTGATTCTCAAACAATCATTGTCGATCAACATGGTATCGGTGAACCTGAGGAAGATGACGAGGACCCACCTAAACTTTATAAAGTAGAACTATGGGTTCAATGCCTAGACTCACAATGAAAGTTACGGTTCAAACAACGAGAACCTTCCACTGAAGATAAAGTCGTGCAAGTTGACTTAGGCGATGAATCTGTGTCTAAACCTATCTTCATTAAGAAGTTCCTGTCGAGCGAAGATTGTGAATCTTTTATATAGTTCGTAAAGGATTATATCGATGTCTTTGCCGGGAGCTATAAAAATATGCCAGGATTGGACCCCCAGATCGCGGTCCACAAACTCAACATCTTGCTAAATGCTAAGCCAGTAAAGCAATATCAGCGATGGTTCCGTCCAAACATCATGAACGTCATTGAGGCTGAAGTAAATAAACTGATAGTCAGTGGCTTCATCCGCGAGGAATAACATCCATATCGGGTAGCCAATATCGCACCCATCATAAAAAAGAACCAAAAGATTCTGATCTATATTAACTTTTGTGATCTAAATGCGGCATACCCGAAGGACGAATTTTCCCTCCCGATCACGGATATCATGATCCATAACACTTATAGCTTCGAGATCATGTCCCTTATGGACCAATTCTTGGGTTACAACCCGATCAAGATGTCTCTAGATGACAAAAAACATACATTATTTCGAACACCGATAGGGGTATACTGCTACACGGTCATGCCCTTTGGTCTAAAAAAAATACAGGTACTACGTACTAGCGAGATATGAGCACCATCTTCCGTGAACATCTATGCAAGATGGTCGAATGCTATATCAATAATATCACCATCAAAAATTACTTTCGAGGTGACCATCTCCAGGACCCGAAGACCATCTTTGACCTGATGCAGGCGCACCTGCTCAAGATAAACCCCATCAAGTCTTTTTTTGGGAATCTCCAACGACAAATTTTTGGATTTTATCATAACATCAAAAGGTATCCATATAGACCCTGACAAGACTAAATTAATCCTTAAGATGCATCTGTCGAAGAACCTTAAAGAACTTCACATCCTTAGAGGAAACTTGGCATACAACAGAAGGTTAATATCAAATCTCTCTGGACGTTGCCAGCCATTCACCCAGCTTATAAAGAAGGAAATTTTTTTTGTCTAGAATAAAGAGTGCCAGCGTGTATTCGACGACATCAAGAAGTATTTCTCGAACCCCCTAGTAAAGCCCTTCCTACTTTGCGTACGTGCGATGGATCACTCTCTTGTCGCTCTGCTAGCCCAGAAGAGTAATACAGGTCACAAGTAGGCCATCTACTACCTTAGCAGGATGATGGTCAGTGTAGAGCACAGGTACAACCTCGTCGAGAAGGAGTACCTCGCTCTAGTCTTTGTTATCCAGAAAATCCGGTATTATGTGGCTGGGCAGACAATCTACGTGATCTCTCAAGTTAATCCTCTTAGGGTTCTCATGATCAAATACAGGGCACTCAATTTTTGCCTGGCTATGTGGGCTATACTGTTGTTACCATACGATATAGTATTTATCTCACAAAAGGCGGTCAAAGGCCAAGCGTAGAAGGATTTCCTGGCAGCCCACCCTGTACCGAAAGTCTCAAAGCTTTATGAGGAGATCCCAGATGAAGTAGCAGACTCCAACATGATGAGTACAGAAGCCGTTTGATGAATGTTCTTCGACGGTGCTTCTAGAACAGGGCCCAAAGGCGATATCGTCGGTGTAATCGGGATAGTGTTAATTTTCCTATATGACCTGTTCATCAACCACGCCTACTCTCTCACGGAACTATGCTCCAACAATATGATAGAGTACAATACCCTTATTATTAGACTCTAACTCGCTAAACAAGTAGGAGTAGACTACTTAGAGTCCTACAACGACTCCAAGCTAATAGTTAGTCAGATCTGGGGCGAGTATAAAGTCCTCTCTGAGAATTTACTCCTTTACCACCAACTTGCGCTCAGTATAATCTCTACTTTCGACGGGTTCTTCATAGAGCATGTTCCCAGATTATAAAATATCGAAGCTGAAGCCCTGGCGTGTCTCGCTGCTTCTTTAGCTGTCCTGGTAAACACTCATCAGTTTATCACCGTGATCGGCCAAAAATTAGTCTATCAAAAAAATAATCTTTGTGTGTGTCCAAGCTACTCAACAGAGGTGAACACCGATATCCAAGACTGAAGACTCCCATTTAAAGACTATACAGTCTATAAAATTTTGCCTGAGGACCCGAAGATAGCTACTTCCATCAAGGGATGTGCTGTCATGACCTACACACTGTGTAGGGGCAAGAGTATGTAGGTACGTCCAACCTACGCCATAGCATCAGCGGTAGAACATTGTCTAAGTCGATAATACTATCTAACATCTCACACAATATAAAATATCTGCCATGCCTTCTCAACTCTAAATGGAGGAGCAATATGATGATATAATAAAGGGTAGTCAATACTCAATCACATATAAAAACTAAAGAAAGATTTAAGCACACTATGGAATGGAAAAAAAAGAAGTACCAGTCTCAATACATCACAGGTTCAACTCAACATCAAAACACAACTCAATATCTTAAAATAATAATATAATCCAAAGTCTAACTAGAAACAACTACTACATGATATTAAAAACTAAATGGCCTCAGTATCTGGTACTATATCCTCAGGTGATACTCCATCTGTTAGCTCATAGTAGGTGGGACACATCCTCACTAACCAGACATCTAAAAAATATCTTCAGTCAGAATGAAAACAAAGTACAACCCAATAGCAGTTCTAATTAATTAATAATAACTATAAACAGAAATAGAGAATATAATATAAGATGAGAAACAATGAATAATATCATACTATGATAAAAGAAAAAGGTAAACAAGAGCAATATGGTATACACTGATCTCAATAAAATAAAACAAGATAATAAAATAGAATATGGTGAAGAAATGTAACTATTCTAAGTGATTAAAATACTAGTTAGATATGTAATCGGCTATGGTTGAATATTTTTTACTTAACAGTTGGATAAATATTGTCTAACTTAAACATTGAACATTATCTAGGCTTTGATCACATATCTAGCTAACACTTTCTCTTTTTCCCGACTAGTACAATGGATCCAACCATGACACGTTACGATGCAAGATAC
Organism: Iris macrosiphon; assembly: GCA_036927795.1. Classification (NCBI taxonomy): domain Eukaryota; kingdom Viridiplantae; phylum Streptophyta; class Magnoliopsida; order Asparagales; family Iridaceae; genus Iris; species Iris macrosiphon. The sequence goes on from JAYESA010000006.1 coordinate 14,155,911, forward strand.
TCAAGACATTGTAAAATATTAAACATTGAATATTAAATATTGTCTAATATTAAATATTGTCTATTAACCATATGAGAACACGAGACACAATAAAACAATAAATAATATCTCATAACTGAAGATCCATGTGTATACTAATCCGTGTACCAGCGTGTCAGGAATCAAGTAATACATTTCTAAATACTTGCATTATAGTAATTATTAATTAATAAAAACTATCATAGAATGTACTCGTATGTGGTCCAGAGTAATGAATATCAAACTGGGTCTGAACTGGTGTCACAATCACCTATATATGAATGATAGGTCAAAATTAGTGCAATAAATGATAAAAGAGCTAAAATATGCACTATGGATGCTTTACTAGGTCATTCTAGGCTAAACTAGGTCTAACTAAGGTGAATTGGTCTATCTGAGTCATTATCTAGCTGAAAACAACTATAATAATTAGTACCTATCTAGTCATCATAATCTACTATACCTATCCTACTATCCGTTATACTACCAACTAATTTATAGTACTAACAAATATCTAACTGATACTAACTATTTCCTTAGAATAATAACTCATACCTTACTCATACCTTACCTATACTAGTTATCTTTACTACTATGTATTTATCTAAGTCATATTACTAATATTATCTAGTATCCTAACTATAAACAATACCTCACCTATATTTAGCATCAATACCCCAAGCTTAAAAACTAACTGATAATCCAGCACTCATATGATACTCATGTATCACTCCTCATATACCAACCTAGTCCAGATATCTACACTTGGACACCACTGTTTACTGCTACAACAACACCCCTCCCTAACCTCCTTCACTAACACCTGATACTCTTCACTGAATATCTAATATCCTTCATATCTGCCCTTATCTACTGCCCAACACTCTGGTACACTGCTACTTCCTGCCATTCCCTTGTAGCAGTTGTCCTCTTACAGACCCCACTGCTATGCACTGTTACCTGCAGTAAATAGTAACTTCTTATGCTACAAAATTAGCATACTGCTGTTATTGCATCTTCTATTGCTTACACATACTGTTGCATCTCCATGAATACTCAACTCCCAAGTTCCTGATACTTAGCGATACACCCACAATAACACAATATCAAACACTTTCTTCCCCAACTCTACACACACACTATCAAATATACATGTATATAACTTAACTAACTAATGATACTCAAACTAATATATACTAACTAATACATAACTCCCTCACATACTAACTTACATCTCTAACTCAATATACTAACCAACTAACCAACTCTAACTCTTAACTGTTACGTCTAACATATATGTAAATGATACTTCTAACTAATTAATACTCCCTAACATATATATACTAACTTAACTAACATCCAACTAATTGTTATTAACTCCTTAACTGACATATTGCTTGCAGATCCCCTATATGCCTGCATATACTGATACTCTAAAATACCTCACCCACATGTACATTAGGTACACAACTACTAGCATTCTTGCACAGTCCCCATCTTGGACTGCTGCCACCAGGAACACCTCACTATGTGCAAGCACACATAGGTCCCCTCCTCTATATACTAGTCATACTTTTACCCAATACTCCCTTCTATATATTACTGCTACTACTGTATTTTCTATTGCCCATGCCACAACTGCTTCCAATCTCCCCCTCCCCTTCAGTTGTACCTACTGTGCATAGCACAACACTTATTGTGCATGATCACCTACATCTCCTATTACCCGACCCCCTTATGCTCCTCCTTGCTGCACATAACAGCTACTTCACCAGCATCAACAATAAGTAGAATCAACTCAACTTTATCTCCTACAACCCCGAGATCAATCCCCTCTAACTTACTGATGCACTGCACAAGCACTACTCTCACACACTGGTAAACACCCACGCTGGGTGCACTGTCACTGATCACTCCTCCTCACTATCTCATCCATAAACCCACACAGAGATTTTAGTTACTTCCCTTCAGTCACCTCACATGGTTCACACACACAAGTATATATATGCACTCACAACTAATGCTTGAATACATACAATATACTCACTATTAATTATTTTTCCAAATACCCCAAGTGCAAAATTTAGGATACTTATGCCACACATCCAAATAAAATACCAAAATCCCCCAAATAATCTTTGTTAATCATTCTACATACCAATTATACTCCACAATAACTAATACAACTTGCTACACTAATAATTTAAGTGTAATAGTATAATTTATCCAAAATTTAGCCCCGTATCTCACCGAATCGCAAAATACTGTAATACGGCCTATACGTATCAAATTGTGGACACGTACCAAGTCCCATAATCCTGATCTAAGTCTAATTAGATCTAATTGGTCTCATGATATACACTTATAATATTAATCTCGTAATTCTCCCAACATGCACATAAATCATCACATAGAACTCACAATACATAGCCAAATAGCCTAGAACTAGTTCCTATAGGTAATCCTATGCCATGGGGTCATTACTAATGGTCAAATGCATGATAAAGAGGCCATAAAAAGAGAGAAATTCAAAAATTATCAATTGGGAGATGGATTACAAATAAAAAATCAAGTGGAGACGATCCGGACACGATCTTCTTACCAATGCTCTTCCTCCTTGTGCTCCTTGCTTCTCCAAGATCCAAAACTTCTTTAGGAATAAAAAATAAAGGGGAATGGAAATGAAATAAGAAAGAAATTGATAGAAGGAAAAGTGGAAGAAAATTGGGGATGTTAAAATGAAGGAACAATTAAGAGAAGAGAGAGAGAGAGAGAGAGAGAGAGAGAAGACCCTCTATATGTGGCCGGCCCCTCCTTTCCCCCTTCTCCAAGCAATTGACGATGACAACTATTCTCCTACATGCTAATATGAGAAATAATTAAGAAAGGATATTTTTGAAAGTCTCTAACTAATTATAATTAAACTAATTATCCTTAGTTAATTAGTGGGAATGGGTTCATTTGGCCTAGTCCATATTGGCTGACTATTTGTCATGAAAAGTCTAATTTAGGTCCACTAATATCAAGTCAAATTAAATAGGCTAGCCTATTAACTAAATTAAATGCTACAAGCCTCTAATTAAATATAGCACTCTAACAATTAAATAACTAATACAAGCATCAAATAAATATATATGGCCTACTAATATTAATATTATATTCCTAAAATTAAATAACTAGGCCGAATTACCAAATTATCCCTAGCTAAAAAAGTGGGGGTGACATGTGCCCTCCGGTTCTACTATAATACAGCTACTAAGATGCTATATCGTCGTTCCGATGACAGGCTCCTGGTACGCTGTCTATCAGATGCAAAAGCAACACAAGCTATCCGAGAAGCTCATAACGGTGTTTGTGGTGCTCACCAACCCGAACCTAAGCTTCAAGATTGCCTCCGACGTATGGGATATTATTGGTCAACAATGGTGGTGGATGCTACTAATTATGCGAGGAATTATAAAATGTGTCAAATCGACGCAGACTTCATCCATCAGCGCTCAAAATTCTTATACCCAACGGTGGAATCTTGGTCTTTCAAAGCATAGGGAATGGACATTATTGGACCGAATAGTCCACCTTTGTCTAAGGGACACCGGTTCATCTTAGCCATCACCGACTACTTCTCCAAGTGGGCGGAAGTTGTGCCACTGGCCAATGTAAAGATCTCAAACGTGATAAGCTTCGTCAAGCATCACATCATATATCGCTTCAACTTACCACGGAGGATCATCTACAGCAATATCCTGCAGTTTGTAAGTCATGCTTTCTACCAGTTTTACGATAAAAATCAAATCTAGAATGTAGCCTCGACCGTCTATAATCCAGCAGCAAATGGTTTGGCTGAAGCATTCACTAAAACAATCATTAAACTACTCAAGAAGTTTGTGTCATCCAACAAGCACGACTGGAATGAGAAGCTGAGCGAATGTCTTTAGGCCTATCACACAATTGTTCGGACATCGACTGGCAGCACCCCATTTGTCTTGGTCTACGGTAGAGAATTTTTTCTCCCCCTCGAGGTCCAAATTTCTTCACTTTGGGTGGCTATATCCAATCAGTTAACAATTGACAATAACCACCGCAGACGGCTGCAAGAGTTAAAAGCACTCAATGAGAAGCGTCTCCTAGATCAACAACACATTGAGCTATACCAAGCATGTCTTAATGGAGCCTTCAAAAAATAGGTCAATAACAGGATATTCTGAGTGTGTGACCTTATCTTGACAGTGAGAAGACCGATGGTTATGACCCACAAGAAGGTCGGTAAATTCCAACCTAAATGGGAGGGCCCATTCATCGTGGAGTCTGTATTCTCTAATTGTGGCTACCGGCTCATGAAACACAATGATGACTTGCTCATGAAACCTATCAACGACAAGTTCTTTAAATGGTACTGTGTCTAAAATAGATTGGTACTCCCTCTATCCCTAGTAAGACAACTAAGATGTACAATATGTTTATATTTCTCGTTGTTCATCCCCAGCAAAGGTGTAAACACAATACACCGAGATTGACAGAGATTGTATGGAGCATTCAGCTAGAGATCATACGGAGCATTGAAGAGGAGCACTGATGTATACCGACATGCTTTACCAGCACCGAGACCAGCCCAACAGCTACTTAGGCTAGCTTATCCAGTACCAGGAGCACCACATACTAGAGTTACAGGAGTCAGACCACCATCTTCTGGAGGGTATCAGCCAGTTGGGATACTGGATACTAGTGAGAAGATGTTACGGGGTCAGACTATCAGACTGGTTCGGGTAGCTTGGAAGCATCATTCTCCAGGCTAATCCACTTGAAAGCGAGAGGATATTATACGACAATATTATCCTCACTTATTCGAGGATGAATGTATGACCTTACAACTGCCTTTAGTTACCATATCTTTATAGATTACTAGAGTAGCTTTATTATAAATTTCTAGGACGTAATTCTTTTAAGGTTGGTAGATTATAAATCTCCACATTTTGGAATAGGGGTAATTTAATATATTTTAATTAATTTATTATTTTAATTGACTAAAAAGTTAAAGTATTAATTTATAGAATCCTCATATATATATATATATATATATATATATATATATATATATATATATATATATATATATATATATATATATAACACTTTGTCATGGCTTGGATATTTTATGAGATGCACGACATTTTACCTTCCAACCAAATTCATATTATTGACCTTAACTATACTTAGTACCTTTGGGACATAAGTGTGGCATTAGTTTGATCTCCTCCATGCTCCAAAATTATGGAAAAATATCTCGAACCATTGATATTGCAAAACTACCCTTATTGGGCTAGTTGAACTCAACCGAGCCCAAATACCCTACTCGGGCTCTCAAACCAATTCCTATAAGGTATGTACATCACCTCCACACCTTTTTTCTACTCTATAATACATCCCACATATAAAAATATATCCACAAAATCTGAACAAATTAATTAAATGGTCCATAAATGCAATATGTCCAAATTTGGAAATACCCCTATGCAATCTTGTTGCATATCAATTTAAATCTGAAAAAATATTTTAAAATCTAATTTAAATATTATGAAGCATCCCTTCATCTTATTTTAACCTCCCTAAGTCCTATCCATAAGTGGAAACCCTGGAACAAATCCTAACCACCAACCAACATAACTTAATACATATATAAACCTATATACTATGAGGGCCGACCTATTTTCTCCCCTCCCTCACATATCCCTCCTTCCTACAAAATTTACAAAAGCTATCCCTCTTGTTCTCTCCTTCTCCATCATCCCCAAGAAACAAAGGAGGCCGACCAAACCCCCTAGAAGTGATAGGCCACCCCTTTAAAGCCGACAGGTGCTGCTGGTTGCAGCAGCAGTTTTGGCCATTCATAGCCCCACAAATTCCTTTAAAACTCAATATTTATCTTCCACTTGAATCCCCCAAGATCTCCGTCAAGTGTCATAAAGTTTGGAGTCCGTTTGGCGATCCAAAAGGTCAATGTCACAAGAAAGGCCACCGCCGTAATTAAGAACACGTAAGTTTTATAAAAAAAAATTAATATATATTTTCCCCATGTGAAATTATTTTTATTAACCCATAAATATGATATATGATGAATGATGAAATCCCATACATTAGAGACCAAAAAACTACTCTTATATGACATAAAACCAATGCTATGCAATGTCGTGATCGTATTAAATTAGTACTATTGCTTGTTGATATTTTATTATTAAAATATAATTTTCAAGACATTAAATATTTAATTTCAGAATATAATTGGATATATTTTCATATATTAAATAATTTTTGCATAATTTGGCAACCTTTCATGCACAAACTAGTTTTCAAAGTAGCTAGAACACCTAGTTGACGTGCAACGGAACATTGTGCGTGCAACGGTAACATTTCGGTATTTTTTTACTAAATAAACCATAATGCCAAAATTTAAATAATTTTAATTCAGTATTAATGGATGTCGACATGCGTGTTTGAGAGCCGGCATGCATATTCGTGATATAGTTTTGCGTTGTTGCAAGTTTTGAGATATCATGTCGTATCTGCGTATATTTAGGTTTACACATGTCAAAACTCATGTAGGTGCCTATATATGCGTAAGAAAATACAATGAACAATATCCTACAACGTACTAGACAGTGCCATGATACGTGGTTATTGGCACGTTGTCCCATGACCCGTAACTATTGGATTGTTGCCATGAATATCACCACACTAGTTGACGTCGTAAAAAAAATCCTATTCTTTTATGTTAATCACATTAGATGGTGTATTGATTAGAACATGTTATAATAGGAAAACTTGGATTTATTGCACTATCGGTTGAGGATACCAGTCAGACAGTATCGCGACAGCATGCAAGTGTACCTTAGCTTTGTTCCAGTATTTTGTACTTATTGCTAATACCAGTTATTAATTCTATTTCTAGTTCTTTACTTGTACTTATTGTGACCCTAGGACCATTGCGATACTTAGCATCTGAAGTGTATTCGGGTGCCAACTTTCGTATGTGAGATCGGGTATCGTTAGACTGCATTGTCATAGCATACCCTATATGTGCAACTCTTGCTGATATACCTTAGGACAATTTATACGACCCTCATATATAGAAGACTTACTTAAGATATTCGAAGATTTTGGCTTCAGTGTTAGGACATAACTCGTGATATGTGATTAGTTGACTTGATTAAATCCTCTTTCTTTATTTGAGACATAGTTAGTACTTGTCTTGCATGTTATGGACATGAGATACGAGATACATGGGGATCGGGAAGAATCTAGCGTACCGTTGGGCTACCACACAATACGTACTACCGTTGCTTGCGCTTCGGGCCCTATAGTGCTGCAGGTACCTTGACAGGACCTGAACGTACCTACTACTACTACTACTACTACTACTACTACTACTACTACTACTACTACTACTACTACTACGTGTTACTGTCGTGTCAATGAGACCTACATGCCCCGGTAGTTTAGCGGACGAGTACGTTCTTAATTGCATTCACTTAGTTAGTTATGATAGGTACCCTTAGCATACTATTTATTATTTACTGTTATATTGGCTTGATTGTTTATTGTATCTTGCTATGTCCCCTGAGGACTTGCATTCGGATTATGTCCTCAGGTATAGACGAGGAGAGCTACCTTGAGGTTTACGAGACATGAGCTGACATTAGAGCAGTACTTGCACCAGAGGATGAGGTTATGGTGGAGGACTTCTCTTGAGCACACAGTTATTTTATATTTATTTATGCTTAGTGTTCTTTAGACATTTGACTTGGCTTAGTGACTACTGGACATATGTACTTGGTTTTATTTTTCTTTTCATTATTTTGATGACAGGTTCTTCCCCGCGACATTTCTTATACCGCACTTGTTGATGGATAGTTTCATTTTTATTATTTTTATTGCAGGACTATCCCTTGTGTTATGATTTTTATTATGGATGAGATTAGATATATAAACTACGACAGGTATTGTAGACCCTTATTTATATATATTATAGCTTAAGTTCACTTTAACGGGTCCATTATATTGGATTTGCCTATTGGAGTTGTGCTACTGGCCATTGCCACGTGGCTAGTCCCTTAGTATTTTGGGACTGAGGCGTAACATAGTTTTTATGGTAGCCAATCCAGGTCTACGAATATATTGCTTCAGTTTTAGTCACGAAATCGAGCAAGCCTGTAAATAGGATAGGATAAACTTCTAGGTTTTCATCCACATGTTGACACGTTCTTGACCTCCAAATCAAATTCGAATTAATTTCTTGACTTGCATCATGCCTTGATTCATCTGTGCGATCCTCGTAGTTTACTTTGTGTGTAGAGTAATAGATCCACGAACTAGCGAAGGGACTCCCACGGATTTACCGTAAGGTGCTGTGGTTACTTGCGACGATGGGTTGACGCTATTAGGAGAAGATCCATCAACTCAACAAAGCAACCAGGCAGATCAACACGCCTCGAGATTTCAGAGAGACGATATTCCACCACCACCATAATTTACTCCATCGATACCACCAATGCTAGTTTTCCAGCCAAGGCAGCATATGGATCGACATCAGTTATTTCAAGTATTTTATGCAATGATGCAAGCCCAACAGAAAATTCAACAAGAGGTCCAGTAACGCTAGACAAAGAACTTGAGGGATAGTATAGTGACAACACTAGAGCAGGCAACTCTGCCAGCTAGACGGCTATCGACGGGATCTATCTCAAAATTCTGCCAACTGAAGCCACGTACATTTTCTGGCAAGGAGAAGCCCACTGAAATTCATGAGTATCTTATAAAATCCAGCAACAATTGAAAGTGGATGAGCTTCCGAGGGAGCGTTGGATGACTGCCGTAAGGATGCAGCTGACAGGCAATTCATGTCACTGGTGGCTCACTAAGGAGAAATGTCTCGGACCAGACCGAGTTACTTGGGAAAATTTACTAAACTCTTCCAGGAGATGTACATTCCATCTATTGCCCGAGCGAAACTTCAGGATAAGTTCAATCACCTAACTCAGGGCAATATGATAGTGGAAGAGTACAATGTGGAGTTTATATGGTTGAGCAGCTTCGCCCCGACTCTAATCCCAACAGAAAAAGTGAAGGTGGAGAAATTTTTTGACAGACTGAGCTTTGAGTTACAGAGATTGATTGGCTCAGTTGCACCTACTTCTTATACGGACGTCCTTGCCGCAGTTCGACGCATGGAAAGCATCAATAGGAGAAAGACCAGCCAAAAATGGTCTAACACACTAGCACCAGCCTGAGCAACACAGTAAGGAGCTGTAAAGAGATATCACATGCACCATCCACCCAGATCAACCCCACTGACACTGCCTATATGTCAATATTGTGGGAAGCAAGGTCATCACGCGAGCGAGTGTAGATATAAGTTAGGAATATGCTTGATTTGTAGATCGGGACAGCAGCTACATGCTGATTATATATATAACCCTTATTAATGTGGTGCTCAAGACTCTAAACCCGAGCTTGAACCATTACGTAATATCACCACTACCGGCTCCCCGACACAGAGCTTGTAGTGGTCTCAGCCTGAGTTCTAGTGATGCTCTCAACTTGCATATCACTTAGCTAGTTATATAGTTTGCCCTATTGATTCATTTATTACTGTACTATATTTATTTGGCTTGAGTTATTCTTGTACCTTGCTATATTCCTTGAGGACCTGGAATCCGGATTATGTCCTCAGGTTTAGCAGCGGAGATCTACCCCGAGGTGTACAGAACAGGAGCAGACATTAGAGCAGTACCAGAACCCGAGGACGAGGTAATCGCCGAGGATTTCTCCTGAGTATCTGCTTTATCTATACTCAGTATTTGCTATTGTTATACTATTTATTTCTTGTCTCTTGACTACTGTATCAAACTCATTATTGGGTTGTTTCCCGAGATATGTATATTTTGAGACTTGATGTTGCTTTATATTTTATATTGATTATTTTTATTTTTGTGGATGAGATTAGTACCATAGACCCTTATTGTTGTATTACAGCTTAAGTATACCCTGATGGGTCCATTAAATTGGGTTTGCCCATCGGCGTGTGCTGCTGGCCATTGCCACGTGTCTAGTCCCTCGGTATTTTGGGACTGGGGCATGATATTAAGTTACCTAATTAACTATACTATTGGTTGGAATCTCGTGTCATAATCACACGATTATCCTTCATATACATCATACCATAGTACGAATACGCTGGGTGTGAATCTATATTAATTTTTGAAGGTTCCAATCTAGATACATCATGAGCGTAATATAATAATCAAGTCACACAACGTAACTACACTATCACTAACCAACTACTAGGGTACCCATTCATGGAGTACTACAATAAAAAGATTGATATAAATCACCTTAGTGCACATAAAACACTCATTAGTATCATAGTGCATAAGAATACGAGCACCTCAATGCGATAACAAGAAATATCACATATTCATTTAATCACATCAGGATAATGGGTAACCACGAGTCAATCTCTAAAATTAATCTGTCAATAGCTCTTCGATCTACAATATAGCATGTATACCAGGTCATGAACACGATCACTAAGTACTATGCTAATCAACAATACTAGAGACTACTGACTAATAAAAGTCTACCGAACAATGATCATAGTTTGACAATCAAGGAAGGCTCCTATCTCTTAGGATGGACAATCGATATTACCTATACAAGTCTTGCAATCAGTAGCTATAATTACTAGAACATAGTAATAAGTCGCTAAGACAAGGCCGAGAATAACTTGACACTTGTACCGTAATTCAATATAAGAAACTAAAATATTTGGGTATCAAAGCATTATACCGTCAGTTTATCGGCAACAATATACCGATTGTAAGTAGGACAATCACCACATGGGGACAAAACCCTAAATCTGGAACCACACTCTAAGAGTAGAATACAGTCTATCGACAATGGTATACTGTCGGTATACTGAGAAACAACTAAGTCTAGACAGCAAGTCGGTTCAAACAAAATCATATATAACTGATATATTATTGGTATATCGGCAGCGAAATACCGACGATATATCGACTGCCACTACCAAAATAAGTCATATTAGGAACATTTAAAAATGTCGCTAAAATAGTAAAATATGTCACTAAATAAATTTAGTGAGATAATTAGCGACGTTTAGTGGTTGTCACGTTTTACGTAGTCGCTGACAAAGAAAATATTGCTACACGTTACTATAGCGATGTTTGTTGGCGACGTTGTAACATCGCCAAGTTTTTTAAAAGTAACGAGGGTTTGCGTCTCCACGTCACCATATTAGCGACACCTTTAGTGTCGATAAACATTGCCAATATTTTTGTTATTAGCGACCTGTTGCGAAAAATACAGCAACGTTTAGCTGACATGGCAAATATCGCCATGTCAGCATATCAGCAACGTTTAGCCACTCATAGCGACGTTACTAGTACAGAGCAGCAACGTTATGATACATGTTAGCGACACAAAAAAAAGTCGCAAACAGTCGCTAAACGTCGCTTGTATATTATTCACACTACAATATGCCTGCAGTTTATCAATTCACAGTTCATATTATTAGACCCGGAGAAATCCTCCATTGAATTTTTGGGTTCACCGACCCCTTCATTGGAACACTCAATATCGGTAAATTCTCATGCATTTAATATAAATAATAAAGTAAAATTTAAAGAAATAGACACATTTAAATTATAAACTAAGTCTGAAAATAAATATCCAATAAGCATCACAACTGGTACTGAGTGTCAACAAATAAAGTCTGAAATACTATCTGAAATAAATACATAAATGACCCAAGATCATGAACCAAAAGTTTGAAAATAAATAAACTGCCCTAACTAGGACTATTGCTGATCCAAAGGAGGAGCACCGCGGCGAGCCTAGGAGATGAAACTGTCCAAAGAACAACTTCTGCTGATTAGGAGGAGGAGGAGAAGGAGGAGGAGGAGGAGCACCACCGCGAATCTGGGATATCAGCGAGGCCCATTGCTCCGGTAAAATCATCAAGGCACTCGATGGAGAAGTTTATGCAATTGATGTATATGTCGATGCCGGTGGACCAGGAGGACGTATCTTCTCCGACACTGTCAGTCGAGCGTTACAAATATCCATGACAGATAATATCTGCATAGTACTCTGTGTCACGCTCCGATCTCCTGTAGGATCAACCATCCCCGCTGAACATGAATCACCATGCCAGCGCTCTAGCAGGATGATCATTCCAATCATGACATGATGTCGTACGAGCAAAAGCTGTGCCCGTGTAAGGCTAGGTACTGAACATACGATGGAATAGCTAAACCATAGAGTCGCACAGATAATCCCCAATATAGCAAAATAAGAAACTGGATTGACAATAGATAACAGATTGACCGAGTTGTCATAGCGGAAGCATAGAAATAAACACAAGTATAAAAGTAAAATCAAACATCTTTATTGATATAGAAATAATGTTACAAGCGGCGCTAGGATGAGATTACAAATCGCTCAAGCTATCTCTTTCAAAATAATAAAATGTGCCAAGCGGCTTATAACTGTGGGATGATATATAGGCGATGTTCTAATACATTATGTCATGTATATGTGCTTCAGCTCTGGACGCAATATTCCAAGGCTTCAGAGTTAGCTCCACGCCTTAGCGTGCACGAAGGGATTTTCGTACTGAATGAGATTCTTCCGCACCCTACAAACAAACTGGTGGATTATCAGTACATTCAATGCACTGGTGGGGAGGCTTCTCGCCCGCTCGACAAACCCAAACACGATATATTAGTTTCGTGCACCATCTATTAAGTTATCTTTCTAGTCTTGTCTTAGGATTAGTTTTATGACAATTATATAAAGCCTACCTCATGTTGTAGTGTGTCGTACGATTTGAAAGTACCACGACAAAACTTACCAACTTACCATTCGTCCTTCCCTGTCCAAAGATACAACCAAGTTAACTAAGCACGAATATAAATATATAATGAATCAAGAATCGCATAAGCTAACATAGGTGTTGCGCATGGGTTTTTGACTCGGGTGAACGATATACTCAGATTGATTCCAGATTTATGATACTCAGATTATTCAAGGGTGTTATACTCAAATTTTAGGATGGTTCATATGTGTTACTCATATTCTTTCAGATATATTGCATAGATTATTCAGATTACTTATTTCAATGCAATGCAATAACTCTCACACAGATTGCCTCTAAGTGAGATGACTTAATCTATATGATCATGTCAGTCATAGCCTTCCTATGGTTATTGGGCGCTAGGCCCCCTGTGCACAGTAATTGAGACTACTATGACATAAAACGATCACTGGCATAGCCACAAAGGACACATAATGGTATTAGTAATTTTTCTACCTACCACAAGAGATGGACAGTATACCCTGATAGGCTAAAACTTATTGGGTATTATTTTGCTTCCATGGCTAGACCCCTATGACAAGTCATCCATAATCCCATAATTCCTCCTAGGCCGACACGATCCCGGTGCCCCGACGATCGTCCGAGGAATCTCCATACCTCGTGCACGAGTTATCCGTGACTATGTAAGTTATTAACTTATCTATTTTCTCTTCTTTATCGGTATAATGACAATGGTTGTAGACACGGTAGGATATTACCCGCTACAAGCCATTTCGAGCGATTCTTTGGATTATCAACTAGGTTGTCAGCGCTCCATGCAGCGCGGGTAGCAAGCCCCGTATTTGCCATTACAAGTGCTGAAAGAACTCGGTTGAACAAAAAAAAGAAGTACAAATAAATCCTAGATAGAAGATCTACGTACAATATTTAGATTCTGGAGAATGTGACAATGGAGATCGAGTACTACAGTGACTCCTTTACTTTGTTGATGGTCTGACGAGGGACTACAAATGCTCTCTTATATTTTCTCTCTCCTGAGCTTGTGTGTACATATGTTGCTAGCTCCCTTGTGTTGTATGCTATCCTAATTTTTACAGCCATCATGCTGACGGGCTATATGTGCCATATATGCCTCTATTTTGTGGCCGCTTGGATTTTTTAATAGAATACGGTTATAATTGTAGCCGCATACCACGAGCGTGCTGTCATGTGGCCTCGGTTGGGATATGTTGTTGATAATATTTATTGGTTGTTTTTAAATCCTTTGTGTGCGCGACTTGGTTTGTTGAACACGTAGTCAACACTGATTATGTGAAGATCTTTTTTGTTATAACTGAAAGATCTTCCAAGCTGAGGGCCGCATAACATCTTAGCCGCATATGTGCTCTTGTTTGGCCTAGGTCATCTGGACACATTGGCCTCATAATGATGAGGCCAAATAGACTCAAGGTCGCATATGAGTGACCACGTGGCATGACTCTTCTGACAGGGTCATCAATGCATTGATGTGACTTTTTGTCTTTCTGTCTTTTTATGTGTCATATTTTTCATGAATCTCGAAGTCATGTCATAACTTTATGTCGGGTAATTAATAATGTTTCAGAGGTCATCTATGGCTCTCAACTCCTGGGCCGCATAGAGACTTTGTCAAGCTAGAGTAGCTTTTTGGCCGCATAGGCTCTATACGATTTATCTACGGTCTGCCTTCATGTTGAGGGTTCATGATCTCTATGTGGTCTGTATGACTTTAGATTTACCATGCTTCTATAAGACCCACTTTAAAGTTTTAAAATGACAAGTTTGGAATACTTAGAACAAAAAGCATGGTCGGACACTTTCGGTCACATGGGTGTCATGCTGTATAGACACATTACAGCATAAGCGCTTCTGTCAGGCTGTCAAATCTTTATTAAATAAGGAGATTTGGATTAATCTTCGAAGATATTTATTGGGATTCTGAGTCATCTATTGACACGGAGTCCTAGGTGACCGTTCATACGAGATGAGTGTTACGTCCCAGTCCCAAAATACCGAGGGACTAGACACGTGGCAATGGCCAGTAGCACACACCGATGGACAAACTCAATTTAATGGATCCATCGGGGCGTACTTAAGCTGTAGTACAACAATAAGAGTCTAGATATACTAATCTCATCCACAGAATAAATACAACAATATCAGAATCATAAAGCAAGATCATATCTCAATAAAATATAAACTCGGTAAATAACCCGATAATGAGTCTGATACATCTGTCAAGATACAAGAATAAAGATAACTACAGCCAATACTGAGTATGGAACAGTATATACTCAGAAGATAACCTTGGTGATCACTCGTCTGCTGAATCTGGTATTGCTACCGTAACTGCTCATGTTCCTGCTTCTGCTCCTGCTCCTGCTAATGCTCCTGTACTGTATAACTCTGGGTGGATCTCCTCTGCTAATCCTGGGGACATAATCCGGATCCAGTTCCTCAGGGGACATAGCAAGGTACAGATAATACAAGCCATAATAATGCAGTAAAATAGTCAATAAAATAAATAGGATAAATATGTAACCATCTATGTGAAATACAAGTGAGAATACTAGTACTCAGGCTGAAACAACTACAAGCTCTATGTCGGGGAGCCGGTAGCAGTGATATCATGTGGTCATCTAGCTCAGCGAGAGACTGAGACGCCGGCATAATATAGTCAACCTGTAGCATGTGTGTCTCACCAGCAATAGATGAAACAATAGGAAAACACTAAATAACCAGCTAAGTGATATGCAAGATGAGAGCAGCACTAGAACTCAGGCTGAAACCACTACAAGCCCTGTGTCGGGGAGCCGGTAGCAGTGATATCATGTGGTCGTCTAGCTCAGAGAGAGACTGAGACGCCGGCATAATATAAAATCAACCTGTAGCCTGTGTGACTCTCCCCACCCAATGTAATCATACGTCTCATGTCCATGTGGCCCAATATCCATGTCACGTAAGATCATATCTAATGCAGCAAGTCATATAATATCTAAGAATATATTGTCTATGTCATAAAACCTGTATCCTATACAGAATTACCATGAATATTTCAGGAAGATTCTATCTTATGAATAGTGTCAAGTGTCCTGGGTTATAATGTACTTGATAGAACAAGTACGAGAAAGATGGGGTCTCGGTATCCATGTCTAGATGACAATACACAACGCCGTGTACGGTGTTGGCACCCGACTATGAATCGGATGCTAAGTAAAGTCGTACGGTCCTAGGTCAAGCATGAACCACAATATATATATATATATAAGCCAAGGAAATAAGTAACAAGGACTGCAAGTTTTGGCAAGGTACACTTGCCTGGGGTTCTGGCTCCAACTGTAGCTCTAGTCTCAGTGTGATTTGCAGGTACTACTCCGATTGCTGAAATAAATATTACCATTAGATTCAAAAAATATCAAATAGCTAGAAATGCCTGTCCTTAAGTCCAATTTGGACACAGGGGCAAAAATGACAGTTTTCGGTCAAAGCGGGGTCCTCATGTGAGCCGCTTTGCACCAAAAAGCATGTCAGGGTCAAAGGTCACCAAATTCGTCAAACTTAGTGTCAACAAGTCAGGAACGATGACACGAACCCAACGGAACTTCCAGAATTGGATTTCGATGAGCTGATCCCAAAATCGCCCGTCAAGTTGAGCATGTGGAGCCCACGATACGTAATTTTGTCAACGTTCTCAGAATCGAACCAAACTTGGGTCACAGGTCCAGCGTATTACTACGAGTCCGATGGCGCAAGTTTTGTCTCGATCCGACGTGTGTACACAAAGTTACAGCGTGTTCCAGAACAGGCAGATACGGGGCGTTGTCGACGGATACGCGTCGATTCCGGTGTGCACGCACATCCAAATTAACTTCTGCAAAATCCCACACGTCCGTATCAATGACGCGCACATTTCGATAATGACCGCGTGCAACCAAGTCGTCCCGTTTGGTGGGGCGCACTCAGTTCCAGGGTAAAACAGAGCATTGGTTTTTCTGTTTTTCGATCGCGGTTTACGATCACCACAGGGCGGGATGCACCGAGCGAGTTGCACGGGCATCGAGGGGGTCATGCGGTCTACGCGTCACAACTGACAGAATCAAAAATGGGGCATCAAGGAGAGAGGAAACGATACCTGAACAGGGCTCCGTGAAGACTAATTCTTCGTGTCCGAGTGTCTGGATCGTGTCCTGTACTGTGTCCAGGTCTAGGGTTTGATGTGTCCGTGTCCACTGTGTCCGGAGATAGGGGGGACTCGCTGGCGGGAGTCGACACGGCCAGGCTGCTGTTGGAGGGAGTCGTTATGGCTAGGGCTCCGGCGAGGGCTTCGTCGACCAAGGCTGCTCGGGGCGGAGGAGGAAGACAGGGGAGAAGGAAGGAGGAGTTCGACAGGGCATGGCGGAGGCGAGCGGTGGCTGGGCGGACTTAGGCGAAGCGGGGAGAGGAAGTCGGAGGCTGGGCGGATGAGCAGGAGGTCGGGGAAGGAAGAGGGGATCGTCGAGGGTAGGAGGTCGAGAGGTCCTGGGAGGAGGAGGAGGAAAGTTTAGGGCGGTGGAGATGGTGAGGCAAGGTGGTCGGGCTGTGAGCGGGGCTAGGCAGAGAGATCTGGCCTCGTCGGAGTTCGTCGAGGAGACGGCGGAGGCGAGGGGAGATGGTGGAGTCGGGGTACTGCTGCGGGCGGTGGTCGTGCGGGCTGGGGATGGGCGGATACGGCGAGGAGAGGAGTGAAGGCGGGCCGGCCGGAGGAAGGAGGAGAGCAGGGAGGAGATGGGGTTCACGGCGGCGGTGGGCGTTTGGGGAGCAGATGAGGGAGGCTCGGGCAGGGGGTTGACTCGTCGAGAGGAAGAAGACGACGGGTCAAGGCTACTCCGGTGATGGCGCCGACGGGGAGAGGCTGAGAGAGGAGAGAGAGCGGGTTGCGGCGGCGGCGGGGCACAGAGTTCGAGCACAATAAATAGGTCGGAACAGTGAATCCGAGGGGAATCCGACTTAGGGTTTCGGCCGGGTTTTGGGTTCGGTTCTGATTCGAATCCGACCCGACCCGACCCATTAGGCTGGGTTGGCTTGGTTCGGTTCAGCGGTTTGGTTCAGTTGGTTTGGTTTATTTCAAATAAACCCGGTTTATTTCAGGGTTTAATTGGTTTATTTATTTAATAGTTTTTAGGGCTTTAAAACTACTTCCGGAGTCCAATAAATTCACAAAAAATTACCCTATGTCCAGTTTTCTATTTTACACCATAGAATATTATTTTCATAATATTTGAATATTAATTAACAGCAACTAAAAATTATTTAATTGTAAAATACCTAGGTTTTAATTACAGAAAAATCCCAGAAAATTATGAAAAATTATGAAAAATCTAAATTAAAAATTCTTGAAAATCAGGGGGCTTACAATCTACCCCCCTTAAGATGATTGTGTCCTCGCAATCAAAGAATAATCGGTCAACAGAGATAACACGGTTGCAAACATTATTCGAAGTACAGCACGATCAACGGAAATCAAGGTTGAGGGTGTAAGAATAATACAAAGGGAAAATTATTTCCCTAAGCATTAAAAGTTATGCAATTTCCCGGATGAAGAAAATCTAGAAGACTACAATTCATTACTTATAAAAATATATTAGGTTATCAATTATAAAAACATTCTAGGTTATTAGCAAGTTCAAAATTACATAGGTTAAGGCTGAGGTCACGAACCAATAGGTACGAGATAAAACAAATCTATAAACAGATAACTATAAAAAATTATGCGCATTAGCTACTCCATGGGTCTGCACGTCTTCCAAAGTCATCGCTGGAGCTTGTTCACGTTCTTGCAGTTGATTTCTCTGCTGCTGCTGGGCTTGTTGGAAGAGTGCTGCTTCTGGTATCAAAGGTGGCCTCGGTTGATACCCTCCTGGAGCTGGTGGTAAGACTTTTTCAACTTCCGTTTGTAGTGCTCCCAATGCTGGATAGGTTGGCCTCGGTGCTGGTAATACTTGTCGGTTAACCATTGGTGCTCTTTCTCGAGGCTCAGGGCATTCCCACAATGAATGCTGACTGGATCCGCAAGTTAAACATACTTTCCTTTTTTGTCTGCACTCATCCTTAATATAGCCTCGCTTGCGACAATATTGACAGATAGGTAGAGCCTGTGGAGATGCTCCTGGTGGCTGGTGCATGTGAGGTCTCTTTGTAGCTTCTTCCTGTGGTGCTCCGGCTGGTGCTGGTGTGGACGATCGCTTCAGACTGGTCTCTCTTCTGGTGACGCGCTCCATGCGTCGGGCTGCAGCAAGGACGTCCGGGTAAGATGTAGGTGCAACAGATCCAATTAGTTTCTGTAGCTCAATGTTTAATCCGTCGAAGAACTTTTCAGCCTTCTCTTCTTCTGTCGGGATCAGGGTTGGGGCGAAGCGACTTAGACGAATAATTTTCGCATTGTACTCTTCTACTGTCATACTGTCTTGAGTGAGGCGATTAAACTTGTCGCGAAGTTCTGATCGAGCGATGGCTGGTATGTATATCTCCTGAAAGAGTCTGGAAAACTCTTCCCAAGTGACTCGGTCTGGTCCGAGCCGTGTCTCCTCAGATAGCCACCAGTGATGTGCATTGTCCGTCAACTACATTCTTACGGCAGTCATCCAACGTTCTCTTGGAAGCTCGGCTGCTTGGTGAGCCACTCATGAACTTCTGTGGGCTCCTCTTTGCCTGAGAAGGTACGGGGCTTCAGCTGACGGAAATCAGAAATAGAGCCCATCGTTGGTCGTCGTGCTAGTAGATTTGCCTGCTCTAGTGCGGTCACTAGGCTGTGACTCAAAGCCTCTTGTTGAGCTTGTATTATTGCATAAATCATTTGAAACATCTGCTGCCCGTCCATGGCCTGCCCTTGTGGAAATATGGGCATTTGTGGAGTAAAGTGCGTCGATGGTGGAATGTCATCTTGCTGGATTCTCGAGGCATGCTGACTTGCTTGGCTACGTTGTTGAGCTGATTGACCTTATTCTACTGGTATTACTTCATCTTCGTTGGTTACCCCAGCATCTCGTGGTGATGTTACAGGAATCTCGTCATTTATTCGTGAATCCATAACTCTACAACCAAAATAAACAATAAGAGGCGCTCAGGAATCAAGGCAGGATGCAAGTCAAGAATTTAATTCGAATCCGATATAGATATCAAGAACGTTTCAAGCAAGTGGATGAGATCCTAAAAAACTTATTCTATTCTTATTGCAGGCTTGCTCGGTCCCTATGTTGAAACCGAACAATTTAGTCGTTGACCTACATAGGCCACCACAAAAACTATGTCACGCCCCAGTCCCAAAATACCAAGGGACTAGACACGTGGCAATGGCCAGCAGCACACACCGATGGACAAACCCAATTTAATGGATCCATCGGGGCGTACTTAAGATGTAGTACAATAATAAGAGTCTAGATATACTAATCTCATCCACAGAATAAATACAATAATATCAGAATCATAAAGCAAGATCATATCTCAATAAAATATAAACTCGGGAAATAACCCGATAATGAGTCTGATACATCTGTCAAGATACAAGAATAAAGATAACTACAGCCAATACTGAGTATGGAACAGTATATACTCAGAAGATAACCTCGGTGATCACTCGTCTGCTGAATCTGGTACTGCTCCTGTAACTGCTCATGTTCCTGCTTCTGCTCCTGCTAATGCTCCTGTACTGTATAACTCTGGGTGGATCTCCTCTGCTAATCCTGGGGACATAATCCGGATCCAGGTCCTTAGGGGACATAGCAAGGTACAGATAATACAAGCCATAATAATGCAGTGAAATAGTCAATAAAATAAACAGGGTAAATATGTAACCATCTATGTGAAATACAAATGAGAACATCACCAGTACTCAGGCTGAAACAACTACAAGCTCAGTGTCGGGGAGCCGATAGCAGTGATATCATGTGGTCGTCTAGCTCAGCGAGAGACTGAGACGCCAGCACAATATAGTCAACCTATAGCCTGTGTGTCTCTCTAGCAATAGATGAAACACTAAATAACCAGCTAAGTGATATGCAAGATGAGAGCAGCACTAGAACTCAGGCTAAAACCACTACAAGCCCTGTGTCACGGAGGTAGCAGTGATATCATGTGGTCGTCTAGCTCAGCGAGAGACTGAGATGCCGGCATAATATAAAATCAACCTGTAGCCTGTGTGACTCTCCCCACCCAATGTAATCATACGTCTCATGTCCATGTGGCCCTATGTCCATGTCACGTAAGATCATATCTAATGCGGCAAGTCATATAATGTCTAGGAATATAATGTCTATGTCATAAAACCTGTATCCTATACAGAATCACCATGAATATCTCAGGAAGATTCTGTCTCATGAATAGTGTCAAGTGTCCTGGGTTATAATGTACTTGATAGGACAAGTACGAGAAAGATGGGGTCTCGGTATCCATGTCTAGATGACAATACACAACGCCGCGTACGGTGTTGGCACCCGACTATGAATCAGACGCTAAGTAAAGTCACACGATCCTAGGTCAAGCATGAACCATAATATATATATATATATATATATATATATATATATATATATATATATATATATATATATATATATATATATAAGCCAAGGAAATAAGTAACAAGGACTGCAAGTTTTGGCAAGGTACACTTGCTTGGGGTTCTGGCTCCAACTGTAGCTCTGGTCTCAGTGTGATTTGCAGGTACTACTCCGGTTGCTGAAATAAATATTACCATTAGATTCAAAAAATATCAAATATCTAGAAACGCCTGTCCTTAAGTCCAATTTGGACACAGGGGCAAAAATGACAGTTTTCGGTCAAAGCGGGCTCCACATGTTGGCCGCTTTGCACCGAAAAGCGTGTCAGGGTCAAAGGTCACCAAATTCGTCAAACATAGTGTCAACAAGTTAGGAACGATGATACAAACCCAACGGAACTTTCAGAATTGGATTCCGATGAGTCGATCACAAAATCGCCCGTCAAGTGGAGCTTATGGGGCCAACGATACGCGATTTTGTCAACGTTCTCAAAATTGAACCAAACTTGGGTCACAGGACCAGCGTATTGCTACGAGTCCGATGGCGCAAGTTTAGTCTCGATCTGACGTATGTACACAAAGTTACAGCGTATTCCAGAACAGACGAATACGGGGTGTTGTCGGCGGATACCCGTCGATTCCGGTGTGCACGCACATCCAAATCAACTTTTGTGAAATTCCACACATCCGTATCAACGACGCACATATTTCGGTAAAGACCGCGTGCGATTAAGTCGTCCCGTTTGGCGGGACGCACTCAGTTTCGAGATGAAATAGGGTATTGGTTTTCCTGCTTTTGGATCGCAGTTTGCAATCACCACAGGGCGTGACGCACCTAGTGAGTTGCACGGGCATCGAGGGGGTCATGCGGTCTACGGGTCACAACTGACAAAATTGAAAAAGGGGCATCGAGGAGAGAGGAAACGATACCTGAACAGGGCTCCGTGAAGACTGATTCTTCGTGTCCGAGTGTCTGGATCGTGTCCTGTACTGTGTCCAGGTCTAGGGCTTGATGTGTCCGTGTCCGCTGTGTCCGAAGACAAGGGGGACTCGCTGGCGGGAGTCGACACGGCCGGGCTGCTGCTGGAGGGAGTCTTTGTGGCTAGGGCTCCGGCGAGGGCTTCGTCGACCAAGGCTGCTCGGGGCGGAGGAGGAAGACAGGGGAGAAGGAATGAGGAGTTCGACGGGGCGTGGCGGAGGCGAGTGGCGGCTGGGCGGACTTGGGCGGAGCGGGGAGAGTAAGTCGGAGGCTGGGCGGAGGAGCAGGAGGTCGGGGAAGGAAGAGGGGATCGTCGAGGGGAGGAGGTCGAGAGGTCCTGGGAGGAGGAGAAGGAAAGTTTAGGGCGGTGGAGATGGTGAGACGAGGTGGTCGGGCTGTGAGCGGGGCTAGGCGGAGAGATCTGACCTCGTCGGAGTTCGTCGAGGAGACGACGGAGGCGAGGGAAGATGGTGGAGTCGGGGTACTGCTCCGGGCGGTGGTCGTGCGGGCTGGGGATGGGCGGATACGGCGAGGAGAGGAGTGAAGGCGGGCCCGCCGGAGGAAGGAGGAGAGCGGGGAGGAGATAGGGTTCACGGCGGCGGTGGGCGTTTGGGGAGCAGAGGAGGGAGGCTAGGGCAGGGGGTTGACTCATCGAGAGGAGGAAGACGACGGGTCAGGGCTACTCCGGTGATGGCGCCGGCGAGGAGAGGCTGAGAGAGGAGAGAGAGCGGGTTGCGGCGGCGGCGGGGCACAGAGTTCGAGGACAATAAATAGGTCAGAACAGTGAATCCGAGGGGAATCCGACTTAGGGTTTCGGCCGGGTTTCGGGTTCGGGTCTGATTCGGATCCGACCCGACCCGACCCGTTAGGCTGGGTTGGCTTGGTTCGGTTCAGCGGTTTGGTTCAGTTGGTTTGGATTATTTCAAATAAACCCGGTTTATTTCAGGGTTTAATTGGTTTATTTATTTAATAGTTTTTAGGGCTTTAAAACTACTTCCGGAGTCCAATAAATTCACAAAAAATTATCCTATGTCCAGTTTTCTATTTTACACCATAGAATATTATTTCCATAATATTTTAATATTAACTAACAGTAATTAAAATTATTTAATTGCAAAATATCTAGGTTTTAATTACAAAAAAATCCCAAAAAAATACGGAAAATTGTGAAAAATCCAAATTAAAATTTTTTGAAAATCAGGGGCTTACAATGAGATAACTCAACAATTAAGGCATCACCGTCATCTCTTTCTGTCCCGCGGATTAAGGCGGATTGAGACTTGAAACCTCCGCCATTATCCTGAGCCGTATATACTCACATATATAAAGGGGATAGAGGAGAAAGAAAAGCTTTTTAGAAAACTCACAAGTCCTTTCTTTCCTTCTTCTTTCTTGCTGCCATGTCACACTACCACATTTTCTGGAAAATAATATTTTGGTCATTTTATAATTAGTTAAATATTGTGCATATTGAATATTTATTTATTATATTATTTAATTATTTTTAGAAGTTAGATTTTAGTTTGGACTTGTGTTACTGGACCTAACTATTTTAGATTAAATCCATGGACCAATATTTAATTCTAGTTAGAATTGAGCCCAATAGTAAGCCTATTCATTAGGAGGATGAATTAATTAGTTAAACCAATTAGACTAGAACCTTCCCTCCTTAATTAATTTATTCATGACAAGCCCCAAGGGATATTATAGATATTTCATAGTAGCTTAGAGGAGGGGTTAGTGGCCGGCCATAACAAGGGTGGAGAGAGACTCTCTATCTTTATTTTTTATTTCAAATCTAGATCTAGAATTTCTCTCTTCCAAATTTCTTCATCACTACGTCAATTTCTACCAAAATTTCTTCCTAATTCCTTTTCTACTCATCATTGAAGACTATTAAAACAAGAAGGAAGTAAGGATCTACAAGGAGAAGTAAGGATCTACAAGGAGGAAGCAAGGATCTACAAGTTGAAGGCTCTTGACACTCAATTTGGAGATTTTATTAGGAATCCATCTCCCAATAGGTATAATTTAGTTTTTTCTCTTGAATTAGACTCTAAATATATAATTTAATTATTAGAAACTCTCGCATGTACTAAGGCTAACCATAGGAATTAGAATTAGGTTCATAGGAGACATATGAAGAAAGTTATATGGTATTTTGTGTCAATTTTGAGAAAATTCTGAGATTGGCACATCTTGTGTTTGTCAATAGGTCAATTAGACCAAATTGACATATGTTTGTTTGTGTGTGACTAGTGTCATATCCACAATTGGGTACATGTAGGCCGCATCCCGATAATTTGGCGATACGGGTTGATTTGGAGATTTTCTTCCGACACGGGGGTTTGAGCATGTCATATTTTGACACAAGCACGTAGTTGAGTAGCTAGCTCTTTATGTTATTCATAATTATGATTTTAGACTTGCTCATGTCCTTCGGAATACGTTTGGGGTGTGGTGGAACCTTATCGCAAGTGTATCATAGAATGAGTGTTATACAGGTGCGGTGCACTCCACGTGTTTGATACTTTATTTTCAATTCAATTTATCTTGGTTATAGCTATTATAGTTTTATAATTATAATTGTTATATGATATATATATATATATATATATATATATATATATATATATATATATATATATATGGTTATATGTATGTTCTATTTTTATTTGTGGTATATTGGTAGTCATTGGAGAGTAGGAAGTTCATGTGCATCATTAGTGTGGTTATGTGTTAGCATATATATATATATATATATATATATATATATATAAGGACAAATATATATATATGTGTGTGTGTGTGTGTGTGTGTGTGTGTGTGTGTGTGTGTGTGTATGTGTGTGTGTGTGTGTGTGTGTTAGTGAGTGTATGTGTGTATTATATGTGTGCATGTGAGATAGAGGGGGAAAGTTATAAGCATGAGCAGATCCAAAAAGTAGTAGCAGAAGCAGGCCGAGAAACAGCAGCAGCAGTGAGCATAAGCAGCGAGAAGCAGCAGCAGAAGCAACAAGCTGTAGCAAACAGTAAGCTGCAGCAGCGAGAATCAGTAAGCAGAAGCTGCAGCAGCAGAATCAATAAGCAGCAGCAGCGATAAGTAGAAATAGTAGCAATAAGCAGTAGTAGAAAGAGTGCTTAGAGATTAAGTTATAGATAAGTTAAGCTAGTTAATAAGCTAAGTTAGTTTATATTGATAGTTAGTTATGTATATATTGTTAGTAAGTTAAGTATATATATATTTAGCATTGGTTAGTATTATTTCTAGATTAACTTGAGTTACACCAAGGTAATAAGAGTTGAGGTATCATAGGATATGGGTAGTGAATATCAAATGGATATGTTAGTATGTTAGTTTGGTATAGTATTGTTATAAGTTATAAGTTTAAATGCATGTTAGTATATAGTGAGGTGTGTATGGCTAGATTTTGTATTACCTTGTGATACCAAGGTAATGTCAAGGTATTGGTTTATACTCAAGGTATTGGGTTTGAGTATCAAGATAGGTGTTTAGGTGGAATGACACCGCTTTTGGTTCAAAGCCAAGGTATTCACTTAGCATTAGTTTAGCTAGTGTCACGTCCCAGTCCCAATAATACGTAGGACTAGAACACGTAAGCATGCCAGCCGCATGGATATGGCAACTCCAATATAT
The DNA here is from genome assembly GCA_036927795.1 of Iris macrosiphon. Taxonomy (NCBI): domain Eukaryota; kingdom Viridiplantae; phylum Streptophyta; class Magnoliopsida; order Asparagales; family Iridaceae; genus Iris; species Iris macrosiphon. The sequence goes on from JAYESA010000006.1 coordinate 14,182,005, forward strand.
GGAAACCATAACCCATTCGTACGCTGTAATATGAATATAAACTCACATGTGGTATATATAATGTCACAAGTCACAGATATGCTAACTCATCCACACAACAAGTCATAGAAAAGAAATACTAACTAGAATAAGGAGTCTGAAATATCCAAAATAATAGTTGGGTGGAGACAAATCCACTACCAAAGACTATATCCAAAACTAAAATGAGAGAGGAGTATAAAATCTCCAATATAAAATAATATGAAGACAGAAGTGTATCAGCTAAAAGAATCCATCACTAGATAATCAACGATGCTCAGAAGGTAAGACCTCCTCGGCAGAAAATAATGCGTCAGGTCCAGGCCCGTACTCCTGCAAATACTCAAGAGCAGATACACCTGGCAGAGGACCAGGTCCTCAGAGGGACGTAACAAGATACAGAAAATACGAGCCAATTTGAATACAGTAAACATGCATATGGTTTGAAAATGGATAAGTACGTTGTACAAGACAATCTATATGAATGCAAATGAGGACAACTTTTCGACGTATGGACAAGGGTAGTCTACTCGATCTAAGCCTCACAACTCACACACCCGTCTAGAACATCAAAAATCGACATACCTCTGGGGTAGCGACCAGCGCGACTCTACAGAAATCGACATACCTCTGGGGTAGCGACCAGTGCGACACACGTCCGTAGTGCGAACTATATACTACGGTTTACCAGAGTGGTTAGAAGCCCATACGCCTAATGATTGTCCTCTCATGATACTAAGTGCATGTGTGTGTCAACATATCTAATATATAGTAATAACTGAAAGAAACTACACATGCAATAAGTAAACAGAAATACAATAAATATACAGAAATATACTAAGCATGCAAAATACTGTAAGCAATTTGGCAAGGTATCTTGCCTGACAAGAAATCTACAAAATGTAGTGTCCCGATGTCAACACCAAGAGTCAGAAGTTACGGCCTCAGAATGAACGTCTCCAGATGCTGAAATAAACATCACCAACGTTCCCAGAATAAGCAAAATAGCTAGAAAGCACTTTCCTTTCGTCCAATTTGGACACAGAGGCAAAACGGTAATTTCGGGTAAAAGTGGGGTCCATGTGTGGCCCACTTTGCACCAAAAAACGTGCCAAGGGTGACAGTCTCTAAATAGGATAAATTATAGGTCAAACAACTCTAAATGTTAATACAAACTCAACGATATATCCAAATATGGATTCCGATGGGCCGAACACAATTTTGTCCTAAAAGTCAAATGTGGGGCCCGCCAATTGGCGATTTGGTCAACCGTCTCAGAATTGCGTGAAAATTGGGTCACAGGACCAGCACGTTACCACGAGTCCAGTGGCGAAAGTTTCGTCGCAATCTGACAAGCGTGCACAAAATACGTACGACTTCCACAAAAGTTGCGACACGGGGTGTGTCCGCGGATACTGCCTGATTCCGGCGCGCACACGCGTCCGCATCAGTTCCCACGAATTTTTTACGTGTCCGGTTATGCTGCGTGCACCGTTCGGTATACTTGGTACACGGCGGGGCGGTCCCGTTTGGCGGGGCGTGCTCCGTTTTCCAACTTTTAGAATTCTGGAAAAAGTGGTTCACGCGGTTTTATGACGAATTTAATTCTGTCCACAGCAGCTAATAATCTAGGGTTTTTTAACAAAAAATAAACTAGGTCAAGTGTTCTACACGTATCAAAAAGAATCACTGAATTCGGATCTCTTTGGTGGGAGATACGAACTCGGCAATATGGGTGGTCACCGCAGTTTTCTGCGATCCTGAAATTCGGTCTGCTCGCGCCAACTTGGGCACTGTTTTCGTCTATGGGTACACGTTGTTCGAGGTCGACTATTATACAAATATGAAAGAGGGTTAAGGGGTGAGCATACCGGTGAAGATGGAACGGCGTTTGGTTGAGCGAGTCGACGGGAAACCACTCCGGAGCGAAGGTGCCTCGTGTGGGAATCTGCAGTGCGCGAGGCCGGGATCGTCGGGATGGTTTGGACGGCCTGACGGGGTTCTCTGGCTGCGGTGGCGGCTCTAGATGAGAAGAGGAGGTCTAGAGATTTTAGGTTAGGGTTTTATGAATTAATATATATATATATATATATATATATATATATATATATATATATATATATCTATATATATATATAAGGAGAGAGGAAGGGATGGAGGCGGGTTCCGCGAGGCAAGGGGCGCTGTGCTTCGTTGGGAAGGGATTTTGCTGCTTGCAATGTTAGTTTGCTTTAAGAACAAGTTGCTAGTTTTGATAACTTTGCTAAAGTGGGTGGTTGCCTGCTTTTTAATAAGTTATTAGTATAGTATTATTATTATTATTTATTAATTATTACTTTTCTTTCCTTTTCTTTTCCTTTTTCTTTATAAAAATATATTTATGCATATATATATATATATTTATACATATATATATATATATATATATATATATATATATATATATACTCATAAGAAAATTATGGATTAGAATAATGCACACCGTTAGGCTAGCAACTGCTCAAGGGGTCTCCTACATGGAATAAATTCTGAAAAATTCTTGATGGTCCCATAAGTCCTCTAAGTGCCCGAACACCTAAAATAAAATTTATTAAAAATCTATTTCTCATATTTAGCACATAATTACATAATTAAATTATTAATTAATAATAAAAAAAATAATAAATACGATTTTTAGAAATAGGGGTTTTACATTCTACCCAACTTACAAAAATTTCGTCCTCGAAATTGACACTAACCCATATTCATAATGATAAATATAATTATTACACTACATTGGTATCTAGTAGGACTCCTAAAACTCATGGTCTGTCATTCTAACACTTCCTCATCTATTGTCCATCCACTATTTTATCATCCTCTAACTCGTCTACGCTACCCAACTTACAAGATTTCTACTAGTGGTCACCTTCTTTGAAGCTATTGTCTATATTGTAAGGCAATTATACTTATTGGGTCGAGATTCTTGGGATACTTGTCTGGAATCTCATAACTATGACTTTTTCCCATAACCGTCAAGTATCATAGTCTAATACTGCCACGCCACCTGGCCAGTATGGCTGCAAGTAATTCGACTACTCTATCAAAATCGTCTGGCGGCAACTATCGCTACCTCGCCGGCGATTTGTCATAGTCATCAGTTCATAACAAGTGCCTTCAACTCTTTCCTAGGCATAGTCTAAGTTTTAGGAAAACACTTAAGGTCTTGACTAACTATTAGGGGTATGATCTAGCTCAAATGATCTAACAATTTCTACTAGGCTACATGGTGCTACATAAGGGTTAAAGAATACAGATATTGCTATAGTGCATATACATATATTAAGAACTCATCCTTAGCTATCAAGCATTACTAACACATTTATATTTTAACTAACAAAAATAGGGGTGAGGTTGATATGAATTAAACAATTCATAATGGCACGAAAGATACGACTATGATAGGAAGAGTTAAGCACGAGATAAGGAATGAATATAAAAGGGGAAGATGAGTCACCCAAGAGGACGAGATAAGGATAGGGGAAGAATACTACTACTGCTACTTACGTCATCCATTAGCATCGCGTGTATGCCACCTGGGTAGAATATACATGCCTCCTCATAATTGCTAACCTACCATATATATAATTCTATATCTATTTGTGCATCTAAGATCTTGTGTCACAATGGGGTTATGAGTATGCAAAGATAATTATAACTAAAAGGTCGTACCTGTATCTACGGCTTCCTGTGTCTGCTCTCCCATACTTGTCATAATGAGTGCTTGGCCTTGTCCTTGGTTGTTCCACTGGGGTCTAGTCCCCTCCATTTGTGCAGACTGTAGAAGCAGTGGTGGGTCTCTTTGGTCTTCTATACTTGAGGGTGTATGCGGTGTTCTTGATTCTAATGCCATAGACCCCGGGTTCTGCTGAGGACATTCTCGGGCTTGATGGTGACTTGATCCACATACCATGCACAATCCCAATCGACGACGACAATCTCTATGAATATGACCTGGTATATCACAAAAGTTACAAGTACGATGCCCCTTGGCTGGATATGGTGCGACACTATTTGGTTGTTGGCGTGTCAAAGGGTGTCGAATGGGTCCTCCTTGCTGTATCCTTACTAGTCCTTGGTGACTTCTCTGTTGAATTCCGTTTCCCTTGCTGATGGCCTCCTAAATCCTGGCCTCTGTCAATAACTCGACATAAGAGATCCGGGACTGTGAGCTAGTGTAGTGCTGGAGCTCCTAAGTCAGCCAGCGGTGAAACCTCTTAGCCTTCTCCAAGTCATTAGGTATTAGGACTGTGCCATACTTACTGAGACGGCTAAACTCTGCATCATACTCATCAACCGTCTTGTCCCCTTGCTCTAGAAGGAGGAGCTGATCGTACAATGCGTCCCTTACAGTATCCGGGAAGTACTTCCTCTCAAAGCACTCCAAGAATTGTTCCCAAGTCTGACGCGTACCCAACTGGCGCTCCATTGATTCCCACCAGTGATGCGCGTTGCCTTCTAACTGAGTTCTTACGCCTATCATCCATAGGTCAGAAGGTAATTGTGATGCCTCTAACAACTTCTTGGTATTGGCAATCCAGTTCGTGGTCTCCTCTGGACTCTCATTGCCCTTATATGGCTTAGGGCCCATCTGCACAAAGTCCTTGACTGAGCCAACCCGAGCTTGTGGTATTGAAACTAGTGCATGGGTTGGTACAGGGGCTAGTGCAGCCATTCTCTCAAGTGCTGCCAGAAATTCTAGCCTCTGCTCTGTTGCATGTTGCCTCTGTTCTTGTATTATCATCTGAAAGAATTGGAACAGCTGCGCTTGGCCATCTTGCGGTGCTAGTGGAGCTGGAAAAGTCCCATTAGGTATCGTGGGAGGGGTTGATAGAATTGGATTGCTAGTCAGTCCATCCGGTCCGGGAAGAAGAGGAGTCGTTGAGGTCACTCCTGGTGATTGATCGTCGTCCCCTGGAGACGTGTTGTCCCCGGTGGCGGCATGCCCGTTATGCAAATTCATCTCTCTGCAAGAGATGGACGAAGAATTAAGAAGAGTACATGAATCAAGCAGGATGCAAGCACTTAAGTAGGATATGTTGGAAGGAAGGTAAGTTATAGTCAAGTGAGGATGAGATTTAAAATTCTAATCCTAGGTGCAGGCCCGTTCGGTACAGTTACGTAACCGAAACGGCTAACTCGACCTGCATGGGTCACCACAAAAATATGTCACGTCCCAGTCCCAATAATACGTAGGACTAGAACACGTAAGTATGCCAGCCGCATGGATATGGCAACTCCAATATATGGAAACCATAACCCATACGTACGCTGTAATATGAATATAAACTCACATGTGGTATATATAATGTCACAAGTCACAGATATGCTAACTCATCCACACAACAAGTCATAGAAAAGAAATACTAACTAGAATAAGGAGTCTGAAATATCCAAAATAATAGTCGGGTGGAGACAAATCCACTACCAAAGACTATATCCAAAACTAAAATGAGAGAGGAGTATAAAATCTCCAATATAAAATAATATGAAGACAGAAGTGTATCAGCTAAAAGAATCCATCGCTAGATAATCAACGATGCTCAGAAGGTAAGACCTCCTCGGCAGAAAATAATGCGTCAGGTCCAGGCTCGTACTCCTGCAAATACTCAAGAGCAGATACACCTGGCAGAGGACCAGGTCCTCAGAGGGACGTAACAAGATACAGAAAATACGAGCCAATTTGAATACAGTAAACATGCATATGGTTTGAAAATAGATAAGTACGCTGTATAAGACAATCTATATGAATGCAAATGAGGACAACTTTTTGACGTATGGGCAAGGGTAGTCGACTCGATCTAAGCCTTACAACTCACACATCCGTCTAGAACATCAGAAATCGACATACCTCTGGGGTAGCGACCAGCGCGACTCTACAGAAATCGACATACCTCTGGGGTAGCGACCAGCGCGACACATGTCCGTAGTGCGAACTATATACTACAGTTTACCAGAGTGGTTAGAAGCCCATACGCCTAATGATTGTCCTCTATGATACTAAGTGCCATGTGTGTGTCAACATATCTAATATATAGTAATGACTGAAAGAAACTACACATGCAATAAATAAATAGAAATACAATAAATATACAAAAATATACTAAGCATGCAAAATACTGTAAGCAATTTGGCAAGGTATCTTGCCTGACAAGAAAGCTGTAAAATATAGTGTCCCGATGTCAACACCAAGAGTCAGAAGCTACGGCCTCAGAATGAACGTCACCAGATGCTGAAATAAACATCACCAACGTTCCCAGAATAAGCAAAATAGCTAGAAAGTACTTTCCTTTCATCCAATTTGGACACAGGGGCAAAACGATAATTTCGGGTAAAAGTGGGGTCCATGTGTGGCCCACTTTGCACCGAAAAGCATGCCAAGGGTGACAGTCTCTAAATAGGATAAATTATAGGTCAAACAACTCTAAATATCAATACGAACCCAACGGTATATCCAAATGTGGATTCCGATGGGCCGAACATAATTTTGTCCAAAAAGTCAACTGTGGGGCCCGCCAATTGGCGATTTGGTCAACCGTCTCAGAATTGCGTAAAAATTGGGTCACAGGACCAGCGCGTTACCATGAGTCCAGTGGCCTAAGTTTCGTCGCAATCTGACAAGCGTGCACAAAATATGTGAGACTTTCACAAAAGTTGCGATACGGGGTGTGTCAGCGAATACGGCCTGATTCCGGCGCGCACACGCATCCGCATCAGTTCCCACAAATTTTTTACGTGTCCGGTTACGCTGCGTGCACCGTTCGGTACACTTGGTACACGGCGGGACGGTCCCGTTTGGCGGGGTGCGCTCCGTTTTTCAATTTTAGAATTCTGGAAAAAGTGGGTTCACACGGTTTTGTGACAAATTTAATTCTGTCCACAGCAGCTAATAATCTAGGGTTATTTAACAGAAAATAAACTAGGCCAAGTGTTCTACACATATAAAAAAGAATCACCGAATTCGGATCTCTGTGGTGGGAGATACGAACTCGACAATATGGGTGGTCACCGCAGTTTTCTGCGATCCCAGAATTCGGTCTGCTCGCGCCAACTTGGACGCTGTTTCCGCCTATGGGTATACATTGTTCGAGGTCGGCTATTATACAAATATGGAAGAGGGTTAAGGGGTGAGCATACCGGTGAAGACGGAACGGCGTTTGGTTGAGCGAGTCGACGGAAAACCACTCCGGAGCGAAGGTGCCTCGTGTGGGAATCTGCAGTGCGCGAGGCCGGGATCGTCGGGATGGTTTGGACGGCCTGACGGGGTTCTCTGGCTGCGGTGGCGGCTCTAGATGAGAAGAGGAGTTTGAAGATTTTAGGTTAGGGTTTTATGAATTAATATATATATATATATATATATATATATATATATATATATATATATAATAAGGAGGGAGGAAGGGATGGAGGCGGGTTCCGCGAGGCAAGGGGCGCTGTGCTTCGTTGGGAAGGGATTTTGCTGCTTGCAATGTTAGTTTGCTTTAAGAACAAGTTGCTAGTTTTGATAACTTTGCTAAAGTGGGTGGTTGCCTTCTTTTTAATAAGTTATTAGTATAGTATTATTATTATTTATTAATTATTTCTTTTCTTTCCTTTTCTTTTCCTTTTTCTTTATTAAAATATATTTATGCATATATATATATATATATTTATACATATATAAATATATACTCATAAGAAAATTATGGATTAGAATAATGCACACCATTAGGCTAGCAACTGCTCAAGGGGTCTCCTACATGGAATAAATTTCGAAAAAATTCCGATGGTCCCATAAGTCCTCTAAGTGCCCGAACACCTAAAATAAAATTTATTAAAAATCTATTTCTCCTATTTAGCACATAATTACATAATTAAATTATTAATTAATAAAAAAATAAATAAATACGGTTTTTAGAAATAGGGGTTTTACAGCTAGGAGTACTATATATTTTATCTTGTATATATATATATATATATATATATATATATATATATATATATATATATATATATATATATATATATATATATATATATATATTATATTTTTATATCTAATAATTTACGTATCTTATGATACGGTATTTTGTTGGTATCCTATTATCCTAAACATAGCTAGTATAGCTTAGTTACATAGTGTATGGACCCAATATCCTAGAGTAGACTCATACAACCTAGAAATAGCTAGTTTAACCAAGTTTGACTAGTTTGACCTAGAGTTGACCTTGTTTGACTGTTTTGACCTAGAGATGGCTATATGACCTAGAATTTGACTAGTTTAACTTATTTTTATTACAAAAATCTTGTATTGATATAATATTCCTTATTTAGGTCTCCGAGATACCGTATCAGACATCTTTGATACTGTTCACCAGATTTCAGGCAAGTACATTCTCTGATAGTTTCTCATTCATAATATCAGCTCTGTCTCTTGTATTTAGTGTAGATATCCATGATATCTTGACACGATGGTTACATGGATTGGTATATCTAGATCTCGTTATAAGATATTATTTCTTAGTATTTATGGTGTATCTTGTGCAAGCCTTGTTTCTTGTTCTTCTTGTACATGTACAAAAATTTATTCTTGGGAAGACTTTCTACTTACCCAGTGAACCCAGTGAATTCCGTGCCATAACATACCATGGTTGGATCCACTATACCAGTCGAAGGCGAAAAGTATTTAGTGTAGATATATGAGCATACCCTCCTTGTGCATGTCTTATTCCTTGAATAATGTTAATCATGCACCGCACATATGATTAACCAGGCCATAATCCTTGTGCAAGTTCCCAAGCCGATAATATATTAAAGCTGGTACTCACTCACTTAGTAGTTATATTTTTTGCTCATATTCTTGATGCTCATTCTTGTATTTATTTTCAGTATTCCTTTTATTGCATATCATTTGTACCTGTATATTGTATATTTTATATTGTATATTTTACTCTATTTACGGTTGCATAGTTTATATTATTTATTAGAACTATTGTCAGAGATATACTTTGCTTCTTTTCTGACTGGATATATTTTTCCCAGATGATACTGAGGTGTGGTACCCTACTCACTATGGTCCTCAGGACGTAGTTGGCTTAGAGCCAGATACTTTGGCTCAGGAGGGTCTCATTCCGATTGAGACAGATGACCCAGGACTCGTAGCTCAATAGATAGTTTATTTGTACTGGATTTGCCTCCAGCATTTTGTTTAGTATTCCTTTATATAACTCATTGGATATATTTTGTCTTGTCAGTTGTATTTGACTCTTCAGTTCTTTATATCATATTCGTGCGATTATTCTATCTTATAGATCTGTGATTGAGTATTCATATTTTATTGGTGGCGTTATTATATCTTGATTGCTAGATAGTTAGTTTACCCAAACAGCGTTCTACCGCCGATGTTGCGATGTAGGCTGAGCGTTGTTTATTACTCGCATCCCTACATCGGGTACGGGTAGTGACACCATGGTCCCCCTAAATCTTCCTTATTTGCTGCTGCTGCCAAGAAGGCCCGCAAGGGAAAGGACAAAGGCAAAGGGAAGGGTTGCGCTGTTGAAACAAACCCTCCTCATTTTTCTACCGACGTTCAGCCATCAATTAAGGGAAGGTCCTTTGGGGAAGATAAAGTCAAGCTAGGAACACAGAGACACAAGTGCACAGTTGGACACATAGATGAGTCTATGAGCTAATTTCTTGCTGCAGCATGGGTAGCCCAGTCATATAGGCAACCCGGCCGCATGAACAACTCGGTCGCATCGATGACCCAACAGCATGAGCAACTCAGCCGCATGGGTAACTCGGCCATTTAAAAAATTCTTTCGTATGGGTAACCCAGTAGCTTGAGCAACTCAGCCGCATGGGTAATCCGGCCACATGAACAACTCTGTCGCATGAGTAAACCAGCCATATGAGCAACTTTGTCGCATGGGTAACCCAGCCGCATGGACAACTCACTTAGAACATTGATAAGTTCTCTCAATGATTCTGATCAAACTCCTTTATGATTTTGCAGTGACTTTACCATCTGCACCCTCCTGCGAACTCATTCTTGGTCACAACCTGCTTTCCTTAAACATGAACCTTGGAGACTTGGTTGCGGCCATCAAGATTTAGATTGACGAGGAACTTCCTCTTGAGCATCAACAGAAGATTGCTGAATATACTACTTCCTTATTGTTGAGCCAAATAAACCCGAGGGAGATCCCCACTGGAGACAGTCAATACTTATTTAAGAAGTTGTACTTCTTGTTCGAGTATACGTTGGAGGCTTCTCAGCCCAAAGTGGGAACGACTAGGAAAAATTGGTCTTTTACCTTCGACAGGATGGAGATGTCTTTTTCTTCCTTTAAACGTCATCTACCTTTATTGAAACTAAAGGTGATGATGGGTCCATGGCAGATGGTATTGAACTTGAACCCTGAGAAAAAGGGGGCCCCTATTGGCAACGTCCGTTATGGGGTCAGAAAGAACAAAGGCAAGCAGTACGAATGAGTCACCCTCGTACTCCTTGCTTGTACTGAAGTCCAGCCTCATTGAAAGTGAACTAGGGCCAAATCTTAGTATATATGCGGCGGACACATTTCTTCATCAGGTTGCCAAGAAGGGGTCTTACCCCACGGGATAGTTGAGGAACCTTAGCTGGGCACATTATAGCCTCTCCTGGTGTCACCTGACCTTGTGGATTCTGAAGAAGTATCAGCGAGACCTCAGGGCCGTCGACTTATTTTTTGTTGTAAGGGGTACATGTTATGGTTTAAAGATAAACAAGCCCATATTTATCGCTCTGATGGAGTTATACAACTATCGTACATGGACTTTCTTTATGTCTGGCAGCGAGATTGGATTGGACTTGCATGATATGCATGTCGTCTCAAAACTCTCTTGGGGCAAAACACCCAACGTAGAATACACTCCGAGTAATAAAAAACTTGGAGAGTTAAAGGCCGAGAATTCAGAGATCCTGGCGGTATATCAGGAACTGTTGTGCCATCTCAGCATTTGTCAACAGTTCTCGAAGAAGAAGTAGAAGTCTTCTGAGGGGTCTTCTTTTCATATCCCGAATTTGACTCACTATCTCTTTATGGAACCGAAGGAGTCTACTAGAGTTCATGTCCGAAAGCCACAATCCCAACAGGAAGTGGCTAATTTAATTCAGGCACAAAGGGATTTGGCTACTGAGGGTGAGGACGTTGAGGGTTCCTCGGAGGAAGGGGATGAATCCCTTGACGAGCTGGGTAACCTCGAAGAGGAGCTCAGCTATTTCTATATGTACACCCATAAGTTGTCTGCCAAGGCTATGCTGGTGGGATATTTGATGCTTTAGATGTGTAACTGCATAGTCCCAGACATTTTTGGGGCAATATATAGTATCACCCTCATCCTTTCGAACGTGAAGTTGGCTTTCGTCCATAAGCTGGTGCTTCTATCGGCCATGGTTTGTTGTATCCATCGTGGTCTACGTAACTTTGCTTCAAAGGTGGAGGACCATCTTGGTCAAGGATATTTCAACAGGGTCAAGCTTTCTTACCATTATTTATTGGGTTGGCTCCTCTTGCATCACAGATCCTTGATGCACTATGGGACTGATGAGGACATGGTGGCTTTTTATGACCTGATGGGGTCACCCTATTGTCGTAAGTAACCACAATACCTTACGTTGTATCCATGGAAGTCTTGTCGCTAGTTCATGGATCCATTACTCTGCACACAAAGTAAACGATGGGGATCCCACAGAAGAATCAAGGCATGATGAAAGTCAAAGAATTAATTCAAATTTGATTTGGAGGTCAAGAGCGTGTCAACATGTGGATGAGAACCTAGAAGTTCATCCTATCCTATTTGCAGGCTTGCTCGGTTCCGTAATTAAAATTCAAAGCAATATATTCGTAGACCTGCATTGGCCACCATAAAAACTATGTCACACCCAAATCCTAAAATACCATAGAACTAGCCACGTGGCAATGATCAACAGCATAACTCCAATGGGCAAACCCGATTTAATAGACCCATTAGAGTGCACTTAAGATGTAATATATATAAATAAGGGTCTACAAAATCTGTCGTAGTCTATAATCTAATCTCATCCACAATAAAAATTATAACACAAGGGATAGTCCAGTCACAAGAATAATAAAAATGAAACTATCCATCAACAAGTGCAATATAAGAAATGTCGCAAGGAACAACCTGTCATCAAAATAATAAAAAGAGAAATAAAAACAAGTATATATGTCCAGTAGTCACTAAGCCAAGTCAAATATCTAAAGAATGTTAAGCATAAATAAATAGAGAAATAATTGTGTGCTTAAGAGAAGTCCTCCGACACAACCTCTTCCTATGGTGCAAGTATTGCTCCAATGTCAGCTCATGTTTCGTAAACCTCGAGGTAGATCTCCTCATTTATACCTGGAGATATAATCCGGATCCAGGTCCTCAGGGAACATAGCAATGTACAATAAACACTCAAGCTAATATAACAGTAAATAATAAACAGTGTGCTCAGGGTACCTATCATAACCAACTAAGTGAATGCAATTGAGAATGTACTCGTCCTCTAAACCACCGGGGCCTGTAGGTCTCATAGATATGACAGTAGCACGTAGTAGTAGTAGTAGTAGTAGTAGTAGTAGTAGTAGTAGTAGTAGTAGTAGTAGTAGTAGTAGCCGTAGTAGGTATGTACAGGTCCTGTCAAGGTACCTGCAGCACTATAGGGCCCAAAGCACTAGAACCAGTAGTATGTATTGTGTGGTAGCCCAACGGTACAGTATATTCTTTCTGATCCCCATGTATCTTGCGTCCCATGTCCATAACACGCAAGACAAGTACTAACTATATCCTGAGTCAAGAAAGAGGATTCAATTAAGTCAACTAATCACATATCACGAGTCATGTCATAACACAGAAGTCGGCATCCTCAAATATCTCAAGTAAGGCTTTTGTACATGAGGGTCATGTACAGTGTCCTAAGCTATATCGTACAAGAGTTGCACGTATAGGGTATATAATGATAATGCAATCTAACGATTCACGATCCCAAGTATGAAAGTAGGCACCCGAATACACTTCAGACGCGAAGTATCGTAACGGTCCTAGGGTCACAACAAGTACAAGCAAAGAACTAGAAATAGAATCAATAACTGGTAGTAGCAATAAGCATAAAATACAGGAACAAAGGCAAGGTACACTTGCCTGCTGCCGTGGTACTGTCTGACTGGTGTCCTCAACCGAAGGTACAACGAATTTAAGTTGTCCTATTATAACATATTCTAATCAATACACCATCTAATATGATTAAGATAAAAGAATATGATTGTTCTTACGACGTCAACTATTTTGGTGGCATTTATTCCAACGATCCAACAATTATGGGTCATGTGTCACTACCATATTTTCTAGGAAAGGATATTTTAGTCATTTCCTATTTAATTAATTATTGTGCATTGTAAATAATTATTTGTAGTATTATTTAATTTTTGTTAGATGTTATTTAATTATTTTGGACTTATATTAGTGGACCCAACTAGTTAGTTTGGACCCATGGACCAACATGAATTAATTAGTTAGACTTGGCCCATTTAGAAAGCTCATTGTTAAGGAGATGGATTAAATTAATTAAATTATTAGACTAGAAGCTTCCTTCCTTAATTATTTCTTCATGAGAGGCCCCAAGGGGTACATTGGACATTTTATAATTGCTTGGGGAAGGGGGCATGGCCGGCCTATAATAGAGGGAGGGATTCTCTCTCCTCTCATTCTCATTTCCAAATCTAGATCTAGAATTCTCCACTCCCAAATTCCTTTCATTCCCATTCCAATTCCCTACCAAATTTATTCCAAATTCTTCCCAATTTACCATTAGAAAGTTGAGAAGCAAGGATCTAGAAGGAGGAAGCAAGGATCTACAAAGAGGAGCAAGGATCTACAATTTGGAAGCAAGTTCATCTCAATTGGAGATTTCATTGGGAATCCATCTTCCAATATGTATAATTCAATTTTTCCCCTTAAAATAGCTTCTAAATCTGAGATTTAATCATAAAAAATTAACCCATATGTATGTACTACCCATAGGAATTTGTTTTGTGTTCATAGGAGACCCATGGAGAAAGTTATGGTGCTTTTTGTGTTAATTTTGTGGGAATTCCGAATTTATATTTTGTTGTGTATGTCAATTGATCCTATAGATCAATTGGGCATGTGCTTATGTGTTTGGGGCTAGTGTCGTGTCCACAATTGGGTACGTGTAGGTCGTATCCCAACAATTTGGAGATACGTGTCGTTTTGGGGGTTTTTCCTCCGATACGGGGCTTTGTACATGTCGTATTTTGACACGGACACATAGATCTACATTTGACACTTTGATTTGGTCATAAATAATATTTATAACTTGTTTGTGTCCTTCGGGGTACAATTGGTTGTGTGTTAGACTCGTGTCGCATGCGTATCCTAGATCTAGTGGGATACGGTGTGATACTCTCCAATTGTGTGTATTTATGAATAGATCTAATTATTTATGTTTTAATTCTTGAATTATAGTTAGTAAATATATATGGATGTTATATATTTATTTTTAGTGTATTTATTATAGTATTTATTGTAGCATAGATCTATATATTTTTATGTGTACTATTATGATGTATAAATATATATATAGTTTTCTTTACATGCATTTATTTATATTACAACTTATGTTAATAAAATAAATTATATATAAATGTTTTATAAAATATATTTATGTGCTTAAATATGTAATTATATTAATTATAATTATTATGTAATTATTTGTATATTAATGAATATATTTTTATGTGTGCTTCTAGCCATGTAAAATATGTACATTAATACATACAATGTGTTTGTAACTATTAGTATTTATTGTGTAGGATTATGTATATATATATAAGTATATATTTATTTAATTGTTATATATATATATATATATATATATATATTAATTTATATTGATTTATATTTATTAATATATATATATATAGTTATATATTATTATTATTTTTGCAACAGCGGCTATTAATGACAGATGCTGTCATTAAAGCAGCAGCCGCTGTAGCAGTCTTTGGGCATTAATGACAGTTCTGTCATTAATGCAGCGGGCGGGAATGAGCAGTTTTTCAGCGGCAGTTTTTTTGCGACAGTTTGAACTGTCACCAATAAGTCAGCAGTGGGTTTTATATACAGCGTTTTGGCGACAGTTTTTCTGTGACAGTCGGGACTGTCACTATAGGTCTGTTTATTGAAATTAATTATTTTCCACACAGTTTTTCATTGACAGTTAGGCAGTTTTGGGTTTATACTTTATATATTATATTTTTATATATATATGTATATCTAAATGTATTTGTAGTGAGATATAATACTAGTATTGTTATTATTTTATTTATATATAATATATTAGTTTATATATAATATATTATGTATTAGAGTAAATAATATACCTATATGTATCTTGAATATTACTTTGTGTGGATACCATTTGGGTTCAAAACCATGGTCCCTAATTGTGGTAATTTAATATTCTATATTATTATGCAATATATTTAATATATATATATGGTGAGGATTTACCTTGGATTTACGTATCCGAAGATACGGTATCCTAATATTTAGATTGTGGTTCCTAAGACTTAGATTTCAGTATTTTGATCCAAGATTTTGGTGCTAGACTTGTGCAACCTAGAAATAGATAGTTGACTCATAGTTGACCATAGTTGACTCATAATTGACCATAGTTGACTTTTGACTCAGAATTAACTTTTTGACCTAGAAGTTGACTAGTTTAACTTATTCTCTTTTCGGGACCTTGTATTGATGTTGTATTCCATATCTAGGTCTTCGAGGCACCGAGTCAGACATCTGTGAGACTTTTTATTGGACTTCAGGCGAGTACATTCTCTGATAGTTTTTTATTTATGATATCCTCTATGTTCACTGTATCTAGTATAGATATCCATGTTCTCTTGACACTATGGTTACACGGATTGGTATATCCGGATCTCGTCATGAGATGTTATTCCTTGGTATATGGTGTATATGGTGCAAGTATTATTTCATTGGTTATCTTGTACATGTACAGACACCGATTCTCGGGGAGACTAGCTATCTTCTTGGGGAATCTCGTGCCATAGCATATCGTGGTTGGATCTATTATACCAGTCGGGGGTGGAGAGTATTAGTATAGATATGTAATCAAATCCCTATTGAATAAAGTACTGGTAAATGAATAGTATTGATCATAAACCGCACTTATGATTAGCCAGGCCGCATTGCATCTTGCCCAAGCCGATCACATGTTAAGCTAGTACTCACACACTTAGTCATTAGTATTATTGTTTCATTGGCATATTGTTCATTATTGTATTTATTTCGAGTATTTTCTTATCGTACATATATCTCTTATATCTATTGTGCATCTTGTTTATCCACAGCTATTTACTATTACATAGTTTTTATCATTAATTAGAACTGCTGTTAGAGATGTACTCTGCTCCTTTCCTGACTGGATATATTTTTCCAGATGACACTGAGGAGTGGTACCCTATCTTTTATGTACCCCAGGATGTTGTGGGTTTAGATTCTGAGACCCTGGCTCAAGAGGGACTTATCCCAACTGAGACAGTTGACCCTGGAGTTGTAGCTTCGTAGGATTCTTTTGTACTGGATTTGTCTCCAGCTTATTTTGTTGTTCTTCAGACTCATTGATGTATTATTTTAGACTCATGAGTTGTATTGTGACTATTCTATTCTTTATCTGATTCGTGCTCATTTCTATCTTAGTTCTGTGATTGAGTATACTATCATTATTGGTGGTTCATTATATTGTTAGATAGACTATCTAGACAGCGTTCTACCGCCGATTCTGCGGCGTAGGCTGGGCGTTGTTTCCGACTAGTACCCTTACACCGGGTGCGGGTCGTGACACATTTTTGGTGGTGGCCCATGCAGGTCTAGCTTCACAAGTATGTGATGTCGTGGTAGTGCGACAACTTAGTTGTACTACTGCGAGCCTGCGATAGGATATAGGATATAGGCTGAGATACTCAATCACATCTAGAAAAATTCTTTTGATTCAACTATTCTCCTTTGACATTGATACTTGATCCCTTAAACTGTCATTTCCTTGATGTCTTACATCTTGTGCCATATTAATTCTTATTTCGTCTTTTTATGAGACATACTCGGAGATACTTGTGAAGGCACACAAGGTTGAGCGGGATTTGGGTTTGAAGACCAAGGAAGACCGTAATTATTTTCTGGGGGCCAACGGTAGTGCAGTATCTGCCAAACGTCCTCATTTCCAGTCCAGACCTTTCCAACAGCCACAGCAGAACCAGACTCCAGCGAGAGCGCCTTTTTACCAGGCACCTCAGCAGCAGAGACAGTTACAGCAAGCTCCATGCAACTACTGCAAGAAGCCCGGCCACATCTGGAAAGTTTGCAGGAGGAGGCTAGGAGTTTGTTTGTATTGTGGTACTGAAGGGCATCAATCGAGGGAGTGTCCTCGTCCACTACAAGAATAAGCGGGATTAGCGACGTATTTTAGCGACTCCAAGTAAAAATGTCGCTAAATTAGCGACTCGGTAAAAATCGTCGCTAGTCGTCGCTAAATGGCGACATTTAGCGATGTTTAGCGACTTTTATTAAGATTTTAAATGAATAGTCGCTATAAGTTCAATTAAGGTCGCTAAACGTCGCTAATATATCTGATTTAGCGACGTTTAGCGTCGTAATTAGCGACGTATATATGAAAATATTTAGCAACGTATTTAGCGACGTAGTATCTATCGTTGGCGTCGCTAATTTTTATTTTAGCGACGTTTTTATTGGACGTCGCTAAACGTCGCTAAATTTTGTTTAATTAGGGCTCAGGTTTCTTTTCTCGATCTATCGAAAATTTCGAAAATATTTCGATTTCCCCCGCCCCCCCCCCTCTCCGGCGACCGGGTCTCCACGGCTGCGGCTACTCCGGCATCCCCCTCCTCCTCCTCGAGCTCTAGGTAATCTCTCTCTCTCTCTCTCTCTCTCTCTCTCTCATGTGACACTGACACAGACAGACACGACA
The DNA here is from genome assembly GCA_036927795.1 of Iris macrosiphon. Taxonomy (NCBI): domain Eukaryota; kingdom Viridiplantae; phylum Streptophyta; class Magnoliopsida; order Asparagales; family Iridaceae; genus Iris; species Iris macrosiphon. Next base: position 14,200,117 of record JAYESA010000006.1, read on the forward strand.
CATGCACACAGACACACACGACACACACGACACACACACACACACGCAGACACACACACACGATACACATACCCGACACACACACAGACGCAGACACACACACGACACACACACGACACACAGACGCATACACACACACAGACACAGATTAGGGTTAGGGTTAGGTTTAGGAGAATGTTGCTTGCTTTGAGATCAAAACTTACTATGTACCAACAACTTACTATGTACCACAGACGCAGATTAGGGTTAGGGTTGACTAAAAAAAACTAAATATCTTATGATTATGAGCCAAAACTTACTATGTACCAACAACTTTTCTCGTTTTAAAATCTGTTTCATCTCCACCGAATATTCTAGCCATACCAAAATCTAAAATTTTGGGGTCCATGTCCTTGTCAAGGAGAATGTTACTTGCTTTAAGATCTCTATGTATAACTCTTAATCGTGAATCTTGATGGAGATAGAGAAGTCCACGAGCAATTCCTAGGATAATCTGGTACCGTGTCTGCCAATCCACTAATGCTCCTTTCTCTTTATCTAGAAGCAATTGTAATGTGTCATAAGTTTTCAAGTTCTGCCAAAATAGGTAAAACTTTCTATCATATAAAAATTTTAATTAACATAACAAAATCATAAGTATTTAAGTAAAGACAATTTTAACATTTCATCCCCTTGTACTCATATATCAACATCATTTCATCCCCTTGTATGCAGCAACCGAGAAGTCGGACAAGGTTTCTGTGCTGGAGTTTGGCAATGAGCACCACCTCATTCTTGAATTCTTCAAGGCCTTGATATGATGTTCTAGCCAGTCTCTTTACAGTTATATCCTGATTAGTGTCTAGGAATTAAATCTGTGTGATAAATTTTTTTGGCGCAGACCAAAATAAACCAAAATGAGTTTTGAAATTTGGCTTGTAGTTCACTAGAGTACACAATATGGAGACAAAATATACTTGTTGGACTTAGCAAGCTACTCCCATCTTCAGATATAAATTTGGTATCAAAGTCTACCTGTCTTTAGGTTATATAAGACTGGAATTTGAAAATAGCTCAACCATACGTGTGTGTAGGTGTATAAGACCTAGGCATCAATTGTTAGTTGTAGTGTGAGTTTGGGTTTTTGCATTTGGGGGATGTGAGAGTGTCGGGTTCCTCAGTCAGTGCACACTGTGAAAACTGGTTTTGTGTGTGTGCACAGTGTGCCTCAACCACTGTGTCTCAGTGTATCAGTCGAGCCACTGGTTTTGTGTGTGTGTCTTAGATACTACTATTTACTTTAATCTTTATCATCCAAATCTCATAATTCAATTTCAATTTCAATTACAAAGAATTATCATTATTATAAGATATTATGGTATCATTATTATACTGCTAATTCTTTGTTTTCATCTATCTTACCAGGTGGCACCCAAGAGAGCGACACCTCCTACTGTTAAGGAGGAAGTGATGCCTCCTACTGTTAAGGAGGAAGTGATGCCTCCTACTGTTAAGGAGGAAGAGATACCACCTGCGGGGAGTTCCAGTCACCCAGCACCTATCGCGGCTGTATCTCAGACGGGGAGTTCCAGTCACCCAGCACCCATAGCGGAGCTTGATAACATAAACGCTGTTTATGCGCAGTATTTGAGGGACTGGTATCAGCCCCGTTTTGGAAATCCTCAAGATTGATACTATAATGTTTCATATACTTATATATTATGCATTTTGTGTTACTGTGATACTCTGATACTTATATATTATGTATTTTGTGATGCTGTTTATGCCCATTTTGTGTGACTGTGATACTTTTATAACTGTGATACTTTTATTGTCTGTCTATAATGTTTGTGTTCCATCGAAGGGGTCGGCGAACCCATAGAATTCAACGGAGGGTTGCTCCGGGTTTATTTTTAATTACAAATTTATAAATTAGAGGAATAATAGTTTGGAACAATTCAGTTTTTTTTTTATTTTTTTGTAAATTTAGCGACGTATTTAGCGACATTTAGCGACGTCTAGCGACGTTTTTATAAGTCGCTAAACAAGTCGCTAATTAGCGACGTGTAAATAGCCGTCGCTAACAACGTCGCTAAACGTCGCTAAATATGTCGCTGTACGTCGCAAATTCCTGACATGGCAGTACTGCCAGGTCATTAAAGACGTCGCTGTTACGTCGCTATAAAAGTCGCTAATGAGCGACGTTTAGCGACTTTAATAAACGTCGCTATTTAGTGACGCCGCGTCGCTAAACGTCGCTATATTTAGCGACTCAATAAAGTCGCTAAAAAACGTCGGCATAGCGACATTTAGCGACGTTTTTCCGTTCAGCGACTTGGTTTTTTCCGACTGCGTTAAAATGTCGCTAATTACGTCGCTAAACGAGTTTAGCAACGTTTTATTGTCATTTGGCGACGTTTTTTGGCGTCGCTAATTTGACTTTTTTGGTAGTAGTCGTGCAGTTCAAGGAGCAGCTCCAGCTCCGAAGGCACAGACGAGACCACCTGCAGCACAGCCGAGGGGACCGCTTCCGACACAGCAGCAGCATTTTGTCCAGCATCAACAGCAGGGAGGTGCTCGACAGGGACGAGCATTTGCTATGACCGTCGAAGAGGAGGAAACCACCGGAGATGTCATCGCAGGTTCTATTTTTCTTGATTCTATTCCAGCTTTAGCTTTGTTTGATAGTGGTGCTTCCCATAGTTTTGTATCTGTTTCTTTTGCTCTAAAGCATGGTTTGGTAGCTGAGTCTTTGGTTAGGACTTGCAAGATCATGACCGGGGGAGGCATTACCCTGGTTAATGATATTTGCAAGGATCGGAGAGTTACTCTGGGAGGCCGGGAGTTGAGTGCGTGTCTACTTGTAATGCCACTTCCGAGATACGATATTGTACTCGGGATGGATTGGTTGAGTAGGCACCGTGCTAGCATAGATTGTAGAGGAGATAGAGTTTTGTTTGGTCCGCCAGGAGAGCCAGAGTTTAAGTTTGCTAGAGGAGCTACAGAGCAGAGCGAAGGCATTATTTGTGGAGCTATGGTGGAAGACAAGGAGTTGCCGCATCCGTTGATAGCAGAGTTCTTGGATGTGTTTCCTGAGGAATTGCCAGGGTTGCCGTCATATCGAGATGTTGAATTTTCTATAGACTTGGTGCCAGGTGCAGAACCAATTTTGCAGCATGTCTATAGAGTAAACAACAGTGAGCTGGTCGAGTTGAAGAAGCAGGTGGACGAATTACAGGATAAGGGGTTTATCAGATCGAGTTCTTCACCATGGGGAGCCCCGGTATTGTTTGTGCCGAAGAAGGATGGATCGGTGCGCATGTGCATTGATTACAGGGCTTTGAATAATCTCACTATCAAGAATAAGTATTATTTGCCACAAATTGATGATCTGTTTGATCAATTGGGTGGAGCCAAGGTATTTTCTAAGATAGATTTGAGATCAGGCTACCATCAGGTGAAAGTAAAGCCGGAGGACATACCGAAGACTGCTTTTAGAACTCGGTATGGTCAGTACGAGTTTATGGTGATGCCGTTTGGTTTGACTAATGCACTGGCGGTATTTATGAACTTGATGAACAAGGCGTTCCACCAGTACCTTGACAAGTTCGTGGTGGTGTTCATCGACGACATACTCATATACTCGAGGACACCGGAGGAGCATGAGGAGCATTTGAGGATTGTGTTGGAGGTGCTAAGGAAGGAGAAGTTGTATGGGAAGTTGTCCAAGTGTGAGTTTTTCTTGGACAAGGTGGAGTTCTTGGGGCATGTTGTGACTGGTGATGGTATTTCAGTGGATCCGAAGAAGATTTCAGCAGTAGAATCTTGGAAGACTCCGAGTTCGGTAGCAGAGATCGGGAGTTTCTTGGGATTGGCAGGCTACTACAGGAAGTTTATGCAAGATTTTTCGAGGATTGCCGAGCCGATGACCAGACTCACAAGGAAGGATGTGGAGTTTGTTTGGATGGAGGATTACCAGGTTGCTTTTGAGGAGTTGAAGAAGAGGTTGACGTCTGCTCCTATTTTGACGTTGCCATCAGGGTCCGGAGGTTTTACTATTTATAGTGATGCATCGGGGAAGGGTTTAGGTTGTGTTCTTCAGCAGCATGGGAAAGTGATTGCCTATGCATCCAGACAATTACGTCCTCATGAAAAGAACTATCCTACCCATGATTTGGAGTTGGCAGCCGTCATATTCGCTCTGAAGTTGTGGAAACATTATTTGTACGGAGAGCGTGTGGAGATCTTCACAGACCACAAAAGCTTGAAGTACGTTTTCACGCAGAAGGAGTTGAACATGAGGCAGCGTCGGTGGTTGGAACTGATGAAGGATTTTGATATCTCTTTGCAATATTATCCTGGGAAAGCCAATGTAGTTGCCGATGCTTTGAGCAGGTATCCGGTAGCTATGTTCTTGACGCAGGATCGATATTTGTTGGAGGACTTGGAGAGCTTGGGCATTGAGGTTATTGTTCCTGGGTGTGCTATGCAGATGTGGGGATTATAAATACACTCAGATTTGATGGACAGGATCAAGGCAGCACAGTATGATGATGTATCTCTGAGGAGTATCAGAGCTCAGGTGAGAGCAGGATTGGAGGATGATTTCACTATTGCAGAGGATGGATCTTTGAGACATGGAGATAGGTTGTGTGTGCCTAGTAGGGAGTTGCGAGAGGAAGTGTTGCAGGAAGCGCATCGCTCTCAGTATTCCATACATCCAGGTGCTAACAAGATGTATAGGGATATGCGAGAGAGTGTGTGGTGGTATGGCATGAAGATGGAAGTGGCACAGTTTGTATCCAGATGTTTAGTGTGCCAGCAGGTGAAAGCCGAGAGGCAGAGGCCAGGAGGTTTACTTCAGCCATTATCCATTCCAGAGTGGAAGTGGGAACACATTACTATGGATTTTGTGTTCGGACTTCCACGATCTCCCGGAAAAAAAGACGCAATTTGGGTCATTGTTGATAGGTTGACCAAGTCAGCCCATTTCTTGCCTTTCAAGGTGGGTTTGTCTACGAAGAAACTGGCAGAGATGTATGTGAGGCAGATCGTTAGGATACTTGGAGTTCCCGTCAGCATAGTCTCAGATCGAGATAGTCGTTTCACTTCTCATTTCTGAAGGAGTTTGCAGGAGAGTTTGGGCACTCAGCTCAAGTTCAGTACTGCATATCATCCCCAGACAAATGGGCAGTCAGAGAGGACTATCCAGACTCTCGAGGATATGTTGCGCACTTGTGTACTAGATTTCGGGGGTTCTTGGGAGGACCATCTCCATTTGGTAGAGTTTGCTTACAACAACAGTTACCAGGCCAGTATAGAGATGTCACCTTTTGAAGCTCTATACGGTCGGAGGTGTCGTACTCCTTTGTCTTGGGACGATGTTGGAGAGAGAGTTTTGCTTGGGCCAGAGATGGTTGTGGATGCAGTGGAGAAGGTTCAGTTGATCAGAGATAGACTTCGAGTGGCGCAGGACAGACAGCGGCATTGGGCCGATAGCCATCGAAGACCTTTGGAGTTTGAGGTATAGTTTAGATTTTGTTTGTGCTTATTCTTGTTTGTTATAGACTAAGTTCTTAAGATGGTGTTTTGTTATAGGTGGGTAGTTTGGTGTTCTGAGGATTTCTCCGACACGAGGCACGACTCGCTTCGGTGGAGGCGGGAAGCTTAGTCCGCGATTCATCGGACCTTTCACTATTCTAGAGAGGATCGGTGCAGTTGCTTATAGACTAGACTTGCCACCTACATTGGAGGGAGTGCACAACGTGTTTCATGTGTCGCAGTTGAGACGATACGTGGCAGATCCTAATCATGTATTGGATCACTCGGAGATAGAGGTGGGCGCTACTCTTAGCTATCCAGAGCAGCCAGTTGAGATTCTGGATCGGAGAGAGAAGGTGCTGAGGAACCAGACTATTCCTTTGGTGCGCGTCGCATGGAGGCATCACTCTCCGGGGGACTCTACCTGGGAGAGAGAGGATGAAATGCGAGAGCGTTATCCATATTTGTTTGTATCTTGAGGTATGTTATTTATAGTTATGTTCTGTTCATTGTTATGTTCTTTCATAGTTAGTGTGATTCTTTAGTTCTGTTTGTGATTTTCTGGGGGTAGTTTTCGTCTTTGAATTTCGAGTACGAAATTATTTTAAGGAGGGTAGACTTGTCACTACCACATTTTCTAGGAAAGGATATTTTAGTCATTTCCTATTTAATTAATTATTGTGCATTGTAAATAATTATTTGTAGTATTATTTAATTTTTGTTAGATGTTATTTAATTATTTTGGACTTATATTAGTGGACCCAACTAGTTAGTTTGGACCCATGGACCAACATGAATTAATTAGTTAGACTTGGCCCATTTAGAAAGCCTATTGTTAAGGAGATGGATTAAATTAATTAAATTATGAGACTAGAAGCTTCATTCCTTAATTATTTCTTCATGAGAGGCCCCAAGGGGTACATTGGACATTTTATAATTGCTTGGGGAAGGGGGCATGGCCGGCCTATAATAGAGGGGGGGGAATTCTCTCTCCTCTCATTCTCATTTCCAAATTTAGATCTAGAATTCCCCACTCCCAAATTCCTTTCATTTCCATTCCAATTCCCTACCAAATTTATTCCAAATTCTTCCCAATTCACCATTAGAAAGTTGAGAAGCAAAGATCTAGAAGGAGGAAGCAAGGATCTACAAAGAGGAGCAAGGATCTACAATTTGGAAGCAAGTTTATCTCAATTGGAGGTTTCATTAGGAATCCATCTCCCAATATGTATAATTCAGTTTTCTCCCTTAAAATAGCTTCTAAATCTGAGATTTAATCATGTAAAATTAACCCATATGTATGTACTACCCATAGAAATTTGTTTTGTGTTCATAGGAGACCCATGGAGAAAGTTATGGTGCTTTTTGTGTTAATTTTATGGGAATTCCAAATTTATATTTTGTTGTGTGTGTCAATTGATCCTATTGATCAATTGGGCATGTGCTTATGTGTTTGGGGCTAGTGTCGTGTCCATAATTGGGTACGTGTAGGTCGTATCCCAACAATTTGGAGATACGTGTCATTTTGGGGGTTTTTCCTCCGACACGGGGCTTTGTACATGTCGTATTTTGACACGGACACATAGATCTATATTTGATACTTTGATTTGGTCATAAATAATATTTGTAACTTATTTGTGTCCTTCGGAGTGCAATTGGTTGTGTGTTAGACTCGTGTCGCATGCGTATCCTAGATCTAGTGGGATACGGTGTGATACTCTCCAATTGTGTGTATTTATGAATAGATCTAATTATTTATGTTTTAATTCTTGAATTATAGTTAGTAAATATATATGGATGTTATATATTTATTTTTAGTGTATTTATTATAGTATTTATTGTAGCATAGATCTATATATTTTTATGTGTACTATTATGATGTATAAATATATATAGAGTTTTCTTTACATGCATTTATTTATATTACAACTTATGTTAATAAAATAAATTATATATAAATGTTTTATAAAATATATTTACGTGCTTAAATATGTAATTATATTAATTATAATTATTATGTAATTATTTGTATATTAATGAATATATTTTTATGTGTGCTTCTAGCCATGTAAAATATGTACATTAATACATGCAATATGTTTGTAACTATTAGTATTTATTGTGTAGGATTATGTATATATATATAAGTATATATTTATTTAATTGTTATATATATATATTGATTTATATTGATTTATATTTATTAATATATATATATATATAGTTATATATTAATTGTTTTTTTTCGCGACAGCGGCTATTAATGACAGATGCTGTCATTAAAGCAGCAGCCGTTGTAGCAGTCTTTGGGCATTAATGACAGTTCTTTCATTAATGCAGCGGGCGGGAATGAGCAGTTTTTCAGCGGCAGTTTTTTTGCGACAGTTTGAACTGTCACCTATCAGTCAGCAGTGGGTTTTATATACAGCGTTTTGGCGACAGTTTTTCTGTGACAATCGGGACTGTCACTATAGGTCTGTTTATTGAAATTAATTGTTTTCCACACAGTTTTTCAGTGACAGTTAGGCAGTTTTGGGTTTATACTTTATATATTATATTTTTATATATATATGTATATCCAAATGTATTTGTGGTGAGATATAATACTAGTATTGTTATTATTTTATTTATATATAATATATTAGTTTATATATAATATATTATGTATTAGAGTAAATAATATACCTATATGTATCTTGAACATTACTTTGTGTGGATACCATTTGGGTTCAAAACCATGGTCCCTAATTGTGGTAATTTAATATTCTATATTATTATGCAATATATTTAATATATATATATGGTGAGGATTTACCTTGGATTCACGTATCCGAAGATACGGTATCCTAATATTTAGATTGTGGTTCCTAAGACTTAGATTTCAGTATTTTGATCCAAGATTTTGGTGCTAGACTTGTGCAACCTAGAAATAGATAGTTGACTCATAGTTGACCAAAGTTGACTCATAATTTACCACAGTTGACTTTTGACTCAGAATTGACTTTTTGACCTAGAAGTTGACTAGTTTAACTTGTTCTCTTTTCGGGACCTTGTATTGATGTTGTATTCCATATCTAGGTCTTCGAGGCACCGAGTCAGACATCTGTGAGACTATTCATTGGACTTCAGGCGAGTACATTCTCTGATAGTTTCTCATTTATGATATCCTCTATGTTCACTGTATCTAGTATAGATATCCATGTTCTCTTGACACTATGGTTACACGGATTGGTATATCCGGATCTCGTCATGAGATGTTATTCCTTGGTATATGGTGTATATGGTGCAAGTATTGTTTTATTGGTTATCTTGTACATGTACAGACACCGATTCTCGGGAAGACTAGCTATCTTCTTGGGGAATCTCGTGCCATAGCATATCGTGGTTGGATCTATTATACCAGTCGGGGGTGGGGAGTATTAGTATAGATATGTGATCAAATCCCTATTGAATAAAGTACTGGTAAATGAATAGTGTTGATCATAAACCGCACTTATGATTAGCCAGGCCGCATTGCATCTTGCCCAAGCCGATCACATGTTAAGCTAGTACTCACACACTTAGTCATTAGTATTATTGTTTCATTGGCATATTGTTCATTATTGTATTTATTTCCAGTATTTCCTTATCGTACATATATCTCTTATATCTATTGTGCATCTTGTTTATCCACAGCTATTTACTATTACATAGTTTTTATCATTAATTAGAACTGCTGTTAGAGATGTACTATGCTCCTTTCCTGACTGGATATATTTTTCCAGATGACACTGAGGAGTGGTACCCTACCTTTTATGGACCCCAGGATGTTGTGGGTTTAGATTCTGAGACCCTGGCTCAAGAGGGACTTATCCCAATTGAGACAGTTGACCCTGGAGTTGTAGCTTCGTAGGATTCCTTTGTACTGGATTTGTCTCCAGCTTATTTTGTTGTTCTTCAGACTCATTGATGTATTATTTTAGACTCATGAGTTGTATTGTGACTATTCTATTCTTTATCTGATTCGTGCTCATTTCTATCTTAGTTCTGTGATTGAGTATACTATCATTATTGGTGGTTCATTATATTGTTAGATAGACTATCTAGACAGCTTTCTACCGCCGATTCTGCGGCGTAGGCTGGGCGTTGTTTCTGACTAGTACCCTTACACCGGGTGCGGGTCGTGACATCATGGGCTAATGTGCCAATAACCATGTACCATGGCACTATCTAGTATATTATAGGGTCTTGTTCATTATGTTTTCTTACGTATATATAGGCACCTACATGAGTTTTGACACATGTAATCCTATATATATGCAGATACGACATAATGTCTCAAAACTTGCAACAACACTAAACTATATCTTGAACATGCATGTCGTCTCTCAAACAAGCATGTCGACATCCATTAATACTGCATTAAAATAATTTAAATTATGGCATTATGGTTTATTTAGTAAAAAATTACCAAAACAGCACCGTTGCATGCACAAAGTTCAGTTGTGCTTCAACTAAGTGTTCTAGCTACTTTGGAAACTAGTTTGTGCATGCAAGGTTGCCAACTTGCGCAAAACTTCTTTAATATATGAAAATATATCCAATTATATTTTGAAATTAAATATTTAATTTCTGAAAAATTATATTTTAATAATAAAAGATCAACAAGCAATAATACTAATTTAATATGATCACGACATTGCTAAGTATTGATTTGGTGTCATCTAAGAGTAGTTTTGCACATCAAATTAGGGTCTCTCATGTATGGGGCATCATCATTCATCATATATCATGTTTGTCGGTTCATATAAAGGTTCTCACATGAAAAAAAAATATTAAAAAGAAATTATAAAACTTACGTGTTCTTGATTACGGTGGAGGCCTTTCTTACAACACAGATCTTTTGGATCGCCAAACGGACTTCAAAATTCACAAAACTTGATGGATCACTTGGGGGCTTCAAGTGGAAGGTAAATATTGAGTTTGGAAAGATTTTGTTGGCCTATGAACGACCAAAAATGCTGCTGGAACCAGTAGCACCAGTCGACTTTAAAGGGGTGGCCGATCACTTCTAGGTGGTTTGGTCGGCCTCCTTGGTTTGTGTGGAGGCTTAGGGATGATGGAGAAGGAGAGAAGAAGAGGTGAATCTACTACAAAATTTATGGAAAGGAGGGATACGTGAGGGAGGAGAGAAAATAGGGTCGGCCCTCATATTAGATAGGTTTATATATGTATAAAGATATGTAGGTTGGTGGTTAGGATTTGTTCTAGGATTTCCACTTGTGGATAGGATTTAGAGAGGTTAAAATAAGATAAGGGGGATGTTTTAAATATTTAAATTATATTTTTAAATATTTGTTTCAGATTTAAATTGATATGCATCAAGATTGCATAGGGGTCTTTCCTAATTTAGAAATATTACATTTATGGACCATTTAATTGATTTGTTCAAATTTTGTGGATATATTTTATATGTGAGATATATTATGGAATATGAAAAATGTGTGGGAGTAGTGTACGTGCCTTATAGGAATTGATTTGAGAGCCCGAGTAGGATGTATGGGCTCGGTTGGGTTCAACTAGCCAAATAAGGGTATTTTTGTAATATCAATGGTTCGAGATGTTTGTCCATATTTTTGGAGCATGGGAGAGATAAAACTAATGCAACACCCATGTTTCAAAGGTACTAAGTACAGTCAAGGTCAATAATGTGAATTTGGTTGGAAGAAAAAAAGGTCGTGCGTCTCTTAAAATATCTAAGACATGGCAAAGTGTCATATATATATATATATATATATATATATATATATATATATATATATATAAGGTTGCTATAAATTAATACTTGAACTTTTTTTAATCAAGTAAAATAATTAAAAAATACCAAATTACCCTTATTCCAAAATGTGGGGGTTTATAATCTACCCACCTTAAAAGAATTATGTCCTCGCAATTTAAAATAAATCTACACTAGAAGTCTATAAAGATATGGTAACTAAATAAAATTCTATGGTCATATATGCATAATTGAATAAGTCAGGATAACGTTGTCGTATAATATCCTCTCACTTCAAATTGGATTCGCCTGGAGAATGATTCTTCCAAGCTACCCGAACCAGTCTGATCGTCTGGCCCCGCAATATCTTCTCACTAGTATCCAGTATCCCAACTGGCTAATACCCTCCTGGAGAAGGTGGTCTGACTCCTCCAACTCTCGTCTGTGGTGCTCCTGGTGTTGGATAAGCTAGCCTAATAGCTGCTGAGATGGTCTCAAAGCTGGTAAAGCCTGTCGGTGTACTATCAATGCTCATTCTCGATGCTCCATAAAATCTCTGGTTGAATGCTGCTCTGAAATGCAAAGCAAACACAATCCCAATCTGCATCAATATTCCTTGGCGAGATGGCCTACCTTGCTGACGCTGGTAAGTCTGGTCGATGAATGTACTCCTCTCCGCTGTTCCATACAGTCTCATATTACGTCTCTCCCCACCCAATGTAATCACACGTCTCATGTTTACGACGTCTCATGTCCATGTCATGCAAGATCATATCTAATGCAGCAAGTCATATGATAGATATGAATATAAAGTCTATGTCACAAATCATATAACCTATATAGAATCACCATGAATATCTCAGGAAGATTATGTCTCATGAATATTATCAGGTGTCCTGTGGTATGACGTACTTGATAATGCAAGCACGAAATTGTATAGGGTCTCGATATCCATGTCTAGGTGACGTTACACAACTCCGCGTACGGCGTTGACACCCGAATATTATTTGGACGGTAAGCAATATCACACGGTCCTAGGTTGAACCGATACATCATATAAATAATTCAAGGAAATAATATAATACAATTGCTGCAAGTATGGCAAGGTACACTTGCCTGGGGTTTGATTTCCAACTGCTACCCTGGTATCAGCGGGATCTGTAGGTACTCCTCCGGTTGCTGAAATAAATATTACCATTAGGTTCAGAAGATATCAAATAGCTAGAATTACCTGTCCATAAGTTCAATTTGGACACAGGGGCAAAAGTGACAGTTTCTGGTCAAAGCGGGGTCCACATGTGGCCCACTTCGCACCAAAAAATATGCCAGAGAAAAAATGTGCCAGAGACAATATTCTCTAAATTTGTCAAACTTAGTGTCTACAAGTCCAGAACGACGATACGAACCAAATAGAATGTCGACAACTGGATTCCGATGTGCCGATCACAAAATCGCCTGTAAAGTAGAGCCGTGGGGCCCACGATACGAATTTTGTCAACGTTCTCAGAATCAAACCAAACTTGGATCACAGGACCAGCGTATTGCTATGAGTCCGATGGTGCAAGTTTTATTTTGAAACTACATGAAGTTACAGCGAGTTTCAGAATAGGACCGATACGGGATATTGTCGACGGATACGTGTTGATTCTGGTGTGCACGCACATCCGTATCAACTTTCACGAAATCTCATACGTTTGTATTAACGGTGCGCACCTTTCGGTAAAGTTTGCATATGAACAAGTTGTCTCGTTTAGCGGGGCGCACCCAGTTTCGAGAAAGTCAGGGTTTTTAAATAACCAATATTTTGGTCATTTTCACCCTCAAAAATATTACAAACTACAGCTCAATAAAATAAACTAAAAACAGGATTTAAAACTTGGTCATATGGTCTAAATTATTGTTTAAGCTAATTTTGATAAATTTAACAGGTTGGTCGTAAAATGGTCGCGAACTGGAGAGTTTGGGATAATTTCTGATTTTTAGAAATTGGGGGTTTATTTTCCTGATTTTGCGTCGCAGTTTGCGATCAACACATGATGCGATATCCCGAACGAGTGGCACGGGGTTCGAGAGGGTCACGCAGGGAACGTGCACTATTCGACAGAACAGAAAATGAGAAAGCGAGGAGAGAGTAACACTCACCTGAACAGGGGTAGGTATTGACTGAAATTACGCTTATACGCAGTGGCTCGACGCGGCTACGGCGGTGCTCGGCCGACGGCGTGGGTGCTGCGGGTCGCTGCTGTGGTCGTCTGGGGTCAAAGGAGGTCGTTGCTAGGGGTTCGTCCGGTCGTCGGAGGGTCGGGGTGGCTCGGGGTTTATGGGTGCCGGAGGTCGGGGTTGCTGGGTGCCGGAGGTCGGGGTGGAGAGATGGGAAAAATGGCGATGGCTGAGCTCGGATCGGCAGAGAAGGCGGCGGCTGCTTGGTCGGCCTGCGATGGCACTGGAGTCGCCGGGGAAGCTCGAGAGGAGGCGGTGTTGGGGTTCTTGGGTCACGGCGAGAGTCGCTGCGGTTACGAAAGCCGACAGTCGTCGGTTTAATCTATTTACTATAGCAGTAAATAGCGGGTCGGGTTAGCAAATTTCGGGTAGGCGGGTGGTCGGGTTAGAATCCAACCCGTTAGGGTTTAAATTAGGGTTCAGGTCTGAGTCAGGGTTCGGTTCGGTTCAGAATTTGGTTCAATTTGGTTTAATAAACCGGTTCATGTTGGTTTATATTAAAATATTAATTTTATGTCTTTAAAAATAGTTTTGGGGCCCAATAAATTCCAGAAAAATTACACATTGTCTAAGATTTTATTTTACACCCAAAAATATTATTTTTATAATATTTTAATATTTATTAAAATCACAAATAATAATTAATACCAGAATACATTTATTGTAATTAGTAAAAAAATTTAGAAAATTTCAAAATTTTATTTTTAAAAATTCTGAAAAATCTGGGGTTTGCACTTAAAACTCATAGAAGCATTAGGGGAAAATATAATCCTGAGTTCGTGTACTGATGGTCATCCATCGGATATTGTATATCATCCATCTTATTGGAGTACATTATCTAACTTTCTATTATTATGCCGATCCAGTGCCTACCATATAAGAGTGTTGGGATCATTAATGTAGTGTTTCTAGCCCAATGGCCTTCCAAGGGAACATGGCCTATTATTTATATTAATGTTATATATATATGGTTTGAGTACACCCACTTCGGTTACATGGGTTGGATTTGGATTGGGTGGTTGAGATTAAAAGGTGTAGCCTCCACCATCTTTTAATCTCACCCACTCAATCTCAATCCAACCCATATAACGTAGGGTAGTTCTATAATATGAAGCACCCGGTGGTTCTAGAGCATTGCCATACACACACACACACAATAAAACTAAATTAGATTTATTTTTTCCCAAAGACTTGTTATTCTTATTTTTCTATTGTACGGTGGATAAAACTTGTCATCGTACGACCCTGAAGTTGGATAATTCCTCAACTAGCTTCCCTCATCCGGTGTTAATAATTTAGCAAATGCATGACCCATAAGTTTGTCGGTTTTAAGATGATTGTACATTCTATTATTGACTTTGATTGTCCATTTTTCATCGACGATGTTAACAACCTGTAACTTGAATAGACATCCATATTTTTTTATCTCAACGCTTTTCTTTCGTTGTTTTCTTTCTTTGGAAACTGCTTCTTTTCTATTGTGAGACCTAAACACACCACATCTCTTACATCCAAGCTATAAATATTTGTACCCTGCCCGATTATTATTCGATCTTGAAATGGTGATGAATGTGTTATATTATTTTTTAACTTTTTGGCACCAATTTTGCACTTCTTCACAAGAGTCAAACATAAAATATGTAATGACTAAATGGTCAAAATTAACGCCAATAGGAATATGAACGACAATATCTCATGACGAAATGATCAGAATCTTTTAAGTGGAATAAAATATGTAAGTACAAAAGGGTTTATAAAAAAATCGAATGCCAACTTAAATAGCAGTCTTCAAACTGCCAAAATGTTCGCAGTCTTGCCTATTATTAGGATTGTCAAATTTTTGGCAGACAGGTCTATTGTAAGTGTTTTGGATAATAAACGAGAAAAGATTAGATAAATGCGGATGGCGAGGTCTTGTGCGAAGACCCGCCCTTCTTTTATGTTTACAAACAAGATTGTATAAATTTGATCCTACACGAGGATGTCTAAGTACAATTTATTTAATCTGGGTGAATATTGCTACAGGTGTCTGATCTGCAGTCGATCACTTTAGCCCTTGGACCACACGATGTTAAAAAAGTATCGTGGAAGACAGATAGCAGCTTCGAAGGTTGCTAAAGAGGGTGGGCCCGATGCCAAAGTCGTCGATCCCTTCTCTTTGCCTGAGCTCTGGATTCTCCTCTCTCTTCTCTCTCTCTCGACCGTTGGATCTGGTACTAGATCTCTTGATCAGTTTTCAGACCTAACTTCTTCGACCCTCCAATTTGTCTACCTTGTTCCTCATTGATAGAGGTCTCTATTTATAGAGTTTTAGTGACAGTGACCACACAGTCGGCGTAGAAACCGAGTAGTGAAAAGTACAGCACCCTTTTACACGACGGTTTAAAATAACCAATGCCTGCGTATAAATGACCTTTTGAGTGAGCATATGACTCACGTCCAACTAAGGGACAGAACGCGTATATCTGCTACGAAGATCACGGCATAGAAGTCACGTAGGTAGTTATCCCTTGTGTAGAAGAGGTTGGCGTAGAAGCCAAATGACTGTCACCATGGCATAGAATCCAAGTAGGCATAGAAGCCGAGTAGGCATAGAAGCCAAGTAGGCATAGAAGCCGAGCAGGCGTAGAAGCCGAGTGGTCATAGAGGCCGAGGAGGCGTAGAAGCCGAGTGGGCATAGAAGCAGAGCAGGCGTAAAAGCCGAGACGATGTGGACGTTTTAGCCAGAATTACGGCTCTTGGAGATATAATCAAATCTCTTGCATTAAATACAGAGATCTGCCCCCATACTGTGCTTTAAATGCAGAGGCATGTCTTTAAGATTTGCCATTATTCTGCTCATTAAATTCAGATACGTGCCTCGAATCCTGTACGAAGAGTGACTGCTGATGTGGCGGTCTGTTTGCCTTCTGCGGAGCGTAAGAAGCTCACGTCTGCCTGTGTAAAACTGGACAGCGTATTCCCTTATATGCGTAAGAGTAGTTTACGCAAAGGGGATACCACTAAACGATAGTTCGGTGACATTTAATCAAATCTTCTGTATTAAATGCGGAGATTCGCCATTATCCTGCTCATTAAATGAGGAGGCGTGGTTTGAAGGTCTGCCACCCTTCTGTGCCTCAAGTGCAGAGACGTGCCTCGGGCATCTGTCAGTATTCGGCGCTTTAAATGCAGAGACGTGCCTTGAGAAACTGTCACCGCTATGTGCATAAAATGCAGAGACGTGCCTTGAGAAACTGTCACCGCTCTGTGCATAAAATGCAGAGACGTGCATCGAGCCCTGTACGAAGTGCAGCTTTTGACGTGGCAGGCTGTTTGTCTTCTGCGGAGCATAATCAGCTCACATCCGCCTGTGTAAAACTAGGAAGCGTATTCCTTCGTATGTGTAAAAGTGGTTTACGCAAAAAAAATGGCAGTAAATGACAGCCTGGGTTGCAATGTCGCGCCATCATCATACCCGTCGCCTGGGTAGTCGTGCAGTACTCTTTGTCAGGAGTGCATACGTCAGGTTTATTGCATGCTCTGACAGGTTTATTTCGAAGAACCCAAAGCGTTCCTCGTACACTTCAATGATGTATTGAAAGCGGATGGGTTTTACGCCATGAAGGCGATGTAGCACCTCTTTTACGCTG
This sequence comes from Iris macrosiphon, assembly GCA_036927795.1. Lineage (NCBI taxonomy): Eukaryota > Viridiplantae > Streptophyta > Magnoliopsida > Asparagales > Iridaceae > Iris > Iris macrosiphon. Next base: position 14,217,244 of record JAYESA010000006.1, read on the forward strand.
AAGCAGCCTGGCCACATTGTACTATGCGGATGGTCCTTGAGCTTATATTTTATGCTATGCTCAGCGGAGAAGCTCTGTTGCAAGTTAATGGCTCTGAGGTCATCTTTTTACGCTGCCCTGTATGAACATGCTGCGTGTAGCTATCCAGCGTATTTTTTATGCTTCTACAAGACCCCCTTCAAAGTTTTTAAATTTCTCATAATTTAAAATGCTTTGAATGAAGCATGAACCGTTCCTCGTAACTCGAAATGCTCTGAGTGGAGCCTGAAACGGTCAAGCCTGACACGTTCTTTCATGGCTGACTTTATGGCGGAGTTATTGGGGATCGGTGCTCTCTTTCGCCTATAAACAGGCTGAGGAGTTCTCATGTTCTTCCCATACTTCCTTCACCATACAGAGATGATGGCCGGAGTTCATCGAGCCGACTTGAGGAAGAAGGAGATCATGCTCTTCCAGCATGTAAGGAGCCAAAAAAGACGGCATCTTCGAGCAAATGTCCTCTGCAACGATGGATCATGGAAGGATATCATAGCCTCCTTTGCTCGGGATAATCAACAACTTTTTATGGTGGTTCTTCGGGAGAGAAGAAGGGTCGTGTTTGACCAGGCAGCTTGCAAGTGGTGCCTTCTCCTGTTACCTCCGTGGCGCGGGACGTAGGCAAGCAGATTTACTCTACTTTTCTTCTGTTGGCAGTATGGGTCTATACCCAGTTCTGCATCCTTACGCCACTGATCATCTTCTTGTTCATCGACTGTGGATATCGATGAACTGCCATGGAAGAAGAGGAAGATCTTCACCAATGCGAGAACCTGGCAGGACAGATTCTGGGTGCGATCTTCAGACGACAATGAGGAAGCCCTTTGTAAACGGGATTTTCCTCATATGTAGTCATGAAAATGAAGAAAAAAACCCTTGTAGACTGCATTTTCCTTATATGTAATCATGATTTTCTAATAAGATCGTCTTTCTTCTTTGCATATGATCATGTTGCCATACTTTGCTGTGAAGTCTGAATATGTGTAGCTTCGACACGTCTGATTCTTTACGCTGACTCTGTATAGAAAGAGCGCTAGGTCCTGTCCTGTCTTTTACGCATAACTAAGGATGCGCAGAAAGCCGCTTAGCAGTCGAGTGTTCGAACTGTCCTGCTGTTAGGAACCGCGTAGAATTCTGAACTGTTGATAAACAGAATTTTTGTTCAGACCGTCGTCTTCAAGAATGATTTCTCGAAAATCCCTTAGAACAGGGCGAGAACTGGCTGTCAAAAACTGAGTTGCCATCTTGAATTTGCAGACGAAATATTCAGACTTGATTATGGATAAACTTCGAATCGACCCATGAAGAAGAGTAATTTTTCAATGTTGAACTCCGTATGCTTCGGGTACTTGGGGTATCTTGAGGTCAAGAAGGAGTATCTTCTGTGTGAACTCCTGTAATTGACCGCCTTGAGAATCGTTCAGATGTACTGTACTGGCCTGCACATCTTTCAGATGTGCGGAATATCGTGGAGCGTAAAATCATAAGTTCGTTGCCTCCGAGCGTAAAAAGCCACCGAGCGTGAAATCATAGACTTGTAGTTCCTTAGCGTGAAGTCGTAGGTTTGTAGCCTCTTGAGCATAATAGCTACAGAGCACAAAGGCATCCGGGCGTAAAACTATAGACTTTTAGCCATTGGAACGTAAAACCATAGATTTGTAGTTGTCGAGCGTAGAAAACTCCTTGGTGTAGAACTGTAGATTTGTAGCTTATGAAAAGAAAATCTTCCGAGCGTGAAGTCATGGATTTGTTGCCTCTGAGAGTAAAAAGCCACCGAGCGTGAGATCATAGATTTGTAGCTGCTGAGCGTGAAGTCGTAGGTTTGTAGCCTCTCGAGCATAAAAGCTACTGAGCATAAAGGCATCCGGGCATAAAACTATAGACATGTAGCCTGTGAGTGTAAAACCGTAGATCTGTAGCTGTCGAGCGTAAAAAAGCCCCTTAGCGTAAAAACCAAGTATCTTCCTCGCGCGAAAACTTTTCGAATTCGCTGACTGTCCGCCTTCTCTGAGTGATAGGCTGACGTAGTACCCAATAATAACCGGATTATTAATTAGGAGATTTGGTTCGGGATCCGAGGAGTCCATCTGAACTTCATATATACCCCAAATTTTTGAGAGAAAAACTTTTCATCCATCTTCTGCAAAAGAAAGCCTTCGTCTGTTCGAGTTCTTCTTCGTTTCTTCTTCGAGATTTCGAAGTTTCCAGTAATGGCCTCGAAACAATCCTCCTCCACTAAGGGAAAGAAGGTTGATTCTTCTTCTCGTTCTTCTGGTCAAGTGAGAGCGTCTTCGGTCGGGCAAGGCGAACTTCCTTCTGAGCGAAGTATCCCGCCGACGAGCAGTGCACCCGGCCTAAAAGGTAGAGCATTTGGGATAAAGAAGAACGACCGAAAATCCTTCGCACACGTTGTACGTGACCGCGCTAGGTCGTCTCCTGTGCTGATAGCCTCTTTGAGGAAGATGATGCACAGAGACGTTTCATATTTTACGCCCATATTTCTAATGTGTCAGTGCAAAAACTCTATATTTTCGCAGTCCAACGTAAAAGCTTCGACTGTTGAAATTTGGTGTATAAAATTTGAGTGTTACGCTTCTGGATGAATATTCTGGCGTAATACCTCAACTTTATCAGTCTGGCGTAAAGCACAGACTGTATACTCCCAGCCTTAAAATTTTACGCTTTTAGGAAATGGATTTCAGCGTAGTGGTCAAGTTTTTACGGTCTTGGCGTAAAGCACAGACTGTTGATTTTGGCGTGTGCTGCAAGATCTGTAATGTCTAGTTATAGGAACTGACGTATTTTTTTTGCACTCTTGCAGTTAACTTGCATGTGTCTCCACTAGCCGATGTGATGGGTTCTGCCGCAGGGATGCTGCACTCCAACTATCTGGAGGATCTGTCACACGTGACATTTCCAATCTCCGGGCCGCAGTATCCTGAAGGAAGGGAGATTCTGATATCGGCTCAGGGTGAGCGAATGTTGCTGAGCATGATCAACGGGAAGCCCCTGACATATATAGACGGGGACCAATACATAAAGTTGGCCTTCCTCTTCGGGGACATGATTGACAAGCAATCCCAGACGAAGCCCAAGAGAGAACTCTGGGTTTTCCCTGCCGAGAGCTTAGTTTTGTATCTGCCCAAGATGCCGAGAGACTATCCCCTCTCGGCTTTCTTCTATGCCACACATCCCAGGAAGATATCGTGGACGCTGACTCCCGATCTTTACGGCAGGCCGGGGAAGATCTTTTATCTGAAAGAAGCTGACCAGGGGTCATTTGTTAGCCGTCCTTCTGGCAATATGATGGTGTTCAGAGGACTGTACCCGGGCAGTGTCCCGAGTGAAGACAGCTTGGTGATCCAGCCGGTCCAATTACCGACTTTTTACAATAATTTTATGGGGCACAGGGGAGTATACCCTAAGGTGAACCCTCGATGCGGTGGGTGGATCACCCCTTCAAACCTTCGATGGGCTCGCTTAGTTGATTGGGCCCTGAAGCATTTTCAGACCGAGTTGGAGAATATTGGTCTGTTTGCAGTTGTGAGTACCACCAGCGTTGGGTTACCTCCTAACCCCAACCTGTTTCTGGCACTGATTGAGCGATATATTTCACTCACCGGGACTTTCGCCACTCCACTGTGGGAGTTGGGATTGGCCCTTCATGAGATGGCAGAGATCTCAAGACTGCCGATGAGAGATACTCCGTATGAAGAGTATGTTCCTACGAACCGGGAGCTGGGGGATTCAGACCCTCGGGTAGTGGAAGTGTATCAGGAGCTGATGTGCCACTACCTTGCTTGCACTGCTTTTTATGGTGAGCCCTCAGATTTGGCTCACATCACTAAATGGACGTCATACCTCTTCTTTCACCGGTCCCAGAATGCTAAGCCGGAGAAGGTATTAGAGGGCAAGGATCTGCCTGTGAATCCTCTGAGCGTGCTTAATGCTCAGGTAGTCGACGATCTCATGGTAGACGCTGGGGCTCCGGACTTGATCCTCGACGAAGGGATAGGACAGTATCCTGTAGGTACTAAGGCCTATAGTTATTTGAGGTGCTGCCGCAGGCCTCTGTCCAGGGAAGCTCAACTGGCTGGCTTCCTCTCTATATGGCTGCGCCGAGTGGTGGTACCTGGCGTCGCATCTGCGTACCGCATTCACCGCAACACGTTATGGCCTGCAGTGCGTCTGGTGTTTGGGGCAAGACTGGGCTTGCTTCCTGCCATGGTGTGCCGCATTCAAGCTGGCCTGAGGGCCATGACTGACGGATTGCTCGCCGATGAGACTCGGCGTGATAGCTTTCCCAGGATAGAATTACCATACCGGTATCTGATGGGATGGTTAATTCTTCATAACCCCAGGGTTATGTCTCCCGGCTCCGGCAGTAGTTCGGGGGCTAGTTTCCTGCTGAACTACCAGAAATCTTCCTGGAACGTGTGTAACCCCCTGATTTTTCAGAAATTTTTAATTTGGATTTTTCAAAATTTTTTGTAATTTTCTAGAATTTTCAAGAATTTATTTTAGATTCAAATATAATTAAAAATATCCCAAACTTTTATTTTATGTTCTAAATAATAAAATATATTTTCTAGAAGTTTTTGGGAATTTTCTGAGTATTTTTAGTATTTATTGGGAGTTATTTAGGCTAATAACTAATTTTTAGGAATTGTAGAATTTATGGTGCAAGCTCAAGAATATAAAATGGACCCACGTTATTTTCTAAGGTTTATAATATTATTATATATTTTCTGGAATTATTTCAGAATTTGTGGAATAATGTTAGTATTTATTTTTAGTTTTATGGCAAAACTAATTTTTAGAGCTTCTCCTAATTATAGTAGGAAATCTATGAATATAAAATTATCCCAAATATTTTTCTAAGGTTTTTTTGGTTCAAAATATATTTTTTGTAATTTTTTCAGATTTTTATGATTATTTTTAATATTTATTTTGAGTTATTTAGATTTAAAATGACTTAAATAATGTTTTGATAAAGGCAAATCAAAAATAAATAATATAAATAAAACCATTCAATCAGATTCTGACACATGTCAGCCTATAGATATCCATTCAGCCACAGGTACATCTATATATATATATATATATATATATATATATATATATATATATATATATATATATATATATATATATATATATAATATAATAACCCTAATTATCTCATTATTTTAGAGAGAGAGAGAGATTTGGGAGAATTGTCATCTAGGGTTTCTTCATCTTCCAGAAGCCATTGCGCATAGCTCCGGACTCCAAACGAGGCCTAATTTCTTGCGTTAGAACGATATTGAGGTTAGCTTTCTGATTATATAATTTGTTTTACAAAATTATTAGTATTAAATTCTGGAAAATTCGTAGAGCACAGCATGTCCGAAAATAGACGTGTTTCGATGTTTTCGCAATTTCGGGAGAACCCGGAATCAGAATCACGAAC